>JAVJIF010031941.1:130000-402751 GCA_038442645.1 Agave tequilana | reverse complement strand
AAGTGGAAAGGAAGAATGGAGAAGCAGACAGGTAGGAAGATCAAGGAGCTACAGATTGGTAATGTTGAAAGAGATATGAACCAATTCCTATGATTTGGCCAGACACTGGTATTGGTACTCACTTCACAGAAGGTATACATGGGTTGGTTAAGGAAGTAAACCGTTCTTACTGGAGAAGGTTCGGTGGTTGTTGTCTAATGCACTAAACAAATCGTTTTGGGCTGAGGCGATTGTGTATGCTAGCTATCTCATAAATGGATCGACTGCGATAGGAGGTAAAACTCTATTGAAAATTTAGTCTGAAAAAGCTGCTCAAGATTATGGTTTGCTGTGAGAATTTGGAAGTCCGATCTACTTCAGTGCCAAAGATGGCATGGTGAATCTGGGAGCAAAGAAGTTTGTATTTTGGGTGTCCAAAGAAATATGAAAGGCTACAGGTTATAGGACCCTGAAAACAAGAAGATCGTGTTGAGTCGGCATGTCATGTTTGATGAGACTTCAGTGTTAAAGTCTACCGTCTCTCAGCAGGTGGAGAGGACGGAGACCAAGGAAGTATCGCAGTGGGTGGAGGTTGATACTACTTTACCATCTCCAGTTGGTTCGGTATCAGTGAAGACTTCACCCGATGTGACACTGGGTGGAGATCATGTAGCCAGGGTTGATACTGAACAGGTTGAAGACACTTCTGAGAATGTCAAATTGTTTGCAGCCATTGGAACTAAGGTAAAACTACGCATGTGGGTGAAGAAGTATGAATCTCAAGCTTGTGAACGCGACAAACTCAAGTTGAAGGCCGTTGTTCTCCATGACGGTAGTGAGGAGGTTCATATGACTCAGCCAGATAGGTTCGCTGCTAAAGATTCAGGTACAAGTGCTTGAGCTTGATGGAGCTTATTTGTAATGAACTACGGTTGGCTTGATCCTTTGGGCAAGGTATGTAGGCAGCCTTAAAGGCGCAGCCACATTTGGTGATGCAACCCGTATGAAACTGTTTGGGTTCTCAAGAAGCTGATTAGGACTTCACGTAGAAGTGAAGAGTTGGACTTCACGTAGAGGTGAAGCGTTGTGATCTCGATGAACAGTTGAGCTTGCATAAGAGGGGTGTACGTCCAGTTATTGAAGCCGATGATAGTGTTCGGTGTACTCTACTCAGATTTGGTTGGATCATCAGTTGAAGACATGTAGACTAGATAGAGCCAGTCAGTTAGAGAGTCAGTGTTGGCACATGATGGGCTGTTCTTGAGGTCATGAAGTTGATGAGTGGGAGACACGGTCGTCGATTAGCTCGTATGGTATTTCTCCTAAGGTGAAGTGATGGGAACGCATGTATGGTGCATTCCAGTTGGATAGCTGAGCTAAAGATTTCAAGCCGAGATCGTGTGTCGATTTCGCCAAAATCGTGTGTCGACTTCGTCTGGAGCGCTCAAGCCGAGATCGTGTGTCGATTTCGCCAGGTGATAGACTGGAGTTCGTTAGAGATCGGCTCAGATTTAAAAAATCTTCACCGAGGTGGAGAATTATAAGGAGAGAGGAGATAGAGGAGATGAAAGAAGGTAGCACAGAGATCGGAAGACAAAGGAACAAGATGGCGCATTGTAGCATGCCAGGAAAGCTCCCGGTCGACCGGTAGAGAAGGCCTGTCGGCCGCCCGGTCGACCGGTGTGCACAACGTACACAAGGTTAGCCCGGTCGACCACCCAGTCGACCGTGGTAAGGAGCGGTCGACTGCTCGGTCGACCGACTGAAAGTAGGCTGCACTCAGTTAGGGCCCGGTCAACCACCCGATCGACCGTGGTAAGGAGCGGCCGACTGCTCGGTCGACCGACTGAAAGTAGGCTGCTCTCAGTTAGGGCCCGGTCAACCACCCGATCGACCGTGGCATGGGTCGGTCGACCGGCCGGTCGATCGCCAGAAGCGTTTTGGCTTTCCTTTTGGGATTCTTCCTTTTCTAGATTTGATCGAATCAAATTTGGGTTTCCTTAAATCCAGGGACTCTGTGGCTATAAATAAGGGTTAGAGCCCTCATGTATTGTATCCCAAGTATCTCATTGAAAATCTCTATTGGAAATTCCTTGAAGAAGGAATAAGTTGTAATTGATTGTTGAATCAATAAAATCTCTCTCCCCTTGCCCCGAGGACGTAGGCACGTTGCCGAACCTCATTAAATATTGTGTTGATTGCTTTCTCTATAGTTTCGCTGTCTTGTCTTGTTGGTACGTCTCCGGCTGCATCAGTCTCCGCCTGGTTGGCGGATTCCTCAGAGGGATTGTTGCCTTGCGCGCAATAGGTTCTTTGAGGTAGGTAAGTAATGTTGTAGACTCTATCGAGAGATGTGTTCTCGAAGAATTATATTTAGTATATGAGTTAAATTGTTGAAATCAAAATTTTGAAGTTGATAAGTAGGCTAATGTTGGCCAAAATTGTTAAGTATATATAATGAAAACTCCTAATTATAGAGGAGATGTTGTCGAAATTTTCAATGATTATGAAAATGATTAAAAAGTTTATAGAATTGATTAATGTAATTCAGTGATTAAAACCTAAGACTGTTAAATAAGAGATCCGAGCCAGTTGAGATCGGAGGAGTGGTCGGTGAGAAGAGAACTTGGTCAAGGGGAGGAGGTCGAAGCAGTCGTCACAGGGGAGGCATTTGACCCAGTTGAGGTCACTGTCATTATCAAGGATGGAGGGAGAAGTGGTCTGACAGGTTGCTGATGAAGGCGTTGGTGAAGTACTTGCTGGAGCCAAGGGGCACACTGGAGTTAATGGTGACGATGACGCAGCCGACGAGGTCATGGAAGTGGTTGGCGAGGAGAGAACTTGGGTCGAGCAGGTAGTGGGTGGAGTCGGAGATGATACAACAGAAGAGGAAGTGGATATGGGTGAGGTCGTTGTGGATGGCAGAAATGAGGGAGTCTATTTTGATGGAGTTGGGGCGGTGGTTGAGTGAAGCTTCAGGTTGTTAGTGGCGGAGGTGTGCTTTTGGTTAATGGCAGTGTTAGTGAAATCTTGGTTGCAGTCGGGGGAGGCAATAGCGGAGATGAGGTTAAGAGAGGAAGCTCAACGGAGGTGAGGTTGTAGAAGGAGAAAATGAAAACTGAGGATAATAACAAAAGAGAGAAGATGATGGTAATGAATGAAATTTGGCACCTATAAAGATTTTATTTTTTGTTTTTTTATTGAATTATTTATATGAACCTCAAAGAAAGGAAGAAGAATATGAATGTTAGCCCTATTGTGTTTTAGTTTGATGATGATGACCACTTATTAAGCTGCTTATGCACTAACTACTGGCCCAGAGGCCCTTCACGTTAGTTTTGATGATGACTAACTTATAAGGTTAGTTTGCTAATGATCTTGTGTTTATATAGTTTCAATTATTGATCAAGATCTTAGTAGAGATTTGACTTCAACAAGAGATTCACAGTTAAAGTGTTGAAGCAAACAAGTGTTGATTTAAGAGCTCACATCGCAATGATCGGATCTAACTCCTTCGGATCAAGTTTGGATCGAGTCGTCTTGGAGATGAAGATCGATGAAAAGACCTCGGTTTGTTTAGTTTGTTTAGTTAGATCTTATGTAAGGATAGCTTAGTTTTGATATGCTCAAGTACACACACACAAAAGTTCAATAGTTTTGGTTTCAGTTTAACCGTTTTGGATTTTCAAGAATATATCGTTTCATGAATAGATAGAATCAAAAGAAATTTTACATGGTTTATATGTATGTTGGATTTCATCCATATACATTATTGTTTCACATTGTCTAAAAACTTATTTTGATGATTCCAGTTCATGATTTCAAGTCTTGTTTTTATCAAAACATATTTTGGTATTTAATCTCAATAACATAGATATATCATTTCTATGTGTATTGGATTCTATTCATACACAATATGCTTCAAATGTGTTACAATATCTTGTCTTTGTATTGAGACATAGTTTTTTATTTTGAATTCTTCTCAAAAACTCTTGAAGACAAAAATGAAACGAGTTTTTGAAAATACAATTTTTGGTTTCAAGCTTAATTTTTATGCCTCAAAAATAGTTCAAATAGTTTGTAATATGGGTTGATCTTTGATCAAACATATTTGTATTTCTAGTGCTTACATGAACTTATTTTTGTGGATTTTATGTGATTTTATGAGATTTTATAGGTAATTAAAAGATGAAATATTTCAACCTATAAACCCTGGCTGAGGGCTGCTAACGGTCGATCGACCGGTCGACCGAAGCCTGACTCGGTCGACTGATCGGTTGACCGACGTGCACAGATGGGTACAGGCTTTAGCGGTCGACTGGGCGGTCGATCGTTCTAGAGAGTCTGCTCTCTGGATTTGGCCCTGGTCGACCGACCAGATAGACCAGCTCTCTGGTTCTGGCCTCGGTCGACCGAGCGTTCGACCGACATGCAATGTGCCTTAGGGTAGTTGACCGACTGGTCGACTGATAACCCCAACAGTCAGAAATCTGACCGTTGGTCGGTCGATCGGGTGATCGACTGACAAGTCATTCTGGGCCAGTTTTGGACCCCAACGGATGTATTTCCAGTCCCCTATAAATATGGGTCTTTAAGGACTATTTCCTTAAAGATTTTCAAGAGCAATTTTTCCCACTTTCTCAAGTGTTTTTAACAAAGTTTTCAAAGAGTTTTTGTGTTAAAATTCTTTATCTTTATTTGTTATCATATTTTTAAAAAATCAAAGAAAATCAAGTCTTTGGGAATTTTATTTTGTTCTTCATTTTATATATCCATCAACAAGTTCTTTCCAAGTATTTTCTTTATTGTTTCTTTTTCAAAATATTTTGTTCTCTCATATACTTGAGCTATCATCTCAAATTTATTTTTAGGATCTTTGTATTGTGAGAAAAAATGTTTGTGATCCTTTAAGATCACCAAGAGAGGTTTGTGATATTTGTGATCACCAAGTGTATTTCATTCTTTGCTTTGTGATTGGCTTAGTGCCCACCTCTTGTGTAGAGATTTGTGTTGAGAGAGAGGCTCCTAGCGTTGAGTTGTAATTCCTCAGCGGAGGTCCCTTTGTGAAAGGTCATGTTTGGACATAGTGAAAATCTTTCTGTGTGAAGGCGGGGACGTGAGCAGTGCCTTGAATCTCAAAACATATCTTGGTGTTTGTGTTTGATCCACTATCTCTCAAATCTATCTCTCTTTATATCTTATATTACTTTACATTGCTCATATTATATACATACTTGGTATTATTTGTGTGCCCACACTTGTGCTCAACCAAGAGAGCTTTTTATAAACCACCTCAACTCTTAGTTTAGAGGAATCTAGAGGAGTAGTTCCAGAGCCTTCACGAGGAATTCGGGCTCACTCTTTGTTACACATAGTGTGTTAGCAATTAAGTTTTAAATTTCGCATCATTTGTCTTAGATTAACTTGTACACCTATTCATCCCCCTCTAAGTGTATTTACACTAACAACTCGTACTCTAGCTTCTTGTGCTTTGATTTAAATCAAAACACTTTTATGAAGGTTGGATGGATCAAAACTCATACTGCAAAAATCAATAAGGAGGTGGTGGTAAATATTTAGTTTAAGTTACTTAATTTATCAAATCAAATTAATTGAAGCTAATATGATGGGCCAAAGATTGCAAAATTTATTTAACAGCACTATGTAAGGTAAGAAGAACTAAGATAAGAAATTAATATGACATTAGGTTGTATTTCATACTTGTAAATGTACATTTCAATTTGAATTCAAGTATGATTTCCCTCAAGTTTTGTTAAAATGCCCTAAAGTTTTAAACTGAATTTAAAATATTAATTTTGGGCCTATTACTTTGATTTTATGGCTATTGAAATTTACACAAATTATTTTATATATTTTCAAAGGCATTGTAAAGATAAATTCCTCAGGGGAAGTTATCTACATTCAAATTGTAAATGGGAATGTAAATTAAACGCAAACACCAGAACATTACGTGAAAAATCCAAGAAGAAAAAATCACAGAGAAAAGAGAGAGATTTCACTAAATCAGAGAGATTACAAGGAGTTCTCAATACTCTGTTACAAGTTAATTTTTCTGAAGTTCGATCCTTTGCAAAAGAGAAAGAGATCAGATTTTATAGATGAAGGTTGAAAAGTTTAGTCGTGGTCTCCGAGATTTCCGCCTACGGATCATCCCACGATCGTAATTGCCTGTAATGCTCCAGCTGCAATTAGTAGATTGGTGCGACATTTTCGGGGATCGCGCTGGTTGGTGAGGATAACGGCTCAGATAAGCAATTATCGCCGACCACGTGTCGAGTTGTTGTAACTGTCATATTAGCCAGGTGGTCGGGAAAGACCAGCTGGACATGATCGAATCTGAAACCTTCATGATCTGTGAGATTTACCAACTGTCGCGATCTTACAAAGGTCATAATTTTGACCACTACAGGCATTTAAATCATATTTTGTGCGGTTGGGGTTTTTTGATCAACCACTGGAACAAATTATTTCATAGTAGTCTTTCGAAACAGAAATTTCATGGCATTTTTTTCTAAATTTTACGCGATTTTTAGTATGTATAATATACACAACAGGTGGAACAAATTTGTACGGAAGTTCTAATTTACATTACAAATGCCTAATTTTCTGATGAATGCAGATACAAAAGATTCGCTTCCCAAGTCAATGGCATGCACCTTTTACCAAGAAATGCCAGAAAAATAATTAAAGATAACTTCTCACATCTCTTGTAAATCAGCAACCAGCATGCCAAATTTGACTGAAAGGCTCAAGGGCGAGTTGTTTTTTTTGCCGCGCAGATGCTCACCGCGTATTTCAATAAAGAGTGAAGATGAATCACACTTCAACAATATGGAAGGAAGGAGATCTCTAGGCGAAACTAGTAAGCAGTCTTGGAAGCAGAGCCATGGAAAAAGTTAGTAAGGAATCCATACATTAGCAAGGCACGATAAGATGAAGAGAGAGGAGACTGTCAAGTGCGGCATCAAGATGGAGCATGCTATGACTGTGACAAGAGAGGGCATTTTGCTAGAGATCTGGTACAAGAAGAGATCAATAGAAGATGGTGCTGCAACATTGAGTAGGTACGAAGAAATAGCGATGACAAGTGTGACCTAGCTATTTTTGAAGTAGTAGTAGTCAGAGAAGAAGAACCCAGTGACATACTATTTGACTTCAATTGTGTTGGAGATACGAGTCTACACTTGTAGCATAACCTGATTAATAAGAAATCAGTTATAACTACTATTGGATATTGGCTGCTCCAATCATATGATAAGATAAGAAAAAATTGCAACTTGCACGTCCACACGTCATATTCATCTTTAACATGTGGGAAGAGAATGTAAAATCTTGTTAATAGAGTTTTTTAACTCATTAGAAAAGATAGCATAGAGTTTAGAGGTCAGCGTCATGCTCAAGACTTGGTTGAAGAATAGAATATGACTGAGGATAATGGTCTAGTCGAACGCCCGGTCTACCGGCCATGCACAGAAATTCACAAGAGAAGAAAAGAGTTGCAGCGGTCGATCGCCCAGAGGCAGCAGCGGCAGCAAAAGACAGTTGGTTGATCGCCCAATTGACCAACCAGAAGATTGTTTTGGCTCTGCACAACTAGCGATCGACCACCCAGTCAACCCAACCAGAGCGTAATGTTGAGCCTGTACAGCCAGCGGTCGACTGCACCTCGGTTCTAGGCTATTTCCTATTGCCATTTTAGATTCTTCTGATTTGAATTCGGATCTATTAGTTTCATTTTCTTCATGAATTTTCTGGCTATATAAAGAGGGATATTGTCTCCAGTATTTGTAAACTGAATTGATTGATTTATGAGATCTATCCCCTTCTGCCCTGAGGACGTAGGCAATTGTCGAACTCATTAAATTTGTGTTTTACTTTTCTTTTTTTGGTTTGTTCTATCCGTATTCGTGACTATTTTGCTGCAAAACTCTGGTGTTTGCACATAGATCTCCAGTGTTAGTTTTCCAACAAGTGGTGTCAGACCATCTTAGGTTCGGCCAAGATCGTGTGTCAATATCAAGAGCATTGTGGTCTGTTCGGCGGAGATTGTGTGTCGATCTTGGAGCGATATTGGTTGTTCGTGGGATCATGTGTCAATCTCAGAAAAGAGTTAGTATTACTCGTTAGGATCGAATTGGGTGGAGAAAATCACTTTGAAAACTTGTCAATGATTTCATTTGGTAGTAAAGATCCCATCTTTATTTATTTGGATTTGTTTTCCCTAATTGTTTTCCACATTGCTTTATTGAATCTATTGGAGGATATGACCAGGAATAGTCAATCCACTGTGAAAACTGTGAATAGTCATCCGTCAAAAATTAACGTGTTAAAGTTTGACGGCACGAACAATTATGGTATGTGGAGATGCGAGGTTACAGTGGGTAATTCTTAAGGAATCAATCCACACACCAAAATAGAAAAGTGAATGTAATCACAGAAAATCAATCGCAAACACAATGAAAATACGTGAAAAACCTAAAAAGAAAAAAACCACAAGGAGAGGAAGAAATTCTACTATGTCAATGGTGATTACAAAAGGGTTCTCTAAATTCGGGTGAACTTGTTCATTTTCTCATTGGAAGAGATCCCTTATTTATACAAGTCATGTCAAAAAAATAAGGTTAGGGAGTCATGCTCATGTTGAATACCTAAATCTCTTATCTTGCCAAGGGTCAAGCTGAATGCTCCAGTTTGAATCAAAATAAGAGAGCATCCATCTCTATCTTGTTGTTCGTGCTTGGCTGAATAAGGATGAACTGGCTCTGGGAGGTTACTATCTCATTTGAATTAAGATTGGCTTAAGGATAGAGATTTTTGTAATCGGATCTGATTCTTTCATTAATCACCTGACCCGTTCAAAATTTGAACTGGGTGAAGATACATGGTTAAATGATCTGGAAGTAGCCACGCGTCGTACATCCGTCAGAGGCTGACTGGACATGTGTCACAATCATTAGAGGGGTCAGAAAGTAACCACTACAAATGCCCCCTTTGCTCTTCGAAAGAGGTCAGAAACTCTCCTTCGGGGAATTTTAGATTCTCGGAGTCTCCAATGTAGAGAGGAGAGCAGAATGAAATTAGGACATTTTTGGCCTGGATCCAAGGTGCTTATTATTGCTTCAGGTTTCGTCTTATAGTGGCGTGCGCAACAATACAGTCTGGCAAAACTTTTAATGTGCGTTACATCTGGGGCAGCGCTGATCAAATTACCACCTCTTATGTGATGCGGCACTCGAGGTGGGTATCACGTATCTGGAATGATGTTGTCAATTGTATTTGTCATAACACGTATAGGGCGTTGATCGAATGACAGTTCATTACCCTAGCGTTAAGAGGACTATCCTCTAAGGTTTTGGGCATTTTTTTCCTAAATTTCTGCTCCATCTTCTTCTTTCTGGCCTCCTTCTAATCTTTTAATCTTTGAATCTCTGCCTTTCTCTTATTCTTTCTAAAAATGAAGAAAAAGGGGAAATCTGGCCCTTCTGATGGATCAGACAAGGGGAAGTCCTTCGTGGAGAAGGGGAAGAGAGCTTCTCGTCACACCAAGATAGGGATGGACTTCGATCCAAAATCCTCTAAGCTTCGCAACCAGGAGGGGTGGACAAATACCTGGCTAGTTATGGCTTTCGTTGGAGCCCCGAAATAAAAGTTAAATTTTGCCCCACGATGTTGATGTTACTTCGGCTCGAGGGTGTGTATATGCATTCCCTGGTGTTGGCAATTGGATTAAGGCTGTCGATGACGAAGTTTATTCGTAGCATTTTGACTTTTTATGGAGGCGCCCCTTCTCAACTATTGGTCATGGCCTGTCATATAGTTCTGGGGTTCGAGGCCCTCTGTGACTTATATGCTCCCGAGGCTTGTCATTGTGAGATTTTCAGCACCACGTACTTGCTGCAGAAGATCATCATAGGTGCTCGCTATTTTATTCTCCAGAGCGGGGTGGAAAAGCTTATCGTCAGCATGGTCGATAGTGACCGCGGCATATGCGGGACACCATGGTTCAGTGTCCGGCCCATGGGATGCTGACTTAGAGGAGGAACGCAGGGTTATCCCAGTTGTCTGAAATTTTAATGCAGATGCTCACGGGGGGATCTTGCCTACTGCCAATGTTAAAGAAAAGTTGAGAAAGTTGATAGCCGTCGACTTTAATTACCGCAATTGGAGTTTGTTGCTGAATCCGAACAGATCTCCAGTTCCACCAGTTATTCTAAAGGTACCTGCGTCGGGTAAGAATCAGCTCGCCCTCGAACATGAGGAGTCTATTGAGGAGAAGAGCAATCCTGACTTCGAGACGGAGTCTGCTCGTGAGGTGAGCCAACCAATCATTAGTCCCAGAAAACTGAAGGTCAGAAGGGAGAAGGCCCCCGATAAGAAGAAGAGAGCACTTGCTTTGTCTTCGTGCCTTTCGCGGCGGGGGTATGTTATAGATTTTTCTATTATTTTTTTGGAAACTATTTCCCGATGTCTTGTTTTCTTTTTGCAGAGGAGGCATCGGCTCCGGTTTGATGAATCTAATGATGAGGTGATGATGAGATTGCTGGAAGCCGTGACCACTCCCTCATGTACATCCGCGGAACAACCCCTTTTACCATGGAGGGTAGGATTGGATCCCCGATTCATGTGGAAGATGTTCGGCGGACCTCACCTGCCCTCAGGACTGCTGAGGAGGTCATGAGCACAGCTTTGATGGTGCCATCTGGGCCTTCTACTACTATATTGCCCTCTGAGGATGGTCCTAAGGTGATGGCACACCCTAGCCTGGATGACTCCAGGCTCGGGTCCCTACGTGGACTCGAGAGGGTGGATACTGTTGAGTTTCTTCCTTTTGGTGATGGTGCAGGGGTCATGGGAAGTGTTGGCTCCTCAGGGGCTGCCATCCTGTCCCTCGAGGTTCCTTTGGGACAGATCGGTACCGATCTTGAATTGGGATTGTTCCTCCGAAGGGGTCTGTCGAGGTGGCTCTTAAGTATGGAGACTTCCTCGGAGGGCTTGAAGAACTCAAGGCCCTCCCCTTAAAGGTGCAGAGATGGCGCGTGAAGAATGGGGTGTTCAGAGTAAGTAACTTGATTACTTTGTCCGGCATTATTTATTTAGGGTCGTCTGACTTTTGGCCTTCTTTACAAGACATAGTACTCATCTCGGAGTTGCTGGATGACCACCTGGATGCCCTGAAGGCAAAGGAGGGTGAGGTGGCTGATTTGTGCGAGGGGGATGGAGGAACTTAGTACTACGGGACAGGCGGCGACTGAGGAGATCCATCATCTGAAAGAAGATTTGTGTCGCGAAGTGAAGACTCACTTAAGTTTGGAAGAGGAGCTGGCGCGGCTTCGGGAGGAGCTGGCGCGATTGGGGGAAGAGCTAGAGAAAAAGGGTCAGAGATATTAGAGAAGGACTCCGAGCTGCATCAAAGAGAGTCTGCACTGCTGGTAGCTCAGTAGGCGCTCGATCAGGCACGTCGGCATGCAGAAGGAGTGGAGGCTACCCTGAGGTCCGAGCGGGATGTTTTTGAGGAGCGATGGAGTGCCTTAACTATGACTTGGGCAGGACCCAAATTGCCCTCGATGAAGCTGAAGGGCGTGAACAGGACGCTGTAGTCTAATGTTAACACACGTTGAAAGTGTTTAAATTCAAGAAATATAAGAGGGGTGCGAAGATGGGAAGCATGGGGTGTCTCCAAAGTACTCGCTTGATATCAATTCTTTCCTTGAGGAGAAGGTCAGGATCCTCCCGAGGGTAGTACTACCCCTGCTCTCGGGGTGGGGGCTTCTCACAACCCTCCATCTAGGGATGCAACAACCCCAACATCGGGCCTTTTGCTGACCACGCTTGACACAGCGCGGGTAGCTGATGTTTCCCCAGTTAGGGTTGGGGAGACTTCTCTGAATATTCTGTCAGGCGATGTCATGTCCCTAGTGATGGGCCTTCTGCTAGCATTCCCGATGCTAGGCAAGCAACCCAGGCTGCAGTCGAAGAAGCGACTTTTCCAGCCTCTTCTTCTGAGGCCCTTCGGAAAGGCAAAGGCTAAGTGAGTGATTGAGGGTTTGTCTTCTTTGGCTTCTTTTTTACGCTGTTTATTGTAAAGATATGACGTTATCTTTTGAAAAGAAATTGTCAGGTTTCTAGGTTCCGCCTCTTTTTGAACAATTTATTCTTTTTGTATTTTAAGGTCGTCACGAGTGCGGGTCCAATAGGCATCTTTCGCTCATCTTCTGACTCGACGGTCGGTGTTCATTCGGAGAGTTTTTGGAGGCTGGGACGTCTCTCGCTTGCATTAGTTTTCAAAAGGTTTATGCTTCGAGTGAGGAACAACCCGAGGAGACCAAACAAAAGTCGACGCACAATTTATAGTGGTTAGGTCACCAATTGGCCTACTCCACTACCTAGAGGCTTCTTCTTTAAGATTTCAACCAAATTTTTTATTGGTTACTTCCTTTCCACCTACAAACATTAATCTTTACATCGACTTCGTTTTCAGGTAGAAACTTAGACCTTTTCACTTACTTTCTTTTCGGGTAAAAGCATAGATCTTGCCGACTTCCTTTACGAGTAGAAGCCTTGACCTTACACCAACCCACTTCCTAAGTGGTTGGATTTTCTCACAACAAGATACAACAATCTGAGTTTGTTTTCTAACAAGATGAGAATCAGTATAGCACAAATCTTCAAAAAAAAAAAAAAAGACTACAACATTGAGGTTCTAATAGCAAGAAAAATCAAGATCAAGTTTAATTTGGCACTATAGATTTAGATGAATGAAAATCAACACGAAATCTTAGATCTAAAATTATTGAGAACTTTGAAAATGATTGAGAGTGAAAAGTATAGATCAATTTCTCAGTTAAAAGAACTTGAAAGCTCAAAAATCTCACTCTTTTGAATTTTGAATGGAATAGAAAAATAAGCTCTAAAAAGTATTTGATCAATATCTTTTTTGAGTGAATTCTATTTGCCAAAATTTCTCTTCGTTAATAAAACAATAGAGCAATTAGTATTTATAAGTAGGAGAAATAAAGTTAAGTGAAAACAAGTTTAGCACAAAAATATAAAGTTCAAATCTTCTCAAGTTTGCGAACTGTGTATAACCGATCGATCGCCAAAAGGCTTGGGTCGATCTATTATCATCAAGTACTAAAGCCAAATTCAAAGCATAGTTCTAGTAGATAATCCAACGGTCAATCCATTGGCAACGTAAAAATCTAGATGGTCAAAACTTTTATATCGTTGGTTTGACTTGTACTTGAAAAGAAATGAAAGTTAATTCAAAAAGTTTCTTCACTTTTTCAATAACTCTGAAACATAGGATCAACTTGGTGGTCGATCCCACTAAAGACCAAAACTGGACTACGATGCTGAATGGTCGTCCTAGCGGTCACCGAGCCCCAACCCGAGAGTTGGGGTGTCACTCTATAGCTAGAGGTAGGAATGTAAGACGGAGTGGCGATCGCTCCGTGCTTATCCTAAGAGCACTAAGATCTGGTGGATGAAGTGGTGGAAGAAGTGGTGGTCGATCCGTGTGGATCTTCACATCGCTCAGCATATCTTGGGTCGACTGTAAAGTTCTAACAGTTGATCTAATGTCACCCATTCTGCTGCCATGAATACCAATGATATCAATGAGTTGACCCGCATTTTTAGCAGTCGATCCAGCTACCCCAATCTCACAAAACATGATTGAAATGCCTATATAAAAAAATGAAATAATTTGTATAGATCCCGATAAACATAAAATCAAAGTAGATATGCCCAAACAAATAATTCAAACACAATTTTAAAAGCTTTTGGTCATATCAATAAAACTTTGAGGTAAATCATACTTGAATCAAATTGAAACTTATATGGACAAGTATGAATATGGATTCACCTAACCTCCATCACAAGAGTTTTGACATAAATCTAAGCATAAGTGGACTAGAATAAAAGTTGTTGTAAATAAGTAGCTTAATAAGTGATCATCATCAAACTATGAAGACAATACGACTAACAACAAGCTAGTATACAAACGGGGACCCTGTCCAACTACAGATGCAAACAGATGCAGATTATCCATAGATATTCGCATCCGTATCTGTAAAAATTTTGGATTCAAAAATTAAAATTCCAAATCCGCGCGGATATGGATTCAGATTCGAATATGGTTTGTACGAATGGCACAGATATTGACACGGATACATGTAGCATTTTAAAATGTGAATACGAATTAGGATATTTGCATATTTAATAATAATATAATTAGATACCATATTATATATAATATATATTAGTAATATTAATCATAACTAACATAGAATACTTCTAAATTTTTAATCTCTCACCCAAACTCTCACACTAAGATTCTCTCACCCAATCTCTCTCTCTCTCTCTCTCTCTATCTCTCTCTCTCTATATGACCCAAATCTAGGTTTCAGAATCTCTTCGTAGAACGATGGCGCTCAAGTGGAGACAGTGACGACAACAACGACTAAGGGGCTCTCCTCTCTCTTGTGCTTTTCCTGCTTTCTCTTCTCTCTCCCCCCTATGGTAATTGTTAGGAATTATAAGTTCCCATCTCATTTTTCCTGTGTTTGATGTTAGTCTTGACAATCCAATTCAAGATCAAGTTCAACCCGGTCCAGTCGGATAGGTTGGTGAAAATCAGGTAGGAGGTTTTCCGTTCAATTGAATGTTTCTTAATTATAGAACCACATTTCAAATTCCTTCTTTATACACCAATCGGACTGGTCTTTAGTCACTCGTATTAATAATAAATCAGCAAGATAAATAATTCAACAATAATTTATCTATAAATAATAGTTATCAAAATAAATATTTCAGCATGAATACTTTATTCATCATAATCCCTACAATTAGAACATTAGTTCAAATAGACAGATATATTGAAATTCGATAATTCCTATAATACTGAATGTTAGTATAAATGAACATAGTAACAAATAAAATAAGATTTAGAGTGAGGTACACGAAAAGCGAATCTTCTTAAGAAATTACGTCCCCCGCTGTGGTGCATAAAGGATAATGAATGTTGGTCTCCCAAGATACAATACTCTTTCACGTGCTCTGCACGTACAATTGAATCAAAATTGACTCATACCTTTTAGTTGATTGAAAGTAGAAAAAAGGACACAAACCAAAAATCAGATTTCAGAGACAATTTTGAAATCTGAACAGGACTTTAAAGAATCCTCTTTAAAGAACTTAATTTATTCATTATAGTTGATTGAGTTTTGAAATTCTCAGTTGTCAGAGTTGTTTCTTTTGGAGCAAAATTCTACCATTTATATAGGAGTTTAGAAGAAGCCTTTCGGAGTAGACACATCCATTCGATCAGAATTGGCACAATCATTTCGAACAGACACATCTGTTCAATTAGAATGGGCGCAACCATTCTGATCAGACACATTTGTTCGCTGAACAGACATATCCATCCCCGAACACACACATCAATTTTGCTGGAATGGGCGCAACCGTTCCAAACAGACGCATCCATTCGTCCAACAAACACATTCATTCGGCCAAAACAGTTTATACCCGAACAAACACACCCATTTGGTCAAAACAGGACTAATCGTTCCAAACAAGCTATTCGTTCGCTGAACAGACACATTCATGTATCACTTTCAATGTGAGACTAAAGAGTTTTCACACTTTTTGGTCCCTTTTAGCTCTTATTTTAGGTCAACTTCTGACTTGAATTTCTCATTCATTCAAAACAGAATTGAACATGTGAATATACCATGTTCATTGTCAATGAAAGCAGAACATATTTTAACTATCTTCCGTGCATTTCGAATAGCGGGTTCCGCCTAAAATTCAGCTCAATTTTCCCCAAAAACTCACTTGATTAATTTTATGTTTTCAACAATCTCCCACAATGTATATAGATTTAAGAAAATATACACACTATGAGACTGACTCTATAGTGAAAAACACTTTAGGAATGAAACTACATTAGGATAGGTGAACTAGATCTTGAACCTTCCATAAGAAAAGCCTTGTCGGACTTGCTGGCCAATTAATGAATTAGGTTTTGAACTGTTGGTTATTTGTGTAAGCCAAGTCAATAGTCCTCACGCAGTAACTTTTTAAAATCAACTTTGGTTCTCGGTTGTGTTCATTTCGGCCCTGAACATTCTTAATTTTAGAGAGTGTGTTAAGAGAATCACAGCCTCCACAAGATTCTCAAGGAGCCGACCCCAGATCTACACTCACATAGGTGATTATCCTATTAAGAATAATATACTCTACCAAACTTATTTTGATAACAAGTTATAAGCATGATTAAAAGCATTAAGTTTATCCTAGATCTAATTGTAGAAAGTACTTGGGTGCACCATAGGAATAGGTAGGAGTCAAACTCTTAAGTGTTTACTCGTAAAGTCAATCATAATTAGTTTTTCTTATTAAACTTAGTCTGTGGGATCTCCAATCACTAAGTGAGATTTTTATTAAGCTGACTCGGTATGGTTAGGCTTTTAGCTCCCATTCTCTTCGATGCACAGTTTATACATTCTCTACTCAAATATTTAGTAAACGGATCCGCTAGGTGATCTTTTGACATTACAAAGTCAATTAAAGTAACAACATTTGAGAGCAAATGCCTAATAATATTATATCTTCGACAGATATATCTAGACTTACCGTTATATAGAAAATTTTATGCTCTTGAAATCGCTGCTTGGCATTCGTGGTGAATGCATATGGCGGTTACTGGCTTAAGCCATAAAGGTATATCCTCTAAAATTATCGAAGCCACTATGCTTCTTCTCTATCTAATCTAAGGCAATAAATCTGATTCCATTATGGAAAGGCTATGCAAATTTGTTTGGAGAATTTACAAAATATGATTGTGCCTCCGAGAGTAAAGATGTATCTGCTAGTTGATTTTGATTCTGAGAAATCTACAATTCATTTTGCGTCACTATACCCTTCAAGGATAGGTGAATTTTTTATATCTCAAGACATACTCTTTGATATTCTTCAAGTAGTCCACTACTCATAAGACAGTCCAATGATCGTCACTAGGATTATAATATAACTGCTCAATTTGCTTATGGTATAAGCTACATTGGGTCTCATGCAATTCATTAAATATATTAAACTTTCGATAAATTTGAGAATACTCCAATTATCACTTTTCAATTCCTGTATTCTTGCGAAGATGGATGTGTGAGAGAAAAGAATTTGTATTTTCTTTTATCCCATATTCCTTAAATCTTTTTATCATCTTGTCCACATAATATGACTGAGATAGGTTGATTTCATCTGGTGTTCTAGTAAATTTAATTTGTAAAATTACATTAGCAACACCCAAAATTTTTGTGTCAAAACTGTTGGATAACATCCTTTTTGTGGACTTTAATAACTCTAATATTAGTCCAGAGTATTAACGTGTCATCTATATAGAAACGTTAAATGATATATGCATTTCTAACTGTTTTAGTGTAAACACACTTGTCACATTCGTTGATAGTGAATCTATCCTTAATCATGACACTATTAAACTTCTCATGCCACTATTTAGAAGCCTGTTTCAGCTTCTTTTCATATTTGTGCTATTGGGATAGATGAATCTTGCTTTCAAGCGCATATGTTATGAAGTATGGACAAAATATTTTGAGATCTTAATCTCTGACTCTTTCATTGTTTAACTTTCACTTTAACTTGTTGGTTCACTAGGTCTTTCATCCCTAAACATTGTTTCATGTGTTCTTTTTCGAGAATTATTGTCTTCTTCAGCTTGTACGAAAGATGTCTTCAAATAGCAAATCATCTTTTGATTCGATAATCATGATTACATGAATATCCGGCATTTTTTATTTGTGTACCAAAAAATGATAGGCACTGCAATTTAAGGTATAGTATATGAAAATATAGTTCACCGTTTTAGATCACAATTTAATCTTCTTAGACAGTGGTGCTGGTACCTTTATAAGGCACCCCTACATTTTGAAGTAACACATTTTGAAGTAACGGTAGGAAAAAGGCCTTCCATGTCACAACTCAAATGAAATAAAACTAAGTTTATTTGGGATACCCTGGTTTCAGTTAATAGGGCTGCCCTTATAAGTTCTGCGGTGATCCAAAACTTACGAGCATTGAATTGACCATCTCTTTTAAAGTTCTATTTTTTCAGCAATCACATTCTTCTGAAGAACATATGGTGTTGTGATTTGGTAAATCATATCAAAGTTAGCACACAACTCACTGAATTCATTTGATTCATAATTTTCGCCTTTATCGAATTTTAGAATCTTACGTTTTTGTTGAGTTGGTTCTCAATCTTGACTTTGTATGTTATAAACATACCTTTTACTTCAACTGGTCATAGTTTTACTATACACTATTTATTACCCAAGAAAACAACATACGATGAACTTCTTAGTACCGGCATCCTCCATCTTCAGAATAGGAATAGGAGCAGACATTACAGTCTGGTTCAACTCTCTTGGGCGTGTTTGTTTCGCCGCAAAACGCCACAAAACGCAAGTCGTAAAACTTCTTTTCCATTTTCCGTTATTTGTTTCGCTGAAAACAAGTTACAAAATGCAACTCTTCTTTTCCCATTTGCAGTTGCTACAGTTAAATTTGTGGTCATGTAAATATCACTTTTACACTCATATTTTCCCACTTGCAGTTGCTACAGTTAATTTTGTGGTCATGTAACTCTTACTTGTAATACACTTATAGTTCAAAACAGTTACTTGATAATCAATATATAATTTAATATTATTAAATATTTAATATTTTAAATAGTGTTCAATTTCTTATTTAATTATTTAATTATTTTATATTTTTAATCTTTAATTTTTTTTATTGTTTTAATATTGTTTTAATATTTAATATTTTACTATTTTAATTTAATATTTTATTTAATATTTTATTTAATACTTTATTATTTTATTAATATTTATTCAATTTTTTATTATTTTATTTAGAGTTAATATTTTATTAATATAACAATATTATACTTTAATATAAAATTATTATATATTTAATTAATTATTTTTAATATAAAAAATTACTTTATTAATATCATAATATATTTTATTATTATATTAATATTTTATTATGTTAATATTGTAATAATAATTCAGTATAATAATACTATAATGATAATTTATTTTAAATTATAATTATATTTTACTTTGTTAATTTTATATTTCTATAATATTACAATAATATTATAATAAAATTTATATTATAATAATTTTCAAGTATTTTTAATATTATAATATTATAACTATATTTTATTATTTTTGTAATATTTTTTAATATTATAATAAAATTTATATTATAATAATTTTCAAGTATTTTTAATATTATAATATTATAACTATATTTTATTATTTTTTAGGATTTTTTAATATTTATATTTTATTAGTATTCTTAAAATTTTATTAATGTTATTTAGATTTTCTTAAAATTTTATATTATTTATTTAGTTAATATTTTAGTAATATTTACTATTTATACTAATATTTTATTAATATTATTGTTATAAATAAAATATTAAGATTATTAATTTTTATCTCAAATTTATTAATATAATTTAATCTGCAATAGTAGATTTAATTTAATAGTATTTATAATATTTAAATCACTGCTACAGTTAATTTTGTGGTCAACTTTTCTACTTACACATTTACATTACCAACCAAACACCGTAAAACACAATATACTTTACTATTTACACTTTCACTTTATCAACCAAACACCGTAAAACACAATATACTTTTTCATTTATACTTCACTTTATCAACCAAACACCGTAAAACACAATATATTTTCTCTGCTACAGTTCACTTTTTCCATTCTCATTTTACGACTTACGACTTGCGACGTTTTGCAACGAAACAAACAGGCCCTTAGTGCCCCACTGTTACTCTCTTGAAGATCAGATATTTTCTGCAGTTCAATACATAGTAGAAGTTAGCAACTTCAATATACGCCCTCGGTAATTTTGATAAAAATGAAAATTGTTAAAAAAATTTCAAAAATAAACTCTCTAAAAGAAAAGATCTTCTGTTGATATTTTGTATAATAAGAATTAAGATATTTGATTTCTCGATAAAACAGAAATCAATTGTTGATGCAACTTGTACTAGAAAAAGTCATGATTGTCTTAAGATTATTAGCCTTAACAATCCAATTTAAGATCAAGATCAACCGGTCCAATTGGTCAGGTCGATGAAAACCAGGTAGGAGATTTTTCGTTCAATTGAACATTCTTTAAAACCAACTTTCAAATTCCTTCCTTAGACACCAATCAGACTGGTATTTAGCCAGTCTCGTATTATAATAAATCAGAAAGAAATGATTCAACAATAATTTATCCAGCAATAATATTTATTAAAATAAGTATTTCAGCATGAATACTTTATGCAGCATAATCCCTACAATGAGAATGTTAGTTCAAATAGATAAAGAATATATCGAAATTCGATAATTCTTGCAATACAGAATGTTAGTATAAACGGACAGAGTGACAAAATAAAACCAGATTTAGAGTAAGGTACGCGTAAAAAGAATCTCCTTAAGACAATTACGTCCTCCACTATGGTACATACGGGATAATGAACACTGGTCTCTCAAGATACAACACTCTTTAACGTGTTTTGTGTAATACTTTGCAAAATCACATGCAGTCGAACCAAACTTCATCCGTACCTTCCACTTGGTTAAAAGTAGGAAAATGACTGGCCAAAAATCGGATTTCAGAGACAATTATGAAATCTGAATAGGACATTAAAGATCCTCTTCGTAGAACTTAATTTATTTACTATAGTTGATTAAGTTTTGGAATTCTTTTTGTCAGAGTTGTTTCTTTTGGAGTAGAATTCTGTTTTTTATATAAAAATTTGGAGGAAGCCTTTCGGAGTAGACACATTTCTTCGATTGAAATGAGTGCAATATACACATCTGTTCAGTTGGAACGAGCTTAACCATTCCGATTCGATACATTCATTCGCTGAACAGACACATTTATCTCCGAACAGACACATCTATTTGGTTGGAATGAGCACAACTGTTCCAAACAGACACATTTGTTCGTTGAACAGACACATTCATTCGGATGAAACGGGTTGTTCCCGAACAAATACATTTATTTGGTCATAACGGGCGCAACTGATCTGAAGAGATATATCCATTCGCCGAACAGATACATTCATATGCCACTTTCAATGTGGGACTAAAAAGTTTTAATATTTTTTGTCCCGTTTAGCTCTTGTTTTATATCAACTTCTGACATGAATATCTCATTCATTCGAAAACGGAATTAAACATGTGAATATAACGGAATTAAACATGTGAATATACCACGTTCATCACCAGTGAAAGGAGAACACATTTCAACCATCTCCCACGCATTCCAAGCAGCTAGTCCCGCTTAAAATTCAGCTAAAATTTTCCAAACCACTCATTTAGTTAATTCCAAGTTTCCAACATTTGATTCCTAAAAATCGTTCCTTTGCTTTGTTTTTTTACCCATATCATGTAGCCATTTGATTTGAGAGTATTTATTTTTTCTTTTGTAGTGCTGTTCTTCTATAGAATTAATTGTTAATTATATTCAGAAGAGATAACCTATTTCATTTTTTCCCCCATATTATCATAAAGTGGAGTTTTGTATTTTCAAGTTTTGTATTTTCAAACTCTGCGCAATTTATGGGTAAAATTTAAAATTATCTCCTTGTTCTTCATCTGAGTTCATTGTTATATTGTATGCTAGATTAATTAGCTATGCAACTGAGTTCATTATTATATTTTTGTTCAAACAAGCGATTTGGAGCCATTCACATCTGTAGTCATGTCCATTCATTCTCCGCATATTTGATTCATATCCGAATCTGATTGGCTAATCTCTGATTTGTATTCACTTTTTAATTCTGAAATATATGAATATTAATTTTCCACATTCCACAATATCTATATTTGCATCCAAGTCAAAAAGTTAAAACAGATATAAATATAATAAAGACAATACCTGATTCCCATCCGATTCGTTGGGTCCCCGATGTCCAACAGCCAGTTTGTTAAACTTGTCCACCACAGCACAGCACAGGGGACAAATAATGTGATACCCAAGCAATTGACTTTTTCCAGCAAAGAAAACAAATTCTACAAAAGGGAGAAGTATTCACACACCTCTTCGTCAACGCATACCCAACTTGACCAAGAAAATCCAATGGCTTGACAAGGCCACCGCCCAAAATGTACACTATCATACATACTTCGTCTGCACACAGATAGCTCCTTGTGTTGTACTGTTGTGTTGACAATGGCATGGCAATGGAGGTCGAAGCTCACGACGCAGTAGGAGATGTGATGTTCGTCGTGATCATTCTATGCCTCTCCGTCATCTCGATGATCATATTCTCGCGGGGCGATGACTCGGATCGTTCTCGCAAGCGTCAGAAGAGCCATGGATCGGTCTTCGTCGGCTGTGGCTACAGTTGTCACGGGCGAAGTCAAAAGATTCTCTCTCTCTTGAGTGAGTGAGTGTGAGGGTTAAGCTGACTTAACTTCGCTTCTAAGGAGAAAGAGCGAGTTAAGTGCCGCACGGGTTCGAGTGGTTCGAAGTCAGAAGACTCCGCCCGTGACACAGTGGTTGCAATGGCAGCCCGTATCTCTCTTAATCTGTTGGAAAGTTGAACACGAGGAAGATGAGCATTATAGGGATTACTGCAACGGCTAGTTAATTAATTAAATTGTGCAACTTTGTAATTTCTTGTTGCACATTTTTTTTGTAATTGAAATCTCCTTGTTAATATTTGGAGTACCTCATATTCATTAGAGAATAATTTAAGTTTTTTGGCAGTTTCCTAATACGGATCTGTCTCCTGTTTTGATTTGAATATATGTTTTCTATTTCTCTAAAGAGGTGCTGATTTGAGTTCGTGTTGCACTAGGATCATCCCAAGTGCTTATATAAACCCCTCATGGGTGACTTTTTGAAGGTGTTTCAAGAATTCAAGAAAAATTCTAGAATTCCACTATTGAGAGTTGTAAGAGAGATCTCCTTTTAACTCTTGTATTTTCTTCAATAAATATTTCTTCCCTCCTCACCGTGAACGTAGGCACATTGCCGAACAACGTTAAATTTTGCGTTTCTTAGTTGTGTGGTGATTGCTTGCTAGTGGCAGTTCTTCTACACTTCCGCTTCCGCTACTGAGTCTTCGACTTGGTGTTCCTCTATTGTTTGATAGGTGATAAATCATCAACAATTGGTATCAGAGCGATGGCTAGTAAGATAACCACGACAACCAAGTTCGAGGTGGAGAAATTCAACGGGAAATCCGACTTCCTGTTGTGGAAGATGTGAGTAACATCGTTGCTCGTGAAGGAGGGCACAGACAAGGCCTTGCTTGGTACTGAGAAGAAGCCATCAAAAATGGAGGATGATGAGTGGAACGACATCAACATCCACGCAAAGGCGACGATCATACTATGCCTATCAGATGAAGTCCTCTACAACGTGATGAAAGAGGAGACAACTGCTAGTCTTTGGTGTAGGCTGGAGAGCATGTACATAATGAAAAGTTTGTCGAACAAGCTCTTCATGAAGAAGCAGTTATACAGTCTTCGGATGAAGGAATGTATGTCTATTTTACAACATCTCAATACTTTTAATAGAATTTTTTGCGACTTGTTAGCTTTAAAGGTTAAGCTAGAAGAAGCAGACAATGCTCTTCTGTTACTATCTTCTATTCCATCAAGATATGACCACTTAGCAATCACCATTATGTATGGTAACCCTAGATCTGTTGTGCGCCGGATAACAACCACAAAGAGGAAATCCTAGATCTCAAATGCAAAAGAACAATACTATCAACAGCAAATAAC
Source organism: Agave tequilana (assembly GCA_038442645.1). Lineage (NCBI taxonomy): Eukaryota > Viridiplantae > Streptophyta > Magnoliopsida > Asparagales > Asparagaceae > Agave > Agave tequilana. The sequence continues at coordinate 378,907 of JAVJIF010031941.1, read as the reverse complement.
ACACAAACTCAGAGAAAGAGCACAAATAAGATTTAACGAGGTTCGGCCTTTTCGCCTACCTCCTCGGGGCAAGAAAGAGAGAGGTTTCTATTGATTTGTATGAATCAATACAATGTTTACAGTAATGGTGAATAAGAGAGAGCTGCCTCTTTTCACTACTCTTCAACAAACCCTTGAAATCCTTTTAAACACTTAACAGATTTCAAATTCAGCATCTTTCCCAAAACAGTCCGACCCGACTGTGACCGGCCGGTCGACCGACCCTATGCACCAGTCGACCGGGCCAGTCGACCGTGCCTAACCGAGAGTTAGGCACTTCAGTCGGTCGACCGGGCGGTCGACCGATATACCCCGTGCATATTTGCTGTGCACGTCTGTGCACGATGGTCGACCGGGCCAGTCGACCGTTCTGTTGCTTCTGCCGACGGTCGACCGGGCCGGTCGACCGTGCGCCTGTTGTAGCTGCTGTTTCCTTGCTACGGTCGACTGGACGGTCGACCGTGCTGCTGCTTCTGCTGCTGCTGCTGAATTTCGGGATTTCGTCGAATTCCTCCCTCTTCCTACAATTCTCCACCTTAGTGAAGATTTCTCCAAATCTGAGCCGATCTCCAACGTACCCCAGTCTATCACCTGGCGAAATTGACACACGATCTCGGCGAAATCGACACACGATCTCGGCTTGGAATCTATAGCTCAGCTATCCACTGGAATGCACCACACATGCCTTTCCTACACTTCACCTTAGGAGAACTTCTATACATGCCGATCACCGAACGTGGCTCCTACTCCACAACTTCACGACCTCACGAAGAACTCATCATGAGCCAACACTGACTCTCCAACTGACTAGCTCTATCAGTCTACATGTCTTCAGCTGACGGTCCAACCAAGTCTGCGTAGAGCACACCGAACACCATCATCGGCTTCAACAACTGGATGCACACTACTCCTTATGTAAGCTCAACATCTTCTCACCAGAAGATCAACCTGTTTATTGAGATCACAACACCTCACCTCTACGTGAAGTCCAACTGGCGTGAAGTCTCTCCACCTCTACGTGAAGCTCCAATAGGCCATAACTCTTCACCTCTACGTGAAGTTCCAACCAGCTTCTCGAGAACCCAAACAGCTTCATACGGGTTGCATCACCAAATGGCTGCGCCTTTACGGCTGCCTATGTACCTTGCCCAAAGGATCAAGCCAACCGAAATTCATTCAAATGAGCTCCATCAAGCTCAAGCACTTGTACCTGGATCTGCAGCAGCGAACCTATCTGTCTGAGTCATATGAACCTCCTCACAATCATCATGGAGAACAACGGCCTTCAACTTGAGCTTGTCGCGATCATAAGCTTGAGATTCATGCTTCTTTCCCCATAAGCGTGGTTTTACCTTAGTTCCAATGGCTGCAAACAACTCGACATCCTCAACAATGTCTTCAATCTGTTCAGCATCAACCCTGGTTACATGATCTCCACCCGGTGTCACATCCGGTAAAGTCTTCTCTGATGTAGAACCAACTGGAGATGGTAGAGTAGCATCAACCTCCACCCGCTGCGATTCTTCCTTGGTCTCCGTCCTCTCCACCTGCTGAGAGACGGTGGACTTCAACACTGAAGTCTCTCCAAATGTGACATGCCTACTCAACACAATCTTCTTGTTTTCGGGGTCCCACAACCTGTAGCTATTCCTTTTGACACCCAAAAACACAAACCTCTTTGCTCGCGGATTCACCTTGCCATACCTGGCACTAAAGTAGGTCGGACTTCCAAATTCCCGCAGCAAACCATGATCTTGAGCAGCTTTCTCAGACCAAATTTTCAATGGAGCTTTACCTCGTATCGTAGTCGATCTATTCATGAGATGGCTAGCATACACAATCGCCTCAGCCCAAAACGATTTGTCTAATCCTGCATTAGACAACAACCACCGAACCTTCTCCAGCAAGGAACGGTTTACTTCTTTAGCCAACCCATGTATACCTGTTGTGAAGTGAGTAGTAATACCTGTGTTCTGACCAAATCGTAGGAATTGGTTCATGTCTTTTCCAACACTACCAATCTGCAGCTCCTTGATCTTCCTACCAATCTGCTTCTCCATTCTTCCTCTCCACTTCACCAACATATCTAGGGCTTCACTCCTTTGTCTGATGGGATATATCTAACAATACCTAGATAAACTGTCAACAAAAGAGACAAAGTACCTGTGACCTCCAAGCGATGCAGTCTTAGCAGGTCCCCAAACGCTCACGTGAACACAATCAAGAAGACCTTCTGAGCGGTGAGTACTGGTGCTGAATGTCACCTTCTTCTTGTCCAGAACGCTGTGTTCACCTTCCAACTTGCAGGTAGCAGCACCTTCCAACGATCCCTTCTTTGCAGGAGCTTGCAAAGACCTTTCATCTCCTTGTTCGACCTTTACCTGCCAGACCTCCGTGCAACCATCATCTGAAGAACTAGAGGTCTCCACCTGACCTGTAACCGTACTACCCTTCAAGTAGTAGAGATTGTCCCGGCGGATGCCCTTCAATACCACCATCGAGCCTTTGGTCATCTTAAGGACTCCTTCCCTAATTGACACCACAAGGCCCAATGACTCCAAAGCTCCGACAGAGATCAGGTTTCTCTTCAATTGAGGTACATACCTCACTTCCTTCAGTTCCCTTACCATCCCATCAAACATTTTGATTTGGATTGTACCTACACCCTCCATGATACATGGATGATCATCGCCCATAACGACTGAACACCCCTCCAGCTTCTCAAAGCTAGAAAACTAATCCCGAATAGGGCATACATGGTATGTAGCACCAGTATCCAAAATCCACTCATTTTCTCCTGAGTAGCCAACTATGGGAGTAGTGACTGAGAATGAGAAAACCGACGAGTCTGAGTCTGATCCACCTGCCTGTGAGTTACTGCTCTGAGTACTAACCACCTTTGCAAGATTTGCCTCAGTCTTTGACTCCTTCTTCTTCCCTTTGAACTTTGGACAGTCCACTTTCCAGTGCCCTAATTCTCTGCAGAAGGCACACTGGTTCTTCTTTAGATCCCTATAACCCGGCCTGGACTTCGATCTCCCTCTTTCATCTTTGCCCTTCCTATATGAACCCCTGCCTCTTACTGCTAGCGCCTCTGCTGATGAGCTTGACTGAGAAGGTTGTCTCTCCTTTCTCCTCGTCTCATAATTTGCCAAAGCAGATGACACTTCATGATAGTCCAGAGTCTGTCTACCATTTATGAAGGTTAAGGTGAATGTCTCATACTCTTCCGCAGGGAGAGAGTTCAAGAGGATTACTGCCTTGTCTTTCTCATCTATCTTGACATCCACATTGACCAAATCCGTAAGAAGCTTCGTGTAGCGATTTAGATGTTCATTCACGGAGCATCCCTTCTTCATCTGAAACCTGTACAGCTTGCTCTTTAGCTGTAATCTCGATTCAATACTCTTGGTCAGATATTTCCTTTCAAGGATCTCCCACATCTGCCTCGCAGATGTCTCGTATAACACAAGATATTTGATGTCTTGTATTAGACACGATCTAATCAAACCACACGCAGATCGGTTCATCTTCTCCCACTCTTCTTCAGTGGTTGTGCTTCGCTTCTTCTCCAGAAGTAGAGTATCCTCGAGGTTCGATGCATTTAGGGCGTCCATTACCTCGCATCTCCACATCCCAAAATTGTTAGTGTCGTTAAACTTCACCACGTCAATCCTCGGATGAGGATTCATGGTCCTCACTGATGTACTTTCTTCTGTCATTTCTCTAACTGGATCCTCTATGTATGCGGAAACCAAACGGAGATAGATAAGCAACTCGGATAAAAATCAGATTTTTACCTTCTCACGAAACCCTAGAATGAGTTTCTGACCTGATCTACTCCTCCAATGATTCCTTGAGCACTCCTCGTATTGTTCTGAGATCGACACACGATCCCACGAACAAGACCACCGTTGATCTGAGATCGACTCACGATCTCCACCAAATCAGCACCCGATCCCCTCCGAATCGTCAGATAATCCCACGAAGAACCTGGGAAGCTCTGATACCACTTGTTATGCGCCGGACAACAACCACAAAGAGGAAACCCTAGATCTCAAATATAAAAGAACAATACTATCAATAGCAAATAACACACAATCTCAGAGAAAGAGCACAAATAAGATTTCACGAGGTTTGGCCTTTTCGCTTACCTCCTCGGGGCAAGAAAGAGAGAGGTTTCTATTGATTTGTATGAATCAATACAATGTTTACAGTAATGGTGAATAAGAGAGAGCTGCCTCTTTTCACTACTCTTCAACAAACCCTAAAAATCGTTTTTAACACTTAACAGATTTCAAATTCAGCATCTTTCCCAAAACAGCCCGACCCGACTGTCGGTCGACCGGCCGGTCGACTGACCCTATGCACCGGTCGACCGCACCGGTCGACCGGGCCTAACCGAGAGTTAGGCACTTTCAGTCGGTCGACCGATATACCCCGTGCATATTGCTGTGCATGTCCGTGCACGACGGTCGACCGGGCTGGTCGACCGTTCTGCTGCTTCTGCCGACGGTCGACCATGCGCCGGCTATAGCTGCTGTTTCCTTGCTACGGTCGACCGGACGGTCGACCGTGCTGCTGCTTCTGCTGCTGCTGCTGAATTTCTGGATTTCGTCGAATTCCTCCCTCTTCCTACAATTGTGGGATGGTGTCCCGAATCCTTCAAGTGGTATCAGAGCCATGCCCCGAACTTAGTCGTGTGTGTGGGTGATGTTCGACGATGTAGATCCCCTAATGGCGCAAAGGCGCAATGGGCCTGGCCACCCCACTGGCACAAAAGGCGCATAGGCCCCTGTAAAGCTAATGTTGGGCTCTCGAGAAATTTGGCAGTGGTACTTCTTTGCAATGGGCGTGCTGCCTCCCACGCGGTGTAGAGGCGTGACTGACTGCAGTTGGTACTTCACATAAGGCGTGTCGTCTACCCACGCAGTGAAGAGTTGGATCTCGATGGAGCATTTGATCTTCCGGTGTGAAGATAGTTGAGCTTGCAGGGAGACTCTTTATTCGGGGGGGGGGGATTGTTGGGATTTGGGTCGAACAAATAGTCCCACATCGGCTAGACGTAGGGATGGTCTTGGGTTTATAAGGATTTGGGCAACTCCACCTAACAGACTAGTCTTTTAGGATGGTGCCCCGAATCCTTCAGTATCTCTACTAATTAATTAGCTAGAAGAGACTTATGAAACATATATAAATTAACAGTGCGGAAGGAAGAGGAAGTGGAAGAGGAAGAGGAAAGGATAATATTGCATATTAATTGAGAGTGATGTTAATGGTTTCCATATTAGAAAGTACTGTTGACTTCAAAACATGTTTGATTAATTTTAATTTTATCATCAACAAAGTACTTCAAATTTCTTGTAGGAACTTCCCTACCAAAATAGTGTAGAGCAAGATCTCTGCCAATGTATAATGTGCCAACAATGACTAAATTTTGCTTAGGTTTATTAATTAGTTTCAATACCTATCTCTCCTTCCGCCTCTCCGATCTTCAGTATATGCCCCTCTATTTTATGTCCTTCTACTATCTTTCGGAGTGGGTGAATATTGATTGTATTCGTTGTGCTTACGTTTGGAAAGGCAACAAGGGCATACATGGAGAGCTTTGCTTGGTTAATTAGCAACTTGTTTGCTCTCATAAAAATCAAGGTGTGGGAGTTTGTAATCTACGGGCCTTCAATCTTGCCATTCTATCCAAATGGTGGTAGCGACTTTTCCATGATACATGTACTCCTTGGGTGTCTTTTGTACTTCATAATTATTATAGATGAAGAAGACCTTATGATTTACACTGTGCTCTTTCTGATTATGTCTTCCCCTTTTGGAGAGGAGTCCTCAAGACTTTCATAACTTTTGCCTCCAGCATCAATATTAAAGTGGGGGACAGTTGCATGATAAGGTTTTGGCTCAACCATTGGGTGGGTGACTCTACACTTGTTTTTTATTACTTGAATTATTCATACTTGCAATGGATCCTTCGTCAATGGTGAATACTCAAACTTAACTTTCTTGAAGGAAGATTGATATGGGCCCCCTAATTCCGAAGATGGCCATTTGAACACCTCATCAAAGATCTCAACAGGTTCCTTTCACCCTTCCAATCGGTAATCCTCTCTCCTGATGTTTGCCATTGGAAGCTCGTGGGACATGATGTTTTCACCGTCAACTCACTTTATAGAAGCCTTACTGGCCATCGATATGAAACCAATTGTTTTCGGTTGCTTTGGACTACACAAGCCCTCCTAAAACTAAGGTCTACACATAGCTATCTTATCATGATCATCTCTTAACAACAGACAATCTTGTCAAGAGAGACATCCATATTACATCACTGTGCATATTTTGTGGGGTTAATCCAGAAACTAAAGCCTATATCTTTCTTCATTGCCCCCACCCTTTGGAAATTTGGTCACCGGAACGTGGTCGTCTTACATTATTTTTTAGCCTAAAGGCCCATCACTCTAGTTTTGATGATGATTAACTCATGTAATTATAGTACTAATGATCTTATTTTTATATAGTTTCAGATTTTCTATCAAGATCTTAGTAGGTGTTTAGCTTCAACAAAGGAGTTTTTGAGCTAACACATGCAGATTCAAGAGCTCGTGCGTCAAGATCGCAACTAGCACTCGGATGAAGTCAAGCTCTTTGGATTGTGTTTGGATCGAGTCGGCTTGGAGAAGGAGTTCAACAAAAAGACTTCATTTGTTTAGTTTTACTTTGTGTTTAGATTTTGTGTAAGACTAATGTAGATATGCTCAAATTCAAAACACACACACAAGTTCAATACGTCTGGTTTTTGGTTTAATCAGTTTTGGATTTCAAGTACACATATATATGATTTTCATGAATAGATAGAATCAAAACAAGTTTACATGGTTTAATGTATATTGGATTTCATCTATATACATCTATACTTCATATATTTAGAAAAACTTATTTTGATGATTTTATTTCATGTGTTTAGAGTTTTATAATTAACAAAACTTATTTTGGATTTAATATCAAAAATATAGATATATCCTTTATATGTGTATTGAATTCTATCCATATACTCTATGCTTCAAAAGAGTTTAAATATCTTATTTTTGTATCTATACAAGTTTGAGAAAAATCGGACTTCCATTTCAAAGTTTGTATTTTGAAAAATATCGATTTTTGTTTAAAACTTAACTTCTATATCACAAAAATAGTTCAAATAGTTTGCAATATGTGTTGATTTTTTGTCACACATATTTGTTCTTCAAATATTTATAAGAACTTATTTTTGTGAAATTTATGAGATTTTATAAGTGTTAATAAGACCAATTTCAAACCCTTAACCCTAGCCTGAGCCTGTTGGCGGTCGACCGGCCGGTCGACCAAACCAGAGCTCGGTCGGTCAACCAATGTGCACAAGGATGTGCACAAAGCCTTGCCTATAAGGCTGGGCGACCGGCCGGTTAACCGACTGTAACTACCCAATTCTTGGTTAGTGCCGGTCAACCGGGCGGTCGACCGATAAGGCTGAGTGCCTTTAGGCTCGATCGACGGTAGGCGAGTTTTCCTGGGGCGGTCGACTGGGCGGTTGACCGGTGGCTCAACGGTCAGAAATATGACCGTTGGCCAGTCGACCGGCCAGTCGACCGACAGGTCAAAATTGACCTTTTCTTGACCCCAACGGCTATATTCTTGAGAGCCTATAAATTGGGGTTCTCTTGAGCTATTTTAACTAAGATTTTTAAGAGCTATTCTTCCCATCTTTTCAAGTATTTTGCAGCAAGTTTAAAAGAAGTTTTTGAGTTTAAAATCTTTATCTTTTATTTGTTTTCAAAGTGTTGAAAAAAATCAAAGAAAAGGAAGTCTTTAGAAAATTGATTTTGATCTTTATTTACATATCTATCTTGTGTTTTTTCCAAGTATTTTTCTTTATTATTCTCTGTTCCAAACACTTTATTTTCTCACACTTGAGCTATCATCTCTAATCCTATCTATAGGATCTTGTTTATGTGAGAAAAATTATTTGTGGTCTATTGTGAGCACCAAGTGTTGTTTGTGATCATTGGATCACCAAAATTGTAATCTTTGCTTTGCTTTGATTTTTTTGCCTATTCCTCTTGTGTAGAGGTGATTGTGTTTGAGAGAGTAATGTACTCCAAGTGTAGAGTTATAATTCCTTAGTGGAGGTCCCTTTATAAAAGGTCCTGTGTGGACATAGTGGAAATCCTTCTGTGTGAAGACGGGGACGTAGAGCAGTGGCTCGAACCTCGAAACATATTTTGGTGTTTGCGTTTGATCCACTATCTCTCAACTCTTTCTCTTTTATATCTTGCATTGCTTTATATTACACATATTCTTATGCTAGATATAGTTTATGTATGCCCACATTTGTGTTGAATCAAGAGAGTTTCATATAGCACATCAACTCTTAATTTAGAAGAATCTTGAGTAGTAGTTCCAGGGCCGTTCACGGGGAATTCAAGCTCACTCTTGGTTACACATAGTGCGTTGTAATTGAGTTTTAATTTCCGCATCATTTGTTATAGATTAGCAAGTACACTTATGCATTCCCCTCTGGGTGTATTTCATTATTCTATTACCATCATCTACTGCTTCTCTTTGGGGTGATCGGAAGATTTCCAATATCCCATGCGATGAAGCTAACCGATGGAATTTATCAGCGCAAGTATGGGCTAAAATCAGTAGTCTGGACTACTCGGCCGAGGAATCCATCCGGCATTTCAAAGGTTTTGGGAGGGGCATCCATAAGCTGCGTGCCACTTACTTCACTGGCACCACCTTTACTATTTGAGACGGTTCCCACATCAACCACTTGAAAGATAAATGGTGTGATCCTACTGGTCTTCAACACCTCTTCTCTGCTTTGTTGGAGGTCGCTCAGAATAAGGACGCTTCGGTTGCCTCTCAATGGCGTCGGTCCCAATGTGCACTACTTTTCTCCCGACACCTTAACGGAGCCCTGCGAACCTGGCAAACTGGAGCCCAACTAATGGCGCCACCATCGAGATAGGCTCAGTGTATCGCCTAATTAACTCCAAGAGAGTTAGGATGTGTCAGCTAGGCCATTTAGAAGACTCATGCACCTTTGAAGATCAGGGAGTTCATGTGTCTAGCCTGCAGGAACCCTATCCTCACGATGAACAATCTGATCAAGAGAAAGTGGCAAGGACCAAACTGATGCTTCCTGCACTCGGATCCCAAAGAGACAGTGGACCATCTTTTCATCCATTGCATTTATTCAACAAGGATTTAGGTTTTCATTCTGGGGAGCTTCAACATTTGCGAAGGCCAACATCCATCCGTGATGTTGTCTCTGACTAGGCTCATTCCAAGGTTCCAACGTGGGATTTTGGGATTCGGGTTTTCGTTGCAGCAGCTACATGTTGGGCCATATGGAAGGAGAGAACCCAAAGGATTTTTCGTGTTGCACAGCACAACTTTTTTCGTACTCTTCGTTAATCCTTATTGATTTTCGTTATTGGACAGGTTTCTTCTCACTTCTGACCCTAGGGACAAAGCTGGAGATATTTTCCCAGAGATCCATCAGACGAACGATGCTGCTGACCCCGATGCCTCCGTGTGGGATGATCGTGCGGATTGTCACCATAACGACGGCCTCTCAAAGTGATTGTCTATGGTGCTTGACGGCCTTTTGCACTAGTGAGGTGAGACGCTTTTGTGTTATCATTTATACTTGGAGAGCACTCCATTTTTATTTCTGCTATGTTGTATTGTATTTTACTTGCTTGTTTTCTTAATCTCTCTTTAATGGAACGGTGGAGGTTACAGCCAACCGTTTTGCGTCAAAAAAATTATGAAGTCTTATCGAGCGAATATTTGGGATTTGGTGTGTGCGTGTGTGCGCATGTGCGCGCGCACTTTGCCCTCTACCTTTTGGAAGCAAGTGCTTAACCCTATACTAATTATAAATTGGTGTACACCTTTTACTCAAAAAAAAAATTTAAATTAGTGTAAGAGTTAACCTTATTCTCTCTAACTCTCCTGACTCTTCTCTCGACTCTTCTCTCTAAAACCTTAACTCAAACTACCCTAACCCCACTAACCAAACAAGGCCTTAGTTTTGCTAACAAGGGTGTCTCTCCTAATCTCTACGACATGTGATATCCTTTCCATCACACAATAGATCATTAAGGAACAAGTTCTTTTGGAATGACCCTCATTACAAATAATATGGCAATGAAACTCAAGACCACCTACTGTTAAATATTATTATTATCAACTTAAATAATAATCAACTTAGTTAGAGCCTCTAGAAGAAGTCATGTAACATGTGTTCAGTTATATGTGAAAAAGAGTGGGCTAAATAACAAGGTGTAGTAACTAGGTTCTTAATGAATATATAAGAAAGCTAGTTATGTACCAAATTATATATTGGTAGGTGAAATAACAATTTGTAATACTTATAAGAAGGGATGTAGAAGTGGGAATGAAATGCAACCCACGAAAGGCCACAAGAGAAGTGAAATTGTTGTAAAATCTCTCTTCCAAAAATCAAATTTCTTCACAAGCCCGCCTCTCATTTCTCAATACATACTTGAAAGAGCAATGTCTCGACTATCTCACTTAACTGTTTTGATCCGTCATGAAAGCTATACTACATATTTGAAGTCTGAGAACCAGTAATATTAAAAAAAGCTTTGAGTTCTTCCACACGGTAAAACACATGATTAGACACTATGTTACTAAAAAAAAATAGGGGAAATTGTCTTTAAATCCCTGTATATATTTTCCTGTTCAAAAAGCCACATGGACCTTTTTCGCTTATCAAAAAAAAAAAACTCCAAATACGAAACTTTGTCCAGCCGCCTCCCTGCTCCCGTATTTCGTATGCATGCGGACTTTTGATTTGGCGGAAATGTCTACATTACCCCTATCTGGAGCCACTGTTGCGTCTCTTGGTTTACCCAAAAAAAAAAAAAAAAAAAAAAAGAACTGACAGATGATTATGATGATAAAACTTCCTCGAATTTTACCCCCACAGTCAAGTGTTAACTGTCTTTCTTTCTCTCAGCCCTATCCCAAATTTGTCTGTATCTCCTTCAAGCTCTCTCTCTCTCTCTCTCTCTCTCTCTAATTCTCGAAAATCACATTGGTTCTCCCAATCTCTCTCAAAAAATTTCCCCCAATCTCTCTCAAAAAATTTCCTCCTCTCAAAAGTCATCGCCATCTTGTGTTGTTGCTCCTTCAAATTTAGTGGCATAACCACTACTAACCTCTTTGTCTCTGGTTCCTCCAATAGTGGAACCTTCACTCACTGCATCTCCCCTTCCTCTGGTGGTTGAACCATCTCCACTTCTTCCTGTGACTATCGGGGATCCCTCCTCTGACATGGGTGTTCCCACGCCTAACCTCACCGGTGGTCATTTCCGAAATGATAGACTGAAGCATCAACGAGGTGCTTTGTGGCCTTAAGTCGCAGAAGAAAGGGCATCCTATTGCAAAGAAGAGAGCATCTTTATTGACTTCAAATAAATCCTCTTCTCCCACAGCAAAGAAGAAGAAGAGGCATTGCCAATGCCTTCTTCCACCGACATGTGAGTGCTTATTTATGTATACCTAGTTTATAATTTTGTCCACGTTGTTTGTCCATTGTAAAGTAAATTTGGTCCACCTACTGGATTACTTTCTGGAGTAAATTTGTCCACATATTAGATATTGTTGTCTTGATTTATTGAAAGCTTGTTAACCTATTGTTGTTTTTGTCTACCTCTAGGGTAAATTGTCCACCTGTGCTTTATGTTTTATCCACCTATTTTTATGTTTTGACTACCTTGTTTTGTATCTTGTCCACTTCTATTTAATGTTTTTCCATCTAGCAAACTTTCACAAAGATACTAGGGAGGTGAAGAAGTCAAAGAAGGAGAAGGATACTAGGAAGGATCTTCCTCCTACGTCCTGGATTGTCGCGCACTCCAAGTCATAAAGGACCTTAGGCCTCTCACCAGAGATGACCACCGCATTGCATTTGGCGTATGTCTGTTCCGCCACTATTTGGAGCTTGGATCAATACCCGTCACTTAATAGACATTGAAAATTATCGTCCAAAGATTTGATGAAAAGTCTAATACTTTCCTTATCGAGGGCAGGCTACATTCTTTCAAAGCTTTCTAGGTTCACAATCATACCTTCCTTCCCACTATTGGTCATCGTGCTGAGAACAAGAGTAAGAAGGAAACTCCCCTCTGGACAAAGTATTTCAAAACTAAGTCTTGGGAGGATGTCAAGGAGGCCAAAGAGAGGACATCCAAGGAGATGGTAGTGAAGAAGAACTGTGGCTGGAAGGTGAAGAGCCAAAAGAAGCAGAGGTTAGTTTATTAATCCACCTTTAGAGTTTTGTCCACCTATTTCAGAAAATCTATCCACCTTTATAATATTATTGTCTACCTGTTGGGTATTTGTATTCACCTTGTGCTGATAGTTTGACCAAGTAGATGATATTATAACCAGTTACTTATTTATGTCCACCTTTTGAAGATAGTTTGTCCACCTAAATTTTATTCTTGTCCACCATTTGTTTATACTCGTCCACATGTTGAGTAATTTGTCTTCCTAATTGATAGTTTTGTCCACTTATTTTCAAGTAACATTATTTTGAGCTTGTTTACTTGTATTTGATACTATGTTTGTGTATGTGAATTTAACTACTATTTGCTCAATTGTTCTAACTTTTCATTCTAAATATGTAGAAGACTTCATAAAAATTCGTACATAACGAGAAAAAGGACATTAAGGAGTTTTACTTTTGCAAGTTCTATACCAAAGAATGATATGTCTCCCAACACTTAGTAAGATATACTCAGGTATATTTTCTTGTACTGCAGAAGTCTAAAAAATGTTCAAAGCATGGGTTGGGCTATCACGATCCATGAGGAGATAATCAAAGATATTATCAACACCAAACGTGCCTTGGAGAGATGAGTTGCTAATATAGAGAAAGCAGACAACGAGTACATGTTTGGATGTTACCCCTAGCTAATAAGAGAGTCCAACTTATGCTCAATTTTGTCCACCTTTCCGGCATACGTTTGTCCATTTTGTTTTGTTTATTTTCACATTATCTGAACTTGTTCCACTTTATTGACAGTAATGGTGCTATGGGATTAGCGATTTGAGGTCGCCACTTCATTATAGGGATGATGTTCCGCTCATGACCTGTTAGGTGGAAATGGACCAGACCATGGGTCCCTTCACCATGGATTTGACATATTCAATGAATCTCTACTTATGTTTGAGAATTATCCTGATGGTCACTCTAGGGAGTATACCTCTCAACTCTTTCACAATGATTTTAACCCATCTTTGGATCAAAATGAAAATGTTTCTCTCTTCACTCTTCAATATCAAGTGATTACAAAAATCATAACGCACAATATTATTATCAAATCAGGAGAATTTGATCGCGCCAGAGGATGTACTTCACTTCTTATTTACTGCATCTTGTAATCTCTTCATGCGAATCTTTCCTAACTGATTTTTGATGTCTTGACTTCTCCTAAGATTGCCTCCAAAAGTTTGCCTTTTGGAATGTTACTCACTTTACTCTTTCAGCGTTAGGTCATCGATCCTTCTAGTGAGGATCCTACTCCACCTCCTGCACCTTTGGATCTTGTTTTTTTGCATAGGAAGTAGAGTTGTCTTCCTAAGGCTCATCAGTCTTAACCTTAAGTTTCACCTGAACAGCTCATACCTGATCCCTCACACTTTCAGTCTACATCATCATCATCTTCAGACCATCCTCCATGATTTTTTCTAGACTGGATTTTATGTTCATTACTCAGTCTCAGATTCTAGACTCTTAGACTCACCTTGTTTACCCTTCGCTATAATGAGGATCATCTGTCTTTTCTCTACACTCAGCAGAGCTTTCAGGGTCCACCTCATTCTGAGTTCTCTCATCTTCTACCTCTCACTGGGCCTCCATTTGCACCTTGGTGACACCCAGTCAGGAGTTTGCACTAGAGTATCTAGAGCAGTAGGATGACTGAGTAGCTCTTCCCCATTGTTGATGGACAGACAAGAAGGGGGAGAAGCATTTTGGAGTTATATGTTATGTTTGAGTAGTATTTTATGTATTTTAAAATTGAACTTGGTTAATGTAATGAATTTGGTTTGCTTGAACTTGGTTATGTAATGAATTTGGTTTATAAGAACTTATTGCGTTGTACTTATCTAGATGGATATGTATGCATATGTTTTAATAAAAAAACGGCGGGAAATTTTGAAATAATAGAGATGGAAATGAGTGGGAGATGAGAGGAAGACGAGAGGAGCAAATAGTCAATTTTGCAAAAAACTCCACATATCCATGCTTTCCCTCTAAAATCACCATCTTATCAATAATTTTTACACTAAAATCTATGAAAAAGTATTATCCAAAATGATGAAAATGTCCACTGTGCCAAAAATCAACCTAAGATTATGCTGAAGAGCATTAAATGCTACTGCAACACCAAATCTGCATAATGTTCACTTTTACTAATGAAAATCAGCTGAGTCCGCTAAAGGTGGACAAATTAGAAAAGAAAGTGGATAAATCGTAGCCACCAACAAAGCAGGGGTGACGCGCATTACGCTTGCTGCTCTAGTCACATCGTTTCAGCGCCACCTCAAAGAAGGGCAATATTTCCATTACGAAAATAAATAGCACACCATATTCATTTTTTATGGGGATAATGTTTTAATCACTTGTGAAACTTAGTCGAGGGGGTTTTTGAAGAGAGAGAGAGAGAGAGAGAGAGAGAGAGAGAGATTTTTTTTTTGTTGTTGTGGGGGGGGGGGGGGGGGGGGGGGGGGGGGGGGGGGGGGGGGGGTTTGAAGACAATTTTCTCAAAATAAAATATTTGATTTGCTCCACACGGTTACCATATGTCCTCTTAAGAATGCAACTGCTAACATGCTTATGTATGACAAGATCTTAAATTAATATTGCAATATACTTTAGGTATCTTCGTGAAATAAGCAAGAACCAGAAGAAATTAATGTGATATTCTTGAAAAAGAACCAAGAAGAGTGATCTCGCCTTTCTTTCCAAAATAGAGTGTGTTTTTTAGACTTGTTTGTAATTGGAATGAGGATAATAAGAGAGAGAGAACGAAGGGAAGTGATGTTAAGATAACTTTATAGCTGTATTTAGAATTTTGTGTGCACCGTAGACTTTTCCAAACTCATGTTGAAAATAACACGATGCAGAAAACTTCTACTTTCTTTTTATTTTATTTTTTCCTTTACAATCATTTTCGTTTGGGACAAAATGTCGGCAAGCTCAGCCAAGTGAGGAGCAAGATTTCATTTGTCCACAACTTGATGGCATGCATCTTCCCTTTCAAAGTTGTCGTTGGATGGGAGAGTGAGACTATTACTGGAGATTTTCTTTTGGCTGTCTATTGTGCTTTTGCAACCCCTTGGAACCTTTCTCATCTTTGAATTGTTGCGCCGTATTAATTCTTGCGGCTGATGCATGAAGGTTTGAAAAGTAGAAAGGCTAGCAAACTGAAGGTACAAAAGTCCAAGACTCCATACGTAAAGACAAAGGGCATGGCTTGGTTGAGGAACAGACGCAACTCGTGATTCACACAACAAGATGGTAGTTCATAACAGGAAAAAAATGGTCAGTGAAGTTTGGTTTATTAGTAAAAAAAAGTAAGAGCGTATTGCGAAGAGTACCAGGCTCAAATCTCAATTACTCTCTAGGATTCAGAAAAAAGAAACGTGCAAAAGTTTTCTTAAGCTGCATGTCTTCTCTTGATAGCTCTCTGTAGGGAGAGAGAAGATAAAACTTGATGATAGAATTTTTTTAACTCAATGAAAGAGATAGCGCAGAGATCAAGGTCCAAAAGGAGCAAGAACGCGTCCATATGGAGCCAGAACAGGAGGACGGTCGACCGTCCGGTCAACTGACGTGCATGGCATGTGCACAGGAGAAGTTCGGTCGATCGTCTGGCATAGCCCACTTTCTTTTGGGGTCGGACGACCAACCAGTGGACCGAAGGAAGGAATCGGTCGACTGTCAGGCGAATCTGCTTCTCCTGTTAGGATTTGGACTTCGTTTCCGAAAAGGACTCAAATCCAATTGTGATTTTCCTATAACTCCATGATTCTTTGGCTATAAATAAAGGGGTAGAGTACAATGAATTGTATTCATTGGAGAAACTTGTAGTTGATTGTTGAATCAATAAAATCTCTCTCTCACTTGTCCCGGGTACGTAGGCAAATGGTCGAACCTTGTTAAATATTGTGTTTGGCTTTCTCTCTTATTTATTTGTTCTTGTTTCTTAAGTACTTTTCTGGTGCATCTTCTCTGTTAATTGGGGTTTCTCATTAGTTGTTGCACCGCGCACGCAACAAGTGGTATCAGAGTATCTCAGGTTCTTCGTGGGATCATGTGTCGATTCCAAAAAGCATTGGTGGTTGTTTGGCGGAGATCGTGGGTCGATCTCGAAGCAGCATTGGGACTGTTTGTGGGATCGTGTATCGATCTCAGAACAGCATTTGGATTGCTCAAGGAATCAAATTTGGTGGAGTAGATCATTTCGAAAGTCTCCCAGGGTTTCACTTTGAGGTAGAGTCTCTATCTTTATCTAGTTTTTGATATAACTCCATTTGTTTTTTGCATTGTTCTGAGGAACCTATTGAGAAGATGGCTGAAAGTAGTAAATCTATAGTGAAAATCATGAATCCATATTATTGAGTGAAGATTGATGTGGTGAAGTTTGATGGCAAGAACAACTTTAGGATGTGGAGATGTGAGGTGATGGATGCATTGACAGCATCAAACCTCAAAGACACTCTATGGTTGAAGAAAAAGCCAGAGGTTATTTCTGAGGAGGATTGGAACAAGATGAATTGAACGACGTGTCATTTAATAAAGTCTTATTGGATACAAGACAGCTATGGGGGGCTCCTGGAGAAGAAATATCTGACGAAAAGTATAGAGTTGCATTTGCAATTGAAGAGTAGGCTTTATAACTTCCAGTTGAAGAGAGAAATCTCCATTGATGATCACATGAATAACTACACAAAACTTCTTACAGATTTAGTTAACGTGGATGTGAAGATTGAAGAAGAGGATTCTACTAAATTCTCTTCCTGACAAAGAGTATGAGACCTTCACCCTAACTTTGATCAATGGTAAATAAACACTTAACTACAGTGATGTGTAGGCTGCTCTTATAAATTATGAAGTAAGGAGGCAGGACAAACTGTCTTCTTCTGAAGATACATTAGTAGAGGCGTTGATGATAAGAGGCAGAGGTACCAATCGAAAGGGCAAAGGTGAGCATGAGAGATCAAAGTTCAGACCAGGGTTCAAAGATCTAAAGAAGAACCAATGTACCTTCTGCAAAGAGATAGGGAACTAGAAAGCTGATTGTCCAAGGATCAAGGATAAGAGTAAGAAGGAGTCAAAAATCAAGGTAAATCTTGAACAGGTGGTCAGTACTCAAGTCAGTACTTCACAGGCAGATGGATTGGACTCAGACTCATCGGTATTCTCTTTCGCCGTTACTACTCCTATTGTTGGCTACTCTGGAGACTCTAAGTGGATGTTAGATACTAAAGTTACCTATCACGTATGCCCAAATAAGGATTGTTTTCTAACTTTGAGAAACTAGATGAATGTTCTGTTATCATGGGTGATGATCATTTATGCAACATGAAAGGAATATGTACAGTTCAGATCAAGATGTTTGATGGGATGGTATATGAACTGAAGAAAGTGAGGTATGTACCTCAAGTGAAAAAGAATCTTATATTTGTTGGTGCCTTGAAAGCATTGGGTGATGGAATATTTGTTAGAGATGATGTTCTCAAGGTGACTAGAGGCGCGATGGTGGTGATGAAGGGTGTCTGATGTAATAACCTATACTACTTGATGGACAGTATAGTTACAGGGCGAGTGTCAACTTCTATTTCTTCAGATGGTGATTGCACACAGGTCTGATATATGAGGCTCGAACATACAGGAGAGAACTCTTTGCAGGGATCATTAGAAGGTGCATCTTCCTGCGACATGAAATTGTGTGGACACGACATTCTGGACAAGAAGACGAAAGTGAAATTCAGCACTACTACTCACCACTTGAAAGGTCTTCTTAATTATTTTCATGTAAGTATTTAGGGACCGACCAAGACTGCATTGCTTGGAGGTCATTGGTATTTTATCTCCTTTATTGATAATTTATCTAGACATTGTTGGATATATCCCATAAGACAAAGATTTGAAGCCCTAGGTATGCTGGTGAAGTGGAAGGATATGGTGGAGAAACAGATTTGTAGGAAGATTAAGGAGTTCCAAATTGATAGTATTGAAAGATATAAGAATCAATTCCTACAATTTGGCCAGAACACTGGTATTGGTACTCACTTCACAAATGGAATACATGGGTTGATTAAGGAATCAAATGTTCCTTGCTGGAGAAGATTCGGTGTTTGTTATCTAATGCACGATTAGACAAATCGTTTTGGGCTGAAGTGATTGTATATGCTAGCCATCTCATAAATCGACTGTCATCGACTACGATAGGAGGAAAAACTACGTTGGATATTTGGTCAGGTGGAGCTACTCAGGTTTATGATTTGTTGTGGGTATTTGGAAGCCCGGCTACTTTAGTGCCAAAGATAGTAAGGTAAATCAACGAGTAAAGAAGTTTGTAATTTTGGATGTTAAAAATAATATGAAAGGTTACAAGTTATGGGACCCCGAAAACAAAAGGATTGTGTTGAGTAAGCATGTCACTTTTGACGAGACTTCATTGTTGAAGTCTACCATCTCTCAGTAGGTGGAGAGATTGAAGACCAATGATGTATCATAGCGAGTAGAGGTTGATGCTACTCCACCACCTCCAGATCAGTAAGGACTTCACCGGATGTGACACCGGGTGGAGATCATATAGCCAGTTTTGATGCTGAACAGGTTGAAGACATTGATGAGAATGTCGAACTATTTGCAGCTATTGGAACCAAGATAAAACTACGAAAGTGGATGAAGAAGCATGAATCTCAAGTTGGTGAGCGTGACAAGCTCAAATTTAAAGCCTTTGTTCTCCATGACGGTATTGGTAAGGAGATCCATATGACTCAGCCAGTTTGGTTCGTTTCTGAAGATTTAGCTCCTATTGCTTGAGCTCGATGGAGCATGTTTGGAGGAACTACGGATGGCTTGATCTCTTAGACAAGGTACGTCGTCAGCCCCATAGATGCAACCATTTAATGATGCAGCCTGTATGAAGTTATTTGGTGTATTTATGTTCATGAGAATAGGCAGCGGAAGCTAATTTAGACTTCACGTAGAGGTGAAGTATTGTGATCTCAATGAATATTTGATCTTCTGGTAAGAAGATAATTAAGCTTACATAAAGGGGCGTGCATCCAGTTTGTTAAGCCGATGTTGATCTTTGGTGTGCTTAACTCAGATTTAGTTGGATCATCTTGAAGACATTTGCACTGAAGTGCCAGTCAGTTGGAATTGGTATTGGCTCATGTTGGGTTCTTCTTGAGGTCATTTCGAATGGTGCTCCATTCAATTGATAAGTTGCAGATATGCTCGTTATGGTGTCGATTCTTTCGGTGAAGTGTTGGGAAAACATATATGATGCATTCTATTTGGGTGGCTTAGCTGAAATTTGGAATCTTTACAATTGATATTGGAGTTTGGAGAGAGTCGCCTGAGGGAATGACAACTCAATTTGAATTCAGTGTGATCATTTGAAATCAATTGTAAGTGTGTTGGTGATTCATTTGGAACCGGTTTGTCCGTTCGACCAAGTCGAAATCGTGTGTCGATTACACCGAGATCGTGTGTTAATTTTGTCCGGATGCTCAAGCCGAGATCGTGTGTCGATTTCGCCGAGATCGTGTGTCAATTTCACCAGGTGTTCGTTGGAGTTCGGCTTAGATTTAGAAAATCTTTACCAAGGTGGAGAATTGTAGGAAGAGAGGAGATAAATACTTGATGGTAGAGTTTTCTAACTCATCATAGTGCAGAGATCGGAGTCCAAAAGGAGCGAGAACGCGTCCATATGCAGCTAGAACAGATGGACGGTCGACCGTCCAGTCAACTGACATGCACGGCATGTGCACAGGAGAAGTTTGGTCGACCGACAGTCGACCGACTGGCATAGCCCACTTTCTGTTGGTGTTGGACGACCGGCTGGTCGACCGAAGGAAGGAGTCAGTCAACCAGCTCGGTTAACTGACAAGCGAATCTGCTTCTCCTGATGGGATTAGGACTTCGTTTCTGAAAAGGAGTTAAATCTAATTGTGGCTTTCTAAAATTTCAAAACTTTCTTGCTATAAATAAAAGGGTAGAGCCCCATTAATTGTTTCCCTTGGAGAAACTTGAGGTTGATTGTTGAAT
This sequence comes from Agave tequilana, assembly GCA_038442645.1. Taxonomy (NCBI): domain Eukaryota; kingdom Viridiplantae; phylum Streptophyta; class Magnoliopsida; order Asparagales; family Asparagaceae; genus Agave; species Agave tequilana. The sequence goes on along the minus strand of JAVJIF010031941.1, from coordinate 358,491 downwards.
CAATAAAGTCTCTCTCTCGATCTTATCTCGAGGACGTAGGCAAATTGCCAATCTCGTTAAATATTATGTTTGACTTTCTCTCTTATTTATTTGTTTTTGTCTCTTGGGTACTTCTCGGTGCATCTCTCTTTATTAATTGAGGTTTCTCATTGGTTGTTACACCGCGTGCGCAGCACTCTCTTTTCTTATTGTGTAAATCAACACGTAAATATTAAAAAATTACAAAGCTAATTAAAATTCTCTTTGTTTTTTTTAAGTTAAAGACTCACACACCCCACGTTAAGTACCCAAGCTTAACTTGTTGAGAGACAGAGAGAGCCCTCCAACTCAAGATCTATGTGCGATTACGATGGATAGAAAATGTGAAATAAATTTAGCAAAAAGTACAAATCAAGATGGTTGGATAGAAACAATAGATGCTTAAGGAGGGACATCACACAACTTATTTATCAGATTCTTACTCTGATCATCTCTTGGTGGGAAGGTGTTGCGACAACTTCGGGGAAAGTGAGCGCAGGCCCGCTCTGCGTTGCCGGTCGGGACAATAGGGTTGGTTGAGCCACTTTGGAGGCGACCTTTCTCCCATTTTGTGGTCCATAGATACGGTTGTCGTCGGCACTTATTTGGCACGCTAACAACCCGGCCCTACCTTCATAATGCTTAACAAAGTTGGAAATTATTGCGTTTGTGTCTCATATTCGATTTATGTATCCAGGTTAGCTTTGTATCAGGACAGCTTTATGTCGACTGCTGTGAGAGTAGAACATGGAGTCTATATTGTACTTGGGTCAATTGGGTCAAGATAACTTAATGACATGGGCTACCTACCATTAACTGTTAGTTAGTTCTAGTGTTTCTCTGTAACACGGTATATAATTCTCATAGGTTCGATAAGCTGGTTTTAAAGATGATGTGAAATAATGAGATGAGAGGTAAAAGGTGAGATGAGAGAGAAACTTAATTCTCTTGTACTATTGTCATTGTTTTTCTTTTTCATTGTGAATTTCACGTGCACAGTATATATAGCTAAGTTGAGTGGTTGAACCACATAAATATTGTGTCTTCTTCTTATTTATAATTTCTTCTATCTGTTGTTGAGGCTATTAGTGGGGATCTCTATTCGAACATAACTCTTTGTTTGACAACAGTGTAATTCGAACCTGGAACCCTTAAGAGGAAGAACTGGTACCGAGATGGCCAACCTGTTTTCACTAAAAGTTATAAAGTTATCTATTTTGATTGTTAGTAAGAACATCTTTCAAATATTTTACTAAATCAATAATCGTTTTCAATGTCCAACACTCTGCAAAATAATCCCTTGTTTCATCTTAAAAATCATTTTATATAAATAAAAAATAGAGTATATAGTTTGATATAATGAATTAGAAAGAAAGTATAGAATTTATAAAAAAGAATTCGTGGGTTCAAAGAAAGTTGCGAATTTCTTTCAAGAATTAGGCTATAATAAATATTTAATTGATCATTTTTTTAACTTTTTTAATTTCTAAAACCTTTTGTTTTAAAAATAAGAATTAAGAGGATTAAAGTAAATAAAATAAAAAACAGAAAACGAAGACTAAGATTCGACATCGTTTAGAAATCCGTATGTTTACATGTGGTGAATCATCACTTTCAACATTCGTTCATAGAATTTTCTCTGATTTAGAACCAAATTATATACCAACTCAATCTCTATAATCCCATCAAAAGAAACTCTCCCACAAAACATATAACAAAATACGAATAAGTTAATAATTAAAAACTATCAAACATGTGAGATACGCAATCTCTCAAGAAATACATAAATATTCTTACGTAATTATGAGAATAATAACAATTAAGACATTTGTTCTACCTATTTGGGGTAGGCTACATGAACCAAAAGAGAATTACGCCGGATGGGGCACATAGATCAGCTTTCTCCACTCATTCTTATTGAGCAATATGTTTTCACTAAGACCTTTAGTCTTTATATCTTGTCGCATTAATTACCTCCAATATTTTCTTCGGTCTTCCCTGTGCTCTTTTGACTTGTCCTAATTTGATACGTTCAACTCGCCGGACTGGCGCATTTGTAGGTCTACGTAGGTGATTTTTTCTCCTCTTCTCTTCTATAGAGGTTACGCCTATCTTTTTACGAAGAAGAAAAAAAGCTTAACAACTTTTCTAAAGGAATCTACCTACATTTAATAAATAGGTGATTTTTAAATTTATTGATTGATTCAGAGAGATTTTTCAAATGTTAGCAAATTTTAATGCCGACTAATTCTTGAGGGTTCTGACAAAAAGAAAATTTTCAGTAGGTTTAGGTTCTGGACTTTGCATTGCTCTTTGAGCTAAGTCAAAGCTTTAAATCATTTGTGATTCCCTAAAAAACGTGTCAAACCATTGAACTTTTCGCAATTAACAATGAAAAGATTTTTTTTTTTTTTTTTTTTTTTTTTTTTTTTACATGAATCACATTTTGGGACTTGGTCAATAATCTCTTAGTTTGAAAAAATTAACAAATTTGTTCAAACTTCAAAGTCCCGAAGACAAATTTATGCTTCCTGTTGTTAATAAAATTTAATGGTTGTGAGGAGAGAGGAAGGTGGGATTTGTTGGGTTGCTGGTGATTAATTACTTGATATTTATATTTTAATCCGTATTCTTGTTTCTATTATGTGGACTTGGTTCACTTAGAAATGATTGTTTATTTAGAAAAATAAAAATTATTCGCTTTTGGTCTAATTCTGGTGGCAAAATGTTGGGTTAGATTTTGGGGACTGTGGACTTAATTTGTTTTAAAAGGAGAAACCCAGGGAAAAGGAATCATATTGGGAAACCTGTAAGATTAATTAGTACTTATAATCGATATATCTGTTAATATATAGAGTTGAGTTGGGCTGTTTTCGGAAGTATCAAGAATGTCGATACTCTCATTTTGATTTGGTTGATACAACACCCATATGCAAAATCCAAACCGTTGGATGTGACCTACTAACTATAAACTAGTTAGGAATAAAACTTCACAGATTTTCGTTATCATTTACCCGTTCATCAAAATGATCTCAAAGTTAAGCAATTTTATAAATGATCTATTTCATCTCTTCTAATGTGAATTTTGATAGCAAAAGAATGGGATTAATCCTGAGAAGTATCAGATTTAAATCAGCCTACAGTCTTCCACAAAAAGGAGTTCCAAAAGACAATCTGAAGACACATTGTTATGTGTGTCTGGCATACAATTTTCCGAGCTCGTTTTAGAAACTTAGCCCTTCGTTTCCTTGTAAAAGCTTAATCTTCAAGAAATCCAACAATAATTGGTGGAGGCCTTGAGATTGACATTGTGCCTGATGAAACAAAGTGCCAATCAACTTTTCTCTCTATTATGAGAAAGAATAAGTACCATGCGTTACTTCGCTGAGAGAGACAACAACAAAAGATCTAATACATAATTTGCTGACAAATTTGCTACGTCATCATCCATTAATTATGATTAATGATCCTAAAAGTAAAACCAATCACCACCATGAAACTTCGTGCCCAAGTTTTCTAATGCTAAAGTGGATCACCTGTTTTTGCCGGATTTTCTCCACGTCAGAACCAGTCACAAATTTAATTTTCGCAAGATTTCATATAGGATTACGTGACAAAGGTCTAGTCCAGAATAAGCTAATTATAAATTTATAAGGTTTACCATTGATAAAAGGTGTAAAATAGTACAGGTGCTAAAGGATTTTTAGAGGATGTGTAACACGTTTCACATTAAGAGTTATCTTTATTCATTCAAAAAAAATATATATATCTTTATAACAGTTTTTTTTTATTGCACTTTGATGAATCACAAGATTTGAAGAAAAATTGTGATGGAGTGAGTTTTGAGAGGTATAAGTTAACCAAGAAGGAGACTAAGAAAGCTGTTCAGAAGACAAGAGCTAAAGTGTACAAGAAGTGTATGAGAAGTTGGACACCAAAGAGGTTGAAAAGATATATATATATATATATATATATATAGAATTACTCGAATAAGGGAGAGAAAAACTAGAGACTTATGTACTGTGAGGTGTGTCAAAGATGAGGATCAGAAGGTTTAGATGGAGAGAGTATTTTGATAAATTGTTCAATGGTATTTCTACTCAAGACTTGAATGACGTTACCATTCAGTGTCAGGATATGAATCATAATTATATGCACAGAATTAGCGAATCTTAAGTTAAAGAGGCCTTGAAGAGGATGAAGTCAAGGAAAGCTGTTGGTCCGGATGGAATTCCTATTGAGGTATGGAGATTCTTAGGAGATGTGGGCGTGAGATGGCTGACAAACCTCTTTAATAAGATCGACTAACTAAAAAGATGCCCAATGAGTGGAGGAAGAGTACCTTAGTACCACTCTATAAGAACAAGGGTGATATCTCGAGTTGTTCAAACTATCGTGAAATAAAACTCATGTGTCACACCATGAAGTTTTGGGAAAGGATAATTGAACACAGGTTAAGGCAGAATGTTACAATATCAGAGAACCAGTTTGGGTTCATGCCGGGGCGATCGACGATAGAGGCTATTCATTTGCTTCGTCAACTTATAGAGCAATTTCGAGAAAGGAAGAGAAATTTGCATATGGTCTTTACTGATTTAGAAAAACTTATGATAAGGTGCCAAGAGAGGTATTATGGTGAACATTGATGAAAAGGGAGTTCCTATCAAATATATTGACATAATCAAGGATATGTACGATAGACTAGTGGCAAATGTCAGAACTTGTGGAGGCATAACAAGTGATTTTTCTATCACAATTAGATTGCATCAAGGATCTGCATTGAATCCATTCTTATTTTCCATAGCGATGGATGAGCTTACTAGAGCTATTCAGGATGAGATACTGTGGTGTATGCTATTTGCTGATGATATTGTCCTAGTCGATGAGACGAGAGCTGGGGTAAATGCCAAATTGGAGTTATGGAGGCAAACTCAAGCATCTCGAGGTTTCAGATTAAGTAGGGTCAAAACAGAGTATATGGAGTGTAAATCAGTAAACAGGGAATCCGAGATTATAATATTGTGAGACTAGATGGAAAAGAAATACCGATGAGCAGTCATTTTAAGTACTTGGGTTCTATTATACAAAAGGATGGGGAGATCGATAGTGATGTCAACCATAGGATTCAAGCTGGCTGGTTGAAATGGAGGAACGCAATAGGAGTTTTATGTGATCGTAACATTCCGTTATAGCTGAAGGGAAAGTTTTATCGGACTGCTATTAGCCCAGCTTTGTTATATGGCACAAAATGTTGGGCTATAAAGAGAAATCATGCCCAGAAGATGAGTGTAGCAGAGATTCGCATGCTTCGTTGGATATGTGGTAACACGCGGAGAGATAAGGTAAGAAATGAGAATATTTGTACTAAGATAGGTGTAGCCTCTATAGAAGAGAAGATGAGAGATGAGAGAAAACCGCCTACGATGGTTTAGTCATGTGCGACGTAGACCTACAAATGCGTCAGTCTGGCGAGTAGAGCGTATCAATTTAGTGCAAGTTCAAAGAGCGCAGGGGAGACCAAAAGAAACATGGATGGAGGTAATACGACAAGATATAGAGGCAAAAGGTCTTAGTGAAGGCATATTGCTCGATAGGAATGAGTGGAGAAAGCTGATTCATGTGCCCGATCCGGCGTAGTTCTCTTTTGGTTCATGTCGCCTACCCCAAATACTTGGGACAAATGACTTAGTTGTTGTTGTTGTTGTATTCATGAATCACATGAAAAATCATCACGAAACTACTAGCATCCCCCATGTTGTGAGTGAATACATGAACTTGAAAAACACCTAGAGGGGGGGTGAATAGGTGTAACTGCTAATTTAGAACTAAATGCAAAACTAAGTGCGCTAAATGCGGAAGCTAATGCAAATTTTGCAACACACTTAGTACAATCAACAAGTGTAGCCGAATTCCCCGTGAAGGGCTCTGGACTAACTCCTCTTGATTCCCCTAGATATGGGTTGAGGTGCTATGTGAAGCTCTTGTTGATTAAGTACAAGTGAGGCACACACAAACAACCAAGCATATAATATGAATAGGCAATATGAATATATGCAAGACAATACAAGCAATATATGATATGAATGAAGTATGATGCTTTGCACAAATGTAAAGAGAGAGAGTTGAGAGACAAGTGGATCAAACGCTAACAACAAGATATGTTTCGAGGTTCGAGCCCCTAGCTCTACATCCCCGCCTACACCACCGTGTAGGATTTTTCAATCCACTATCTCCCACCGAGGGAACCTCTACCGAAGAGGATTTGTTACAACTCTAGGAGTACCAAACTCCTCTCTCAAACAACCACCTCACAACCGAGAGGTAGGCCCGTAGCCAATACAACAACCAACACCTCTACCGAAGAGGGTTTACAAACCAAACTCTACCTCTCACTAGAGGGAGCAAACCAATCACCCGATCAACCTCTACCTAAGAGGGATACAACAAAATCAAGGGTGTACAACTTGGAGGTTTTCACAACCTCAAACAATCTCTCTTTTTCTCTTTTCCACAAAACAAGTGATCCTAATAGATTAGGATAGGTGATAGCTCAAGTGTGGAATCAAGGTGTTTTTGGAAACAAGCAACAAAGAAAACTACTTGGGAAATCTCTTGTAGATGATAGAAATAAAAGACCAAATCAATATCCCAAAAACCTAGTTTTCTTTGATTTTTCAAAAATCCAAAACAATAAAGATGAAATCTTTTTAGCACAAAAACTATTTTGAAAACTTGTTTAAACACTAGAGAAACACTGAAATTTTTCTTCTTAAAAGTCTTGTTTAAAAACATGAAGAGATGGGGTATTTATAGCCCCATCAGAAAACTAGCCATTAGGCTGATCTGGCAGCCTGACAGGCTGCCGGTCGGCCGGCCCGGCCGACCGCTAACGGTCTGAAATATGACCGTTGGGCAGACCCGGTCGACCGCCCGGTCGACCCAAACAAACAGAGAGCACTGCTCTCAGACCCGGTCGATCCGGACGGTCGACCGTCCCTGTGTCAGCCAAACGTGCATAGATCTGTGCACGTCGGTCGACCGACCCGGTCGACCGACTTCATCCCAAGTCGACTTGGTCAGTTGAGTAGTCGACTGGTTGAAGCCTGGAACTGAAATCTGGGTCAGAAAAACAGTTTAAAAATATTTTGAAAAATCTTTTAAGTCTTCTAAAAATCTACAAAACTTGTTTTAACATTTTATATTAAAACACAAGCAAGTGATAAAAATTTCAAGACATATATCAATCATATCAATTCATTTTTGAGTCTTGCAAATTTTATCAAAAACAATACTTGTATTTTTATCAAACTTGATTTTCAATACATGAATAAGATAGTCAAATAAGTTTGTATAGGAAGTGTAAGCATGTATGTATAATTAGAATACATCTATTATACATATAAACTATTTAAACTTATTTTGATCAATCTATTCATGAAAACAAATATCGGTTAAACTAAAAATCGAAAAACCAATATCCAAACATAAAACTTGTGTGTGTTGTGCATTTGAGCATATCAACTATACTAAGCTTTACAAATGGATCTAAACACACTATCTAAATTAGGATACCTAAGTCTTCTTGACGATCTTCCATCTTCAAGATGACTCGATCCCAAACCGAGATCCACCGAGTGCAAAGGTATGATCTTGATGCTCGGGCACAGGAATCACCAAGTGAAGGCTTCCAAACTCATCTTTTTGAAGCAATCACCAACTAATATCTTGATCAATTATCTGTAACTAAAATCACAAGATAATTAGTAAGCATAACTACATGAGTTAATCATCATCAAAACTAGGGTGGAAGGCCTTTGGGCCAACAGAACTGCTAGTCGAGCTGTTGTGTAATACATCTCTTGCGCATTTGTAAATTTTAGTTCAAAAATTTCCCCCGCTCTACAGCAGATGAGAAGATTCAAGCACATCATTTTCTATAAGAAAAGAAAATGTAATATCACTTGAGCAATACCCAATTGATATTAATATATAGTCAAATCAACAAAATCCATACAACATGTTAGACAAGACTAAATATGTCTCACACAAAAAATATATATATATACACAGAATCCAAAAGAAAGCCACTATGGGCCACTATCAAGGAAAACTTCCGGATCGATACATACAGCAGGCATTACAGGTTATCAACCCAAAAATATTCATGGAATATCTTTACAACAACTTTGGGCTAGTGTGCAACTATGATGCATCGATTCATGTAGATAGACATGTATCCGTATTAGATACATATCTGATACGATTTTTGTTGGATACATGTTGGATTCTTGTTGATATTTTCTATATATATTTTGTTGGAATATGAAGAATATATATGTGAATTTTTGAATTGAATTACGGCGAGATCCATTGATCGAATCAATTGGATGATGGCTGGAGTGTGTTCTCCTTCCATAGGGGATGAACATGGTATATTCACATGTTCAATTCCGACTTCGAATGAATGAGATATTCAAGTCTAAAGATTGCCTAATTCAAAGCCAAAATGGGACTAAAGGTAGCTAAAAGCATTTAGTCCCACATTGGCCATGGGATGGAAGTTCGTAGTGTTTAAATAGAGAAAATTGAGAACAAAGGGCGTGCCCTTTGGGTACTTAGAGTTTTCGCGCGCGATTGGGAGGAAACCATGCCCGCTCATGCGCGCGCGCGCGCGCCGCCGTTGGCGGCGGCCGGCTGGCGCCGGTGCCGGGCCGGGTTCAAGCCTGGGTCTGGGTTCGGGTTCCCTACCCGGCCTGATTCTTTTTGAATCAGGTCTCACGGGTATGGGTTGCGAGCATACCCGCTCCGCTATCCGAACCGGCCCGCCAACGGATAGCGGAGAACGGACCCGCTCCGCGTCAGTTGGACAGCCAACAGTTGCGATTGTTGGGTCGAACCATTGCAACGGTTCAGACCGAACCGTTGCAACTTTTCGTTGGGTTCGGACCCGTTGGCCCCTCCTGGAGCGCTATAAATAGCGCTCTGAATTCTCAATTAAAGACAACACCAAGAACAACAACAGCAAGACTTCTAAAAGAAATTCTCTCTCTCTCTCTCTCTCAGTCTTGAAGTGACTTCCAAAAGGGAAGTGGGAAATAAGTAACTCGGTTTCCGAAGCGGCTTCCAAAAGAGATTCTGCAAAATTTGTTCTGAAAGAAGGCTCAGAAAATTCAACAGATTCTTTAATAGAATTGTTGTCTGAATCTGGGACTTCCAAAGAAGAATATTCTTCAACCTTCCTTCTTCCTCTACAGTGGGTACTCCTCTAAAGTAAAGGCAAATATTCTCCTGAAATTTGTCTTTGTCCCGCTGCTTCAACAATCCTGTGAAGGTACTGGTTAACTACGGTTCGACCGTACGGTGATTTGGTAGTGCTATCCAAATACCGTGAAGGAGTGTTGTATCTTGGGAGACCAGCGTCCAGTAACCCGTTAGCACCGGTGCGGGGGACGCAATTGTCTTAAGTGAATTAATTTCTTTATACAGGGGATATACTGATATTCAGTATATTGAGACTGATTTATATCAGTCTAATTGGTGTTTAACCAAGGAAGGAAATTAAAAGGTGGTTCTTAAATTAAGGAACGTTCTATTGAAAGGAAAACCTCCCACCTGATATTTGCCGACCTGGCCAATTAGATTCTTGATATTTCAGTGATATTGATTAGTTGTCAGATTGATCTCAGAATCCAACAATCTTAAGACAATTATTATTGAAGTTTCTTACTTCAGTTCTGCTTGAACTTACAGAAAATGTCTGAGACTAATCAAAATAGCTCTAGCAAGGCACCAAACATGCAGCTACAAGCTTTGATGCCTACTCCACTTCCTAACCCGAAGCCGGAGAAGCCAGGAAAATGATACTCTTCTACTTGACCACTCTTCATCTGGCCAGATTCCTGCAAGAAGATCCACCAGAGCCCGCAACTGATGCATGGACTCAATGTAACTTCCTTTACCGAAATTATATTTTAAATGGACTGGATGACTCTCTTTACAATGTCTATAGTCCTATCACAACGGCAAAGAAGTTATGGGCTAGTCTTGACAAGAAGTACAAGACTGAAGATGCTGGTACCAAGAAGTTCGTCGTAAGACGATTTCTGGAGTACAAAATGGTGGACAGTAAGACTGTAATCAGTCAGGTGCAAGAGTTCCAACTTATCTTGCACGAGATAGAAGCCGAAGGTATGATTATACCTGAAACCTTTCAGGTTGCTACTATCGTGGAGAAACTCCCACCTACGTGGATAAGATGATAGAAAGATTCAAGGATCATGGGATAAAGGAGAATACAAATCATTTTCTCCCACACGTCCACCTTCATAAGAATACAGGAACTGGAATACGCTAATTGGAGTATTCTCAGATTATCGGAGTCTAATGTATCTGATGAATTGTACTAGACCCGATATTGCTTACGCTGTAAGCAAGTTAAGCAGATACACTAGTAATCCTGGTGATCTACATTGGACCGCTCTACTACGAGTATTAGGTTACGTATCACATACCAGGAATATGCCTTGAGATATGGACAGTATCCACCTGTACTTGAAGGATACAGTGATGCTAATTGGATTGCAGATTCTGAGGAATCAAAATCAACTAGCGGATACTATTTACTCTAGGAGGAGCAACGGTATCTTAAAAATCTTCTAAGCAAACATGTATTGCCCGTTCCACTATGGAATCGAAATTCATAGCCTTAGATAAGGCCGGAGAAGAAGCAAAATGGCTTCGACAATTCTTGGAAGATATACCATTATGGCAAAAGCCAGTGCCCGCTATATGTATACACCTGCGATAATCAAGCAGCTATATCTAGGGCACAAAATATTATATACAACGGTAAGTCTAGACATATTTGTCGTAGACATAATACCGTGAAGCAGTTGCTCTCAAATGGAATCATCTCTATTGACTTTGTATCATCAAAGGATAATTTAGCGGATCCGCTTACTAAAGGTTTAAGTGGAGAGCGTATAAACTGCGCATCGAGGGGAATGGGTCTAAAAGCCTAACCTTACCGAGTCAGCTTAATGGAAACCTCACTTAGCGACTGGAGATCCCACGGACTAAGTTCAAGAGGAAAAAACTAGTTATGATTGACTCAGCAAGTAAGCACTTCGGAGCTTGACTCCAATCCATTCCTAAGGTGCACATAAGTGTTTTTCTACAAGTGGATTAAGGATAAGCTTAACACTTTTAATGATGCCTATATCTTGTTACTAAACAAGTGGAGTAGAGTAGACTACTTTTAATAGGACGATCACCTATGTGAGTATAGAGTTGGGTCGGTTCTTTGGGAATTTCTATGGAGGCTGTTATTCCCTAAAGATACTCTCTGAAACTAAGAATGTAAAGGGCCAAAACGGACACAACGAGAACCAAAGTTGATTTGGAAAGTCACTGTGTGAAGCTTGTTGACTTGGCTTACACTAACGGCTAACAGTTCAAGACCTACTCACTGATTAGCCAGTAAGTCCGATAAAGCTTTCGCTATGGAAGGTTCAAGACCTAATTCACCTATCCTGATGTAGTTTCTTTTCTAAAGTACCTTTCACAATAGAGTCAGTCTCTTTGTGTGTCAATTCCTTGAATCTCCATTCATTGTGGGGATTGTTGGAATATGAAGAATATATATGTGAATCTTTGAATTGAATTATGGCGAGATCCGTTGATCGAATCAATTGGATGATGGTTGGAGTGTGTTCTCCTTCCATTGGGGATGAACGTGGTATATTCACATGTTCAATTCCGACTTCGAATGAATGAGATATTCAAGTCTAAAGATTGCCTAATTCAAAGCCAAAATGGGACTAAAGGTAGCTAAAAGCATTTAGTCCCACATTGGCCATGGGATGGAAGTTCGTAGTGTTTAAATAGAGAAAATTGAGAACAAAGGGCGTGCCCTTTGGGTACTTGGAGTTTTCGCGCGCGATTGGGAGGAAACCATGCCCGCTCATGCGCGCACGTGGCGCCAGTGCCGAGCCGGGCTCGGGCTCGGGTTCGGGTTCCCTACCCGGCCTGGTTCTTTTTGAATCAGGTCTCACGGGTATGGGTTGCGAGCATACCCGCTCCGCTATCCGAACCGGCCCGCCAACGGATAGCGGAGAACGGACCCGCTCCGCGTCAGTTGGACAGCCAACAGTTGTGATTGTTGGGCCAAACCATTGCAACGGTTCAGACCGAACCGTTGCAACTTTTCGTTGGGTTCGGACCCGTTGGCCCCTCCTGGAGCGCTATATATAGCGCTCTGAATTCTCAATTAAAGACAACACCAAGAACAGCAACAGCAAGACTTCTAAAGGAGATTCTCTCTCTCTCTCTCTCTCTCAGTCTTGAAGTGACTTCCAAAAGGGAAGTGAAAAATCAGTAACTCAGTTTCCGAAGCGGCTTCCAAAAGAGATTCTGCAAAATTCGTTCTGAAAGAAGGCTCAGCAAATTCAACAGATTCTTTAATAGAATTGTTGTCTGAATCTGGGACTTCCAAAGAAGAATATTCTTCAACCTTCCTTCTTCCTCTACAGTGGGTACTCCTCCAAAGTAAAGGCAAATATTCTCCCGAAATTTGTCTTTGTCCCGCTGCTTCAACAATCCTGTGAAGGTACTGGTTAACTACGGTTCGACCGTACGGTGATTTGGTAGTGCTATCTAAATACCGTGAAGGAGTGTTGTATCTTGGGAGACCAGCGTCCAGTAACCCGTTAGCACCGGTCCGGGGACGTAATTGTCTTAAGGAGATTCGCTTTAAGCGTACCTCACTCCAAGTACTGTATAAGTGAATTAATTTCTTTATACAGGGGATATGCTGATATTCAGTATATCGAGACTGATTTATATCAGTCTAATTGGTGTTTAATCAAGGAAGGAAATTGAAAGGTGGTTCTTAAATTAAGGAACGTTCTATTGTATTTGCCGACCTGGCCAATTAGATTGTTGATATTTCAGTAATATTGATTAGTTGTCAGATTGATCCCATAATCCAACATATTTATCATTTTTCTAGTTTAAAACAACAATAAGTTGTAAAATTCCTCCAAAATAATTTTACTCCTACAATACGCTACACGGTTTCTTGTTTTAACTTATCTAAAAAGCCCTCCAACACTTTTTCTCTATAATTGACTTAAAAGATATCATAATTGTGTGTGTGTATAATATTACTTAGTTGTTGTATTCGTAACATATCCATATCGCTGTTTTTTTTTTTTTTTCAATTTTTACATATTCACGTATTCGTATCGCATTCTATGCTCGTATCCGCGTCATTGCAACCTTGGTGTAGTCTCATTTTGCATAAATAGCAAAGGCAGAGTGCAAGAAACTTTTCTTCAAAAGTTCCAATATTATCTGACACACATTAATCATCATTACCAACACCAACTGCAATTTGGGGGTTTGATGAAGAGTTAATTGGTATATGCGCTAACTCTTGTCTCGTTGTAAATGCAAACTTTCATAAATCTTTTTTGTTATCCTAAAATGATGTCTGTGAACAACTGTATATTAAGAGGTTACTTAAGAAATATGAATGTCCCCTCTAGATGAAAAAGAAAAAAAAATGGAGCCTAAAATGTTATCCATGAGTACTGTTCTGTTCCAGATTGAGCTTGCTATTACTTTTATCTTGATAATAATTGATTGGAGTCCAATAAAGAAGAAATTAGACAGATGTTTCAAGAGGCCTAAATCTGAACTCCTCAGAGAAAGTGGGAGAAAAAAAAGAGAGAGAGAAAAGAGAACACAAAATAGAGTCAAAAGTCTTAAACCGACATAAGGCCTGACTGGATCTGGTCCAGATCTCTACAGAATTGATTAGAGCAGCGGGGTCAACAAGAAACCTCTTAAAAAGTTTGGTTAAGTACTAAGCTCTCTTGGACAAAAAAGATATTTTCAAAAACCCACCTCCTTTAGAGACCATTTCACCAACGTTACCCTCAATCCAACCACAAAACTTAGTCAACACGCATGTGAACCACCTTTGGACACCTCTTCAATAAATTTTAGCTAGCCTGTCTCTTAACAGATCACAAATAAAAGATAAGCCAACTACTCTCCATTATATAAAGAGAGGGATTGATTGTATTTGTTTTCCCATACTTGCACTTCAACAAAGCCAAGCAAAGCCAAGCAAACAAGCAAGAGAGAAGGAAAGTTTTGAGGAGTACTTGAGAGAGCTTATGGTGATGGACATGGAAGCTCCAATGGAGAGTAGCTATGGGGGTGAGGCCACATACTGCTTGATCATACTCGGGTTGTCCTTCATCTCATGGATCATATTCAACTTCGCCGCCCCCGATGACTCCGGCGCCTCTCGGAAACGGCGAAAGGGGAAGGGGAGCCCGGTGTTCATCGGCGCGTCGAGGTTGTGTGATGGGAGTGGGAGCATGTGTGATGGAGGCTATGGTGTTTGTGGCACATGCTATACATGAGAGTACTTCAATAAAGTGCCTGCTTTGAGAGTTTGTGGTCAAGGTAATTAATTAAATATGTACATGGGGTTTGTGTGTGTGTGTGTGTGTTTTCTTTCTTCTCTCTTCTACCTCATTTGGATGAGAACTGAATCTTCTTCTCCCTTTGTGAAAAAGTAAAGAGAGGGTTAGTGAAGATATATGTAGCAAAGTTTTACCAAAAAATAAAAGTATTGTCATAGACTTTTGTTTGTGTTATGTTTGCCTTGCCCTCTCTCTCTCCCTCTCTCTCTCTCTCTCTCTCTCTCTCTCTCTCTCTCTCTGTGTATGGACTTAATTGGCACGAAATTTAGTTATAATCTCAGGCAATTGAGTTGAACAGAAGTAGAATTAAAGAATTTAAGAGTTAAATAGGGGATTAGAATTAGAAATTCCCTGGGGTTACTTAATCTTTTCTAATTCTGAGTTCTGTGAGAAAAATTGTAATTCTGGAATTTGTGGTGATTTTTTTTTTCTTTCTCCATCTTTAACTTTTGTTCATATGTCAGTTTAGGATAAGGGTTAATTTGGAATAAATTTATCTAAGGAAATTAAAAATTTTCGTTTTTTAAAAAATATATATATGAAATTAAATGAATAATTAACTTCATAACTAGTTGTGTATCTATAGTTATTCAAATTAAATTACTTCCTAATTATAAAGATATGCTTCCCTGCCTTTCTATGATTCTATCCTTTCATTGTAAAAGAAGAAGTGCTTTCCATTATTTGTTGTCATCTTTATGTCATTTTCCTTTTTCTTTTTATTACTTTTCTTTTCTCTTTTTTTCTTATTTTGAAATGTCAGTGTATACCTTCAAGTTCCTAATTCCTTTATTAATAAAGATTTATTATGCATTTACTTTTGTTAATTGAATTCTCCACTTTTGCCTTCATATAAGCTTTCTATGTTAAACCTCACTACTTTGTCTTTTAGGAGAAGTTGAGAGCTAAACCCACAATTTCCAATTGAAATATCTGATCACTACCATCCACATTGATGTATAATAATAAAACTGTGGGCTTGGGTATGTAGATTCTAATGTAAGAAAACAGGAAACAAACTCTATTCTGAGCTCAAAAGCTCATGGTATTTGAATTGTACTCTGTTTCTCACAAATTGACTATTTAAAACAATAACAGGGGACACACATGAAACTTAGGACTGGGCATTTTATTGGCTGAATCGGTCAAATAGACCGAACCGCCAAAGTTTGAAAGGTTCGGTTCGATTTTTTTCCCCCTTGTCGGCGCGGTTGCAGTGAAGTTCATTTTTGTGTTTCGGTTCTTTTAAGAGACTTTTAAATCACACTGATCGAGCAGACCGAAATACCATCATAGAAAAATAGAAATATTTTCTAACCCTAACCCTAACCCTAACCCACCCTCACTCTCACTCGCTTTGTTGCCCCCCAAAAGTCTCAAATCCTTTCACCGTCAAGCTTTAGCCTTCAAGCTTGTCGGTGACATGGGAGGACAGGATCTTCTGACTTCCACTCTCACTGGCAACAGGTTGCGTCGCTTCCCTCCAAAATCCAAAACCGTTAGAACCGAACCAACACCGAACCGGAATTTTGGTCCAGTTTCAGTTTGGTTTTTGGGCTCATGCAGCGCGGTTCGATTCGGTTGATGTGGCTCGATCTTGAACCAACGACCCCCCATCTCATGTAATCCAACAACACACTCTTAATGATGAGCTCTGACTTCGAGCTTAAAGCGATTCAATTGTGGATTAAGCCGCTAAAATTTGTGCCCGCGCAAACTTCATACTAGCGATGGGGTCCACCGACGCGACACCTGGAGAGAAAGCGGGTGAGGTTGGTGCACTTGTATTGGCGTAATAGTATGGGTTCAGATCACATACGTGGCTCCATTTCATTACAGCCCAATTCCCTAGCCGCCGAAAAGGGAATGGGATTTAATTTCTCCAACTGGGATATGGATATTGGAACCAAATTTCGTCATTTGGAGTAGAGCCACAAATTCGTTCAAATCAATGCTCCTTAGTTATTTTAATAGGAGTAGACGGGGTACACAGTATATCACCCAACTTGTTGACTTGTTCTTACATGTTAGTTCAGCTCATGTCATCGTTACTTTCTCTTGAACAAACTCCATTCGCACCAGTCGGCGCACAGCTATGAAAATCGATCGTCAAAAATTGAATATGTATACGCTACCCTGCGATTCGTTCTGTGATATATATATATATATATATATATATATATATATATATATATATAGAGAGAAAAATGGATATCAACCGGCGGGCTGAGAGTACTCTCTCAGCCTGCGGTGACGTGGCTCAATTTGTGACGTCACTGGCGTGCGGCCCGCTTTTAGGAAGAAGTTAAATTACCAAATACCCCTTTCGATAACTTTTCCTTATTGTTTATTATAATTTTTGCCCGGATGCCTCACCCTCACTGGCCTGCTATAAAATATTACTTTATAGTTTAATTTTTTTTTTGTATAATATAGTCAGAGTCTTTGGTTGCAGTGTACATTTAAACTGCGACCTATGTCAGATTCTTTTTTTTGGTGTACATTTAAACTGCGACCTTAGTCAGATTCTTTGGTCGCAGTCGCCGTGGTGTTATTGATAAAGATGGCCAGCAATTGCAATTTAGGGTCGCATTACATGGACTACGACGTAGGTCGCAGTACGTTAGGTAGATGTTTGCTTTATATTAACATGCATAGTGTCCAAGGTGGCACGCATTACATGTACTGCGACGTAGGTCGCAGTACGTTAGGTAGATGTTTCCTTTTATATTTACATGCATAGCGACCAAGGTGGAAGTGTTATTTTTTGCTATATCAGCCGCCAGCAACTGCGACCAAGGTCGCAGTTGATAAGCGCAGTCTTAAAAAAAATAATGCGTCCACGGTGGCACGCATTACAGAAACTGCGACCAACGTCGCAGTGTTGTTTTGGATTAAGTCATTTTTTTTTAAATCTAAATGAAAAATGAAAAGTTTTTGCTGAGGGTCGCGACCTGGAGTCACTTCGTGAGACGCGGCCTGTCATAAAAGATTTTATGAGATCTTTTAACGTCAACTCTACATCGACGAACCCGCACCATTCGTTGTTTCCCGAAGCTGCTGTCCACTCGTCTGTTCTTCATTGGGTTTATGCGTTAATGTCTTTTAATGCCAAACCGGCGCTGGTGGTTGGACACCACCACCACCAGCGCCGGTTTGGCATTAAAAGACCACCAGCGCCGGTTTTGAATTAATGAACTATTAATTAGGGTTATTATGGCCTGCCTATAAATAGGGCTCACCCTCTCCTTTTTTTAAACGGCCCATACTTAGTTTTCTTTCGAGAGCAATTGCTCTGAGAATTCCAGCTTTCTTGAGAGACTCTAACAGGCTCCTGCCTCCATGGATGAAGATGACCCCATGGACGAAGATGACCAGAGCTTGATTGTCCTTTTTTTTCAGGTTCGCTGGGCCACTGGGAGAATATTTTTGTCCGGCGAACTTGATCGATGTTCGTGTACAAGGGATTTAGTCGTGGTCCTCGTCATGTACAAGAGATTTAGTCGTGTCATGACGAGGACCTAACCCTCACCGAGATCTGCTCTCCCATCTGGGTTGTGGATGGTCAGAGTGGGTATGGCGGCGGGGGTTGTGGTGGATATAGTGGTGGGTAGCATACCCTGTGCGGTCTCAACTCCTCTCTCACCCCAGAAGTGTCATCGAGGCTTCTGACGAAGAGATGTTCATCACCGAAGGGTTTCTGCTGCCACCAGACCTGTTTACCACCACTGTTCGTGGTCCTCGCAATCCACAGTTTTTTAATACACAAGGACCTCAATAACACCACTGCTCTTAGTCAACAAGGGCTCTTTTTTTTATGTTTAGTCTTCTTGATGTCGTTTTTTGTAACACTCAATCTTATTGTATAAGTAAGAGATCGATTTTTGTATCATTTTCATATTCATGGAGTTAAATGCCTGGACATAAATAAAAATACGTCAATAACACCACTGCTCTTTAGTCAACAAGTACTCTTTTTTTTGTAGTCTTTCTTTGTACTCCTGTATTGTAACACTCAATCTTATTGTATAAGAGAGCGTTTTGTATCATTTTTACATGCGTGGATATAAATGACTGGACATAAATAAAAAACATATTTATTTTTTTAATAAACTTCGATCTTTTTTGGTCGCAGTCATGCATTTTCAAACAAAACAACTTGGACCAGAGACGACACTGCGACCAACGTCGCGTAAGCCTATAGTGCAAACAGAAACAACTGCCAGCAAAGACTGCGACTAAGCAACTGCTGCGTTTGACGTGTCACCTCGTCGTAGTGTTGTTGTTGATTAATAATAAAAACCAGCAACTGTGACCAAGTTTGCAGATTATTTTTTTTAAGACTGCGCCCATCAACTGCGACCAAGGTCGCAGTGTATTTTATTAAGACTACGGTCAGAAACTGCGACCAAGGTCGCAGTGTTGTTGATTTACAGTAAAAACCAACAACTGCGACCAAGGTAGCAGTGTTCTTGTGATTTAAGCTACGGTCATCAACTGCGAGCAAGGTCGCCGTGTTTTTTTGTTGATTAAGCTACGGTCACCAACTGCGACCAAGGTCGCAGTATTTTTTTTTGTTGATTAAGAAAAAAGACCAGCAACTGCGACCAAGGTCGCAGTGTTGTTGATTTAGAGTAAAGACCAACAACTGCGACCAAAGGTCGCTGTGTATTTTATTAAGACTACGATCATCAACTGCGACCAAGGTCGTCGTGTTTTTTTGTTGATTAAGAATAAAGACGAGGAACTGCGACCAAGGTCGCTGTGTTGTTGATTAAGTCTAAAGACCAGTAACTGCGACCAATGTCGCAGTGTATTTTAATAAAACTACGGTCATCAACTGCGACTAAGGTGTACCAAAATATATTTAAAAAAGAGATTTAAAAACAGATTTCGTCACATTTAACTTTGGAAAACATATTTATATATATTTAAAAAGTAACAAAATACATTTTTTTTAAACTTCTATTTCTCGTCATCACCATCGTAATCAGATTCGTCGTCAAGAGTCATATTTTCGTCTTCCTTATTGGAAAAAATAACTTAGTATGTTTTTAATCCTTTGCTCATGACCCTTTATATATTTTTAATCCCGGAATTCCAAAAGGTTTAAGCTCTCGGACCACGTGAATATCTCTCAAATATATTTTCTACCTTTTCAAAAATTGTATACTTCCTAGGTGACTGTTCAGTTATCCAAAACAGTTAAAATGTTAATACACTATAATTTGAAATTATAATGAACTTCAAAACAGTTCATTATTGCGACCATAGTCGCATTGGGAACTGATAAATGTTTAAGTAAATGTGTTTTTTTTAACTTTTTCAAGGGTAGTAGTCGCAGTCGTCATATAAAAGGGGTATTTTTGTCAATTTGTTTCACGATTGTTTAGGCGGGATTTTTTTATTTTTTGGCACCAACACTCTGCGACCGATGTGCGGCGGTGATGTAGCCACGTCCCGCAGGCTGAGAAACTCTCTCAGCCTGCAGGCTGAGGTACAGTAACCCCATATATATATATATATATATATATATATATATATATATATATATATATATATATATATATATATATATAGAGAGAGAGAGAGAGAGAGAGGGTCTTCGTGTGAGAAAACTTTCTCACACAAAGATCGTGAGAAAACCATATAAGAGCGATCATGTAGATGATCTGAACCGTTCATATTTATTTACATACTTTATTTAGGCTACAAATAAACAATCACTCGATTCCAAACCTTTTTACCTGTACAACAAGTGGCTACAAAATATATGTTTTATTCGCCGTTGAATAAAGATGTTATTTGATGTATGGGTAAAAAGCTCGGAATCGCGTGATTTTTTATTGGCAACCTAATTAGAGTGAATAATCTTTATAGGGTACCCACTTTACAGATATTTAAAATTACTAAAAGACCCTACTGGGTAATCTTTTATATACATGTATCAGATCTCTCTCGCCCTGTCATTTTTTATGTCGAACCCCAATCATATTTCATACCCGACAACTCCATCTCTTTGTGGGTCCCGCCCATTTTTCTCTCCATCTGAATATCAATCAGGTCTCTTCAAGTGCAACTTCATCAACGAACGAAACAAATTTGAATACTTTTTATTAATTTTTTATACACAGATATTATGATTTTCAGGAATGCGACTAAGTTTGTGTGGTTAATAAAATAATTACTTAATTATTTTAAAACCGACCTTAGTCACAGTCTATAATTATATTAGGATTGTATAATGTGAAACTCATAAACATGTCATTTTTGTGCCTAATTGATATACAAATAAATTTTTTTTTTTTACAGAAATTTATGATATGACTATAAGGATTTTACTGACTGCGACTATAGTCGCAATTTACTTATTCGCATGTCACATTTAAGTGATCAAAATTCTGTTACATGTGACATGAGAATAAAGTCTGCGACTATGATCGCAGTGCTTAACGATAACATATTGTGGATGAGGTTTTTGTTTTAGGTTAAAAGTAAAAATGATGAATAAGGACTGCGACTATAGTCGCAGTTTATTTATGATTTTATATATTTATTTTTCACTGCGGCTCTTTTTCAAGCACGAGAAGAACTTTGTATTTGTGTTACACACTGGACCGTAATTACAGTTTTTTATTTTGTGATATACAATGAACTATACCAATTTGAGAGAATTGCGATCATAATCGCAGTATCAACTATCAATATAATTAACTTTTAGACTGTGATCATGATCACAGTTTTTAACTTGATTGAATACACAGCGATCAAACTGTTTTGTTAGGACTGCGATCAATTTTATGTATCAATATAGTTAATTATGGACTACAACCATATTCGCAATCTTTTACTTGAGAGTAATTATTAACTGAATATTGTGACCATAATCGCAGTTTTATAATCACAGAGTGCGACCATAGTTAACTTCTTAATAAAATATTTATATTGTTTTGTAGTAAATGATTATATATCTCTTATTGTATGATAACAATATTTGCGAGCAATTTATTAGGTCCGCGATCATGACAGCAGCATTTATAAAACTACTCAAAGTCCTATGATCATTATGAATTAAAATGCATGAAAGAAACATACTTTACAAAGTATGAAAGATCATTTTCAGATAGAAGTAAATTTTAGTTATAATATAATATGGACAGAAAGAGACCTTACAAAAAAAGAGCATTAAAACCTCTTAAAAGAAGACAAAAATAAAGTGAATATTAGAAGACCAGAAAATTCTAGTCCTCCTCGTCGTCGTCGTCATCATAAGCAGATTCATCGTATTCATTCTCATCTTCTCCCTCTTCATTATTTCTTTTCTCATCTTCTCCCTCGTCAACCGGCTCGCTGTCCTCTTCGCTTTCTTCCTCTTTTGAGGGTACTTTGATTTGTTGATAAACTCATAAATGGATCGTCTGAATCAAACTCTTCTTCCTGTCCGTGCCAAGAAGAACCTTCAGAGGATATGCTCAAAGAAAGCGCACCTTCAGCATCAGAGAACATGTTTTCATTAAGCATGTCTTTGTAAAGTGGCAGAGTAATAAGTTCCTCACTAGGCCTCATGAAAACCTGATCATCCTCTTGAAGAGGAGGATCAGAAGCAATATTATTTGATATAATGAGATAGTCAAAAGGAGAGTAATTCAGACTGCCATCAGATTCACTAGAATCTCCTGAAAAAAGAAGACCGGTGAGAAAATGATTGAAGTTGAAATCTTACTGTTCAGAAGAAGAAGAAGATGGGGAATACATGATTCAAGAATAAATTATTTCATTAAGTTTAAAAATAAAATAAAAAAAGAAGAGTACAAATATTTTGGTTAGATATGAGATATTTAAAATATATTGCTTACAGGCACTACAAAAAAGCCAATTCTGTGAAACGACGTAAATAGTAATAATAAGTATTAGACATGGATGCTAGAATGACGTGTAAGGAGAGAGAAGATAGTAATAATAAATATAGGTGCTAGCTTGTTTGTTTTGGAAAAGTGTGTAAGGAGAGAGAAGATAGAGGAGATAGAGTAGAGATCGGAAGTCAAAGGGAGAAAGAACGGTGCTTGCAACAGGCCAAGACAGAACCCGATCGACCGTCCGATCGACTGGAGGTGGAGCCGGTCGGCCGCCCGATCGACCGGTGTGCACGACGTGCACAGACATGGCCCGGTCGACCGTGCCGGTCAACCGACAGACGCGTTTTGTTCTCCTTTTTTGGATTCGAACTCTTTTTCTGTTTTAAGGTCGAATCCAATCAGGGTTTCCTAAATCTCTAGGACTCTCTGGCTATAAATAAGGGTTAGAGCTCTCATGAATTGTATCCCTAAAAGTATCCCTCTGGTATTCATTTGTATTGATTGTTGAATCAATAAAATATCTCTCTTTCCCTGAGGATGTAGGCAAATTGTCGAACTTCATTAAATATTATATTGGCTTGTTTTCTCTATTGTTTCTCTGTTCTTATCGTGTGGGGTACATCTCCAGCTGCATCTATCTCTAATTGGTGGATTCCTCGTTGGTTGTTGCCCTGCGCGCAACAAAGTGGTATACGTGTCAGAATGATCACATGGTTTATCCGTTTTAGTACTACTTAAAGGAGCTCAAGAAAATTGTCAGAAAGCACATGCGTGTGTGATAGGGTTATTAGCTCTGAAAAAATTATATGTGCAAAAGAGTGCACATGGTTTGTTAGTCTTTAAGGAAGTGAATTAGTGTCGAGTAATTCATGTGTCGTTGCCATGCCAGGAAGGTCTGTCTCACTGGTAAAAGGTGGGAGTGAGTTGTGCTCTTATGGGGAGTACTAAGTTCAAGTTCTAACAACGGCCTATGTTCAACAAAAAAAGAAAATCCACGAGTTGTATATTCTAAGTTGTCTTGTGCTGAAGAAGGTTTTACTTTTTTATATTTGTGCGTGTACACTCTTAAACTTTTATAATAAGATAAAATCACCAACAATAAAGCATTTTCCTTTTGTTTGTAAAAATAATGCAATGTTTGAACTAATAAGACCACTGGAAACAAATCTTGTTTACAGTGTCATTAAAAGTTTATAAACACATTCTATATAGAGATGTTAGCCTCCATCGACAAGCTATTAACCATAATATCAAAAGAAATTTCCCTCTTCATGTCTTTGGACTACTCAAGTATTTTACTTATGATAAATGAGAAATAGATGTATCACTTATAAGTAATAAATGATTCTTAGTGGTAAAAGAATATAGATATTTTGTTGAGAGTGGTAAACTATTGCTCTAAATTTGATCGGGACTTTCCAATTTTGGATTTTAATAGCATTACTTCATAGTGGATATTAGATTTTTTTTTTTTTTTTTTTTTTGGAATGTGATATTGTCGAAGTGAGGACATGGCTCGTTAACCTCCACACTTCATAAGGAACTGAATTAATATCGAGTAATGCATGGGTTTTTATCCTAATTTGTCTTGTGTAAAGAAGTCACATACAACATAAATTTTTTGTAGCAAGGCATAAGCATCAATCAACTGTAAAGTTTTTCCATTAATCGTAAAATAATTTAGTGCTAAGCCCAATAAGACCACTAAAAATGAAGCCTTTTGTCAGAGTGTCGTAAAAAATTTATGACATTGCCTCTTGTAATAAAACATTGGTCACTCCAAATGCCATCCATGATAAGAAAAAGTTAAAATGCCGTGCTTTGACAAAAAAACTTCAAACAGTTTTTAAAGAAGAAACTTGGAAGTAATACCAAGTCATTTGATTTGTAAAAAAAAGTTTATAAGTCAAGGAAAAATCTTTATCAAATATTATAAGGAATTTTCATCATAACAATCAAACATAATATAATGATTGATCCTCGTGGACTTGTTCATCTTCTATCTCTCATCAGAACCTAACAAATAAATTAAATAAATCTCATCTTCTTATTCTCTCATCTTTCATTAAATGTCCAAATTCAATACGCTAATTCTATATCCAACTCAAACTCAAATCCTAATTTGTATCTTGTTTTCTTCTCCTACTCTACATCCTTTCTTTTCTAAAAACTGATTTGAATTCCAATAAAGATTTTTCAAATTGAGAGCAGGATAAACTCCTTCGCATCACGAGAGATCAGAATAATTCTCTGAATAACGTGGGCTGTTCATCAGAGAGCTGATAGAGTCCCCCCCTCCAAATCACCTTCTCCTACCCATCTCCCCACTTTAACCTTAAAAAAAAAAAAAAAAAAAAAAAAAAAAAATCTCCTATTTTAGTTTTCTCCCTAAAAGATCAAATTTTAACATCTGGGTTTGATTCCATTTCAGGTGTGAATCAATCCGATGGATCCTCAGGGCCACGGGACTCCTCCCCATCCAATGGTCACAGGGGTCCAGCATCCCCCAGGGACTTCTTTCGCGGCCTACCAGCATCACCACCACCACCAGCAGCAGCAGCAGAACCAGCAGCTCCAACTCTTCTGGGCCGATCAGTACCGCGACATCGTGCAGACCACGGACTTCAAGAACCGCAACCTCCCATTGGCCCGGATCAGGAAGATCATGAAGGCCGATGAGGATGTCCGCATGACCGCGGCCGAGGCGTCCGTGGTGATCACCCGCGCCTGCGAGACGTTCATCCTCGAGCTGACTCAGCGTATGTGGGCCCATGCCGAGGAGAACAAGAGGAGGACCTTGCAGAAGAACGACACCGCGGCAGCAATCATTAGGACCGCTGTGTTCGATTTCTTGGTTGACATTGTGCCGAGGGAGGAAGGGAAGGAGGATGATGGGGTGGCCAGGGCGGCCCTGGGAGGGCCCCCGGGGGCTCATCCGATGGCGTACCATTACATGCCACATTGAGCCGAGGATCTGAGGATCGAATGGGAGATAATGTGAGTGTTTTATGTTACTAAGTTTCGGTAGTTGCGTTGCTCTTTCTTGTTCTTCTTCGTTCGTTTCATGGGTAGATAATTCTCTGTTAGGTAGCTGTTAATGTTAAGCTAGGCTCGAGTGTTGTGTTTGTGGAGTTCTTGTTAATAACCTGTTGTGTTACTTGTTCGACTTTTATATGTGGTGTTAATGATTGTGAAAAGTAGTACGTTTTATAATGTTTGTAGAATGCTCGATGAAACTTCATCATGTTTCATTACTTCATTCCCCTGCTTGTTAGATGTCCAACTGAAAGAGCTGGAATAATTGAGAAGCAGAGGAACATCTAAAAAAAAAAAAAAAAATTCCAGTATTACGATTTAATTTATGAGTATGAGGTGTTGTGGTTGCCATGTCTTTTAGAACGTATGACAGATTAAAGTAGGTTAACATCTCGGACATACAACCTAAAAGACCACATGTTACTTGACATGCATCTTTCTGGACATCAGATCTACAATTGCTGTCTGTGAGCTTGTGCGTACAGATATTTTGGGTTCTTTGACCCCAGTTACCCAAATGCAATCTTTTATTGTTTTCCATCTTTGTTGTGTTGTTGTGAGTTTGTTTCTTTGTTGATACTTGTTGTCTTACTCCAATCTAATAATGAACTACTTATGACATGAGGACTACCAACTTTGTGGTTTGAAATGCTTGATGGGTAGCCCTAAGTTGAGGGGGCAAAAGGAGAAAGGACACAAATTACTGGGGCATTGTATATTGAATTTATTGAAATTATTGGAAGAGAAAATCAAGCAATCTACCCCCTAACCCTTTTAAGATCTATAACTAACTAGTATACCACCATGGGGCGGTAGAAAACCGACCGACGGTGGACCCAATGGTGAGAAGGAGAGAGGGGGGGGAAGAGAGCGCGAGAGACAAAGGGAGAGGGGAGCTAGAGAGAGGGGGGAAGAGGGGAGAGGGAGGGCGGAGGGGGGAAGAGGGGAGAGACGGAGAGCAGAAGAGAGGGGAGGGGGAAGAGGGGAGCTGGCGGGTGGTGGATCATAACGAGAGAGGGAGAGGCGTAGAGCGAAAGAGAGAGGGAAGACGGACTGACGGATGGAGGGACAGACACAATATGTGAAGAAGTCACGGGAGAAAACCTCCCTTTGGTCTGTTTTGATAAAATAGGGATTTGAGTGCTTCTAGATTTTCTGGCATCCATGTTTTCTAGGTACAACATGTCTTCTGGGTACAACATGTAGCTAGACGGTTTGAAAATTGAAGTTCATGAGCGGAGTGATCTGTAATACATCAAGTTATTATCAATATGAGATGTTGTCAGTAACTTGTGGTAATTCTAGAAAGCTTGATGCATATTACTTTTACTTCTGAGGTAAACCTAAACACATCCTGTGACTTGCAATGAAGTATTGTTAGGAAATTGTTAGAAAATTAGGACAAACCATGTGTTATTGGACACCATTCTTTATAGGACCTCTAGATATGGAGATTGGGAATGTTTCTTGTGAAGGATGACATTTTTTTCAACTTGATATCAAAAGACATGCTTTCTTGCCTGCCAGTGATCTTCATGAATATGCATGAAGAGCCTTCGTGGCTGCTCAGGATGATTCTTACAGAGGGTGCAAACTTAAAACGAACATCTAAGTGTTGAAGGAGTCTCTCAGGCTTAGTTTGACAAATTCAGTAATGTGGCAGCTAAACATGATATAAAATTAAGTTGTACCTCATCAGATCATTCTGTATTTATGACCAGTGAGGGGAGTGGCATGATCTATGTGGATGATGTAGTTGTGCTTGAGTTGATTTAGCTGAAGTAATGCATTTGAAGATTTTTCTGAGTTGACAGTTTCATATAAAGGTCCTAAGTTCGCAGCTTGATATACTTCCAGGGACAACTAGATCTCTCTCCTTGAGAACTAGTCTGTCACTTGAGAAACATTTCACCAATTGCTAGAAGAGAAATCAAAGTTGGGAATGGAAACGAAGCCAACTCCAATTAATCAAGATATCAAATTGGACAAAAAGATAGTAGGGAGATTCTTAATGACACTGTAAAGTATGGAGAGTAGTCGGAAAGCTGATTTGTCTAGTCTCATCTGGGTGTTGCTTTTGCTGTAGAGGGTCATTTTCTGCAGAGTTCATATCAAACTCATTGTTAGGAAAAAAAAAAAAAAATTTAGGCGTAAATATTAGAGTATCTCGGAAGAGCTCCAGTTGAAAATTTTCTTTTCTGGTTTAAAACCCTCGACATATTTGGATGTGTTGCTGAATTGGATGTGTGGCTAGTAACTGGATTAATGATCTTTTTTGAAGTTGTTGCGACTTTGTAGGGGAAATCTTGGGACACTGAGTAAAAATTTGAGTGTAAGATCAAGTGTTGTGTTGGGGTGATAATCTACACTACATGTCAATGAAGTGCGTCCAGATTTCTTTCGAAAGATTTATGTGTTGCTGGAAAGTTCTACAGAGATGGTTTCTATCTAGGTGTAAACTGAGCAATTAATGAGTGGGATCTCCTGATATCTGTATCCAATATTTGAAAAAAGTATATTCTTCAAAAGTACCACAAAGTATACCCTCAACTATTTTTTGTTCTCAAAACTATCAGGAACTTTCTCATCTTTTTGCTCAAAACTACTTTTGTTCCTATTCCTCTAAAATCGTGCACGTGATTAACACGTGCCTCAATATGACCAAAAAGCCCCTCCTTGAATAACCCTCTCAACCTCAGGTGACTCATAAGCATTTGTGTATTGCAGATGATGATGATATCACTAGATATTTAGCAAATTGCGATGAAAACTATTCAGTATTTTATATAATATTTTGCAGGAATTTGTAGTTGACAGTGCGGTGATTGTTACGAGTCACCTGAGGTTGTGAGAAAGTCACACGTTTGGCACATAGGTTCCCAAAGAGTTCTGAGGAGAGTTGTTCTCATGACTGATGAATTGGACATCCCATGAGATCTTGGTATCAACTCCGTCTTCAGAAGGGATGATGCGACTCTGTCTACTATCTGTGCCTTGATCGAGAAGTATTTTAAAAACATGTTATGTAACACGTTATAACTCGTTATATAACGTAACGCCGATCAATCGTTATGTAACAGGTCTGTAACAGGTCTATAACAGGTCTAAAAAACACAATATTTGATAACTATAATTATTTTGCTCGTAACTTACGTTATGTTATTAACATAATGTACCATTGCTTACATGACAGTGCAAGTCAACTTTTCATAAGTAAAAAAATTCATATTCTTCCGGTTTAGGGCAAAAAAAAATCTCCAAAATTCGCTCGATTGTTGTCCTCTCTGAAACCTCATCGTCGTCTTCTCGTCGGCGCTGAGAAGAAGAAGAAGAAGAAGACGGAGAAAGAGAAAGACGTACCTCTCTCCGATCGACAACAAAAGAAGAACTACCTCTGGTGGTTCTCCCCGGTGTATCTAAGCAGTGGTTCTCTATCTCCAAGCACAAGTAAGCTCTCTCTCCCTGGATCTCTCTCTTTCTCCAGTCCTCCCGAGAGAGAGAAAGCAAAGGGAGAGATCAGAAGGAGAAGATAGCAAAGAGAGAAATCAGAGGAAGAGAGAGTGATGGGGGAAGAGAGCAGAGAAAGATCAGAGGTAAAATATAGGAGAGAATAAAGGACACTGGGGTATAATTGACTAGCATATTATAAATTGAATTATGAATTATAATGAATGGTATGACTAAAAAATTATAAATCGTAATTGATTTATGAATTATTGTATATTGAATTATGAATCTTTGTGTAGATTGAATAGTATGGCTAAAAATTATAAATTGTAATGAAATATGCGGATCGTATTGTTGTTTGTGTAGATGGAATTATGAATTATAACTTGTGAATGTGAAAAATTATTGTGAGACTTGCTAAAATGTGTTATTTGTTATTTGATATTTTTTTAGATTTTTTAAATTTATTTTTCTATTTATAAAAATTCTTAAATATAGTATATATATTTATTTATATTAAATAAATATTAAATCGCGTAACTTACTTTATACGTTACGTTATAACCTATGTTAACTTAACAGAAGAAAAATGTTATCATTACGTTATCGTTATTTTAGACATTGTGATCGAGTTTTCATCTTTTACAGTCGACCCGTCACGGAGGCCAGCTCCATCTCCACCACCATGGCTCGAGCTTGATACATGACCGATGGTTCCCAGACCACCACCATAACCCGATTGAGGTGCTTCGTGTGGAGATTCTATACTTGATAGGGTCGAGTTTTCTCTACCCTGAGAGAAATGATGAGGACATCCCACCAATTGCTAGTTGTTTTTATGTCTTAGTTTATTTTGATTTTAGTTTTTTTTATTGTGTTTTTAGTACCACATTGATTATATCCGGGAACTAGACAAAGCCTATAAATAGGCCCCAAACTTCTTTTATTATTAGACAATGAATGAATTAAAATTTATCAGTTTAAATTTCATGAATTTTGAGTTCTTGAGATTGGGGTGTGAAACCCGTGGTGTATGGGGGTGCGAAATTCAAATTTATCATATTTTTTATTTCTTTTCTTAAATCATAATCTGTTCTTACCATTTCTCTTTCAAACCTTAGTTTTCAATTCTTGGGGTGTTTGGTTGCAAGGAAGTGAGCGGAAGCAAGGAAATTGGGAAGTATAATTGCTCACTTACCTATCTATCCAAACACGGAAAAGGAAAATAAGAAAACCTTTTTTCCTTTTCTCTTTTCTTTTTTACACAACAATTTTCTCACTTCCAGAGTGCTATAGTTAATTTTGTGGTCATGTAAATCTCATTTAATAAGTTGTAACACAAAACAGTTAATTTTTTGATCATGTAAATCTCACTTGCATTCTAATCACAGTCTATTTTTTATTTTTCTTAATTAATTTTTATTTTAATAATCAGTCAACTTTTCTACTTTCACATTACCATCCAAACACTGGAAAAGACAAAACATTTTCCAAACCACA
This sequence comes from Agave tequilana, assembly GCA_038442645.1. Lineage (NCBI taxonomy): Eukaryota > Viridiplantae > Streptophyta > Magnoliopsida > Asparagales > Asparagaceae > Agave > Agave tequilana. The sequence continues at coordinate 328,136 of JAVJIF010031941.1, read as the reverse complement.
CTTCCTAACAACATCTAAAAACTGGAAGACTTACTAACCAATTCCCAAGTTCCAAAGGGAACTATTACCACTTCCTCACTTCTTCACTTTCTCACTTCCACCCTTAACCAAACAGACCCTCTATTGATTTGAAGGTAACTGTGATTCATCCCGTTTTACATCATACTCAGAACATCTTCTTATCAGTTACAGTCTTTGTACTTATTGATCATCTAATTGAGACGTGAGAGCTGGGGGTCAATTGTGGGGTTGATGGCACTGTACTTAACAAGAATTTTCTATTCACCTGGCAGCTTATTGCAACTAGTGTTTCATCCATGCCTTTATCCTTAGTGGACTTTTGTTGTTGAATCCTCTTTTACTGTTGCTTTTATTTTAAGAGTATATTGTGAACATCCATGCCTTTCTTCTCTATTAATTATCTCTTTAAAACAGTTGCCTTTCTTCTGTATCAATTGTCACTTATACAGTTTGCCTGTCTCATTTGATGCAACCTCTGGCATGCAATTAGGACTGACCTAGGCGTGAGCAAATCTGCTACATCATCATCTATATAACCTTCCCTTTTCAGCTATCTACCTTGCTTATTGGTGATTCTGTTTTATGTTCTACCTAAACCTTAGTGATTTAGTTTGTAATTATGCATGTTGCCATGTTTCTAAAGATGTTTGGCTTGTGATCTTTCTAAACAAACAACCCTTCATTTTCCCATTAATGTCAAGAAGATTCCTTACAGCATACATTCATTTTGATCTAATGGCACTTCATGATTAATATTCATGATCTTATTTACTGGTTGCCAATGCCATGGCTTTCCTATATCCATTGTAGATTCAGTTTATACAAATGCATCCTGGCTTCTTGTTGTGCAAAGGACTTTGCTAGCAACTTTTATCTTGCTCCTTTTTCCTTAATTCAAATGTGCTGAGTGAAATGGGTGAGTGTTGAGGAGCAGAATTCGAGCATCCTTGAAAATTTTCATCTGCTCGTCCTTTTATTCCTCAGTCATCTGACAGTACTATGCCGAAGCTGCTTGGTTTCTACCTTGTTTCGTAAAAGCCATCTAAGATTTCTTTAGCAGCTAACTCTTCTGATAGGTTTTTCGACACAATTCACAGTTCCAAATTGTGGCAAAAGAATACGTTTTGCGTATAGTTTATAAATCATACTCGAGTCTCTTGAATATCCTGCTGAAGTCTATTTTACCTTGTTTTATTCAAATTTTTCCCTGGTTATAGATGTTAAATGCAATGAGTTAAAAAGTATCTTTATAAAATTCCCAAAAATTATCTTTATGGTCATCTAATAGAAAGATGGTCAGAAGGTTCATATTGAGAATTACAAAATCTGTAAAAACCGACTGTTACAAAATTCATATGCCTCTGTTCTTTAAATTCAATACTCAATAAACCTACTTTTAATCGCCAAGCAAACTAAAATCCTAACCTTGAAAATAGGAATACAGGACTACAGATATCTATAACAAGGATAAAAATGCCTCTTTATTAAGATGAACATAAAAAGATTTTACACTGAATGAACTCAAAACGTACAATTTTCCAAGAAAGAGAATCAAAATCATGCTAGTTATAAAAGTAAAGAATATAATAACCTTCAAGGTAGAAAACATTGATTGTGACTCTCAACCTTCTTTTATATTTTCCTGAATCCTTCTAGAAAGCAAGCATGAACGTTGCTCTGTCAGAAAATGTATTAAAACCTAACAAAACTTTGTCCCAACAAATTTCAGATCTTAATTAGATGAGGTGACCCATATACTAGGCTATTTAATTGCTCATATCTATCAATAATCAACTCCATAATCAACGATTCAAAGTCTTACTCATAACTTCCACATCTTAACTTCTCCCAATTGACATAACTTACAAACAATGTCAATTATATCACAAGAAGCGAATTCAAAGAGCGCGACACTGACAGAATCTCGTGCTTATCTGATCTCTTTTTTCGAAATCCAGGTATCTATAATACTAGTATACAATCCGCTGGCATCAGTCGTTACCGTTCATTAATTTATATGCAGTTGTGATTCTCTCCGAGCGTAGAAGTTAGAATTATCTCAGTTTCTTTTATCCTGTAAGACACTGCTGGGTCTATAAACTGAATTTTTAATTATATAGTTAGATGAGAACAATGATGGAATTGGTGTCACAGTGCTCCTACAACTGCAAAATTAATAAGTGCTGCTAGCTGCAGCTGCTACTGGGCATGTAGATTAGTAGTTTTTGCTTGTCTTGTTGCTCTGCAGTCACTCTCCTTGGTCATTGGGTGTAAATATATGTTATAAATTATCAAAACCGATTCAAGGGATGTTTAATCCCGTGACTCATATAGAAACTTTGTCCGTCCGTACGTCTGCATTCGCAAGAGAGAGCAACGTCGACCCCTTCCTTCTTTTTCCTCTCTCAGTTCTTTCTCCCGTCTTCCTCCTCCTCTTAGCCGATCGGTCGGTTTTCCACGGACAGCGGCGGTATACCAGCATATGCATGTCGAGGTAATGGGAGGCCTCCCAACAACCAAAAGGGGGGAATTAGATGCGAAGATGGATGCAGGATTCTTGCTGGATCGTTTCCCACATGGATTTAAAAAAGAAATGTTTTATATTTTGAATCACAGGCTGTCTGATTGAGACAAACAGAATCCTGATTTTCCACCCAATCTCTCTGTTTTCTTTTATCTTTTTCTTGGGATGGGTTGAAACTGTGTTAGCATCTCGCTTTCATGACTAAAACTGACCGAAGGCAAGTTGTTTGCCGGATCTGAACGTAAACCTGGCATGAGTTCAGACTGTATTCTCAAAGAGTGGGACCAGGAAATTGGGTTTGATGGAGAAATTAGCCCAGTGAGCCTAACACTTTGCCATTAGTTGTTCTCGTCAAACAACGAGGAATTATGTGCCTGAGATGTGAAGTTTTTTTGAAGGAAGAACACTCAAATGCGTGTGTTTTTTTTTTCCTCTTTAGGAAGACTTCAGTTCTTGTCCCTAGCGCAGACGCAAACTAGGAATTAGCTACTGTATTTTGGAGCATGCCAAGAACACAAATCCTAGATTAATGAACACACACACAAAGAGAGAGAGAGAGAGAGAGAGACAAGGATTTACGGGGTTCGGCAAGATGCTTACGTTCTCAGAATAGAAGAGAGAGATCTTTACACAAGATTCAAGAGAATTACAATTGGTTCTCTCAAGAACTCTCACCAAAAATCAATCAACCCTAAAAATAGGTTCACATAAGCTATTTATAAAGAAAAGAAGAAACCCCCAAATAAGGTCTAGGTTGGGTCCAAAAATAGCTCTGACCCGACTGTCAGACGACCGGGCGGTCGGCCGACCAAAGTGTATGGTCGACCGCCCGGTCGACCGCGCAAAGTCCTGCAAGACTACAGGACTTACTGGACGACCAAATGGTTTCTCTCCTCTATCAATTTCGGTCGACCGATCCAAGTCTTGTGCAAGTCGGTCGACTGTCTGGTCGATCGATGTCCTGTCATAGAGTTTAAAAACTCTATCTTCTATTTTGCCCTCTCTTTCTCTACATTTTTCATCTCGGTGAAGATTTTTTAAATCTGAGCCAAACTCCAATAAACTCCTGACGAAATCGACACACGATTACAAACTTGAGCGTTTCGGGCGAAATTGACACACGATCTCAACTTGGCCGAACGGACCAACCGGTTCCAAAACGAATCGCCAGCACACTTACAATTGATTTAAAATGATCACACCGGATCCAAATTGAGTTTGTCGTCCCCTCAGACAACTCTCTCCAAACTCCAATATCAATTGTAAAGATTCTAAATTTCAGCTTAGCCATCCAAATGGAATGCATCATACATGCCTTTCCAACACTCCACCGAAGAGAATTAACACCATATGAGCTGACCAACGAACATGTTTACAACTCAGCAACTAAATGGAACACCATTCTAAATGACCTCAAGAAGAACTCAACATGAGCCAACAATGACTCGACAACTGACTGGAACACCAATCCAAATGGTTTCAAGATGGTCCAACCAAATTTGCTCTACACCAAATACCAACTTTGGCTCAACAAACTAGATGCACGCCCCCTTATGCAAGCTCAACTATCTTCTCACCGTAAGATCAAATGTTCATCGAGATCACAGTACTTCACCTCTATGTGAAGTCCAACTTTTCACCTCTACGTGAAGTCCAAATCAGCTTCCGCTATCAATTCTCGAGAACCCAAATAGCTTCATATAGGCTGCAACACCAAACGACTGTGTCATCACTGCTGTCTACGTACCCACTGCCGAAGGGATCAAGTCTCTCGTAGTTCATCCAAATGAGCTCTACCGAGCTCAACCAACTCTCTTCTTTGCAGCAACGAACCCAACTGGCTGAGTCATATGAACGTCATCAACATGAGATACATGCTTCTTTACAACCCACCTTCACGGATTCCCTTTGGTTCCTTTAACTGCATCTGAACCATCTTTTTCAGCATGCTCAGTATCTATACCGGCTACTCGATCTCCACTCAATGTCAGGACCGATGGAATCTCAGACGATTCTGAACCAACTGGACAATGTGGAATAGCATCAACATCCACCCGCTGCGATACTTCTGACTTGATCTTCATTGTCTCCACCTGCTAGGAGATAGTCGGCTTCACCATTGAAGCCTTATTCAATGTGATAAGTCTGCTCGAGACAAACTCTTTAATTTTTGGGTATAATAACTTGTAACCTTTCAAGTCTTTCTTGTATCCTAAAAACACCAATTTATTCACTTTAAAGTCCAACATGTCTTTCTTGATATCAATATAGTCTAAACAACCAAATACTGTAAGTGAACCATGGTCACGAGTAGCTTCACTTGACTAAATCTCTGGAGGAGTCTTATCTCCTATCACAGTCATCGGTAGCCTATTCAAGAGATGACTAGCATACTCAACCTCAGCCCAAAACGATTTGTCTAACAATGTATTAAACAACAAATACCGAACCTGCTCCAGCAAGGCACGGTTCATCTCTCTGGCTACACCATCTTTTCCATCTGTGGAGTGGGTCTCAATACCATTATTCTGGCCAAATTGTAGAAAAGAATCATTGTACTCCCCAACATGATCATACCAGAGCACCTCAATTTTCCTACATGTCAGATTTTCCATCATATTCTTCCACTTCACCAACAACTCTAGAGTTTCAACTCTCTGTCTCATAGGGTATACCTAATAACGCCTAGAGTAATCATCTACGACTGAGGTAAAATACCGATAGCCTCCAAGTGATGCATTCTTGGTAGGACTCCAAATATTCACGTGAACCAACTGAAGAAGACCATCCAAATGGTGAGTATCGGTGCCGAATTTTACCTTCTTCTTGTCCAGAACACTACTGTCAAGTGCTTCTAAATGACAAGTCGATGTACCTCCCAATGTTTGATCTAACTTCAAGCCAACTTATTCGTACCCACTATGCCATGATCTGGTGGAATCGCCATCCAACTATCCTGAAGATGCCAATCTAGTAACTGCATTGCCCATTAAGTAGTACACGTTGTTGCGTCTAATGCACTTCAGAACAACCAACAAGCCGCTTGACATCTTGAAAATGCCTTCTCCAAGAGTCCCTTTAAGGCCCGCTGCGTTCAAAACTCTAACTGAGATTATATTTTTTGTCATACTAGGAATATATCTCACCTCCTTCAACTCTCTCATGTCCGATCATACATCCTGATACAAACTGTACCCTTACCAACCAACCGGCATGTGGGATCGTCTCCCATGGACATCAAACTACCATCCAGCTCCTCAAAGCTAGCAAACAACTCCCTTTTGGACAAATATGATAGGTAGAGCCTGTATCCAATACCCACTCAGACGCATCTGAATGACAACCTGATGGTATAATAGAAAGTGAAAAGTAAGAAGAGTCAGAATTATTACCATCTGACTTCACGACATTGGCCTCTGATCATGACTCCTTCGACTTATTGAGCTTTACACAATCACTTTTCATTGTCCTTTCTCTTTACAGAAAGCACACTGATCTTTTTCACTTTGCGATTACCAACGATGGGCTTCTAATTAAATTTCTACTGATTTTCTCTTCTTCAGTTTGGACTACTTCCTCTTGCGGTCAATACCTTTGCCGATGTGTCACTGGTAGAACACTTCTTGTCCTTTCTCTACAATTTAAGATTCACAAGAGCAGTGGTCACCTCACTGTAGCTAAGAGATGTCCTCCCATTGATCAAGGTAAGCAAAAAGGTCTCATATCACTCATCAAGAAAAAAACTCAACAATATCAACACCTTGTGTAATGCCCCGATCCCGCGAGTACGGAGACGCTACGACGACGTACATACACAAGGCAAAAATACCCTTGCGTACATACGCTAAGCCTTAGTACATGGAATAAATATAATATACACAATAATTTTAGCGTTAAATAAGTACAAGAATACCTGCAAAAGGGGTAAGTGATCATAACAAATATGAAATTAGGGATAAATAAGATAATATAAACAAATAATAAAGATACCTATGAATTGAAAAGGGTGACGGTCCCAAAATAATCTCAAAAAATATCAGGTGCTACGAAATCTCGGATCTCTAACCTAGGCATGCAACCCATGATCGTCAGAAAGCGACCTAATGAGTGGTAAAATAAAGGAGGCAATAATATGTACTATAGTAATACAGTCACAATAATAATACATAATACATGTTTAAGTATCAGTGATACCATATAATAGTAATATTAATTATTATAAGAAATATAACAATGTCATATTTTAATACCATCAATACCTAGCATGTTCTAATCAGGTCATTTTTACAGTAATATCCAGTTTTATATACTTAATATCAGCTTATATGTTCGGACTATGCTACCACCAATAATAGATAAGTCATTGTGGGGACTTATGTTACTATAGTCAATAGAGTTATACCATTTAAGTATGCAACATAACCATACTACCGTATTGTGAATATACAGTAATGATGTCTACAATGTATACATAAAGAAGAATATATGCAATGCAGAGTATACGTGTACATGAATATAGTGTTACCACATGGAGTGTAACAAATATCAGAAAGTGTAATAAGGCATACAGGTGACATGATAGTGGATAAAATATCAGGAATAGTAACAAGTATAAAAGGACAATAATATACATGTGTCGAGCATGTCATGTGATTTATATAATAATAACAATTAGTACCGCTTGGTATTTTAATCAATCTCTTTTAGTGTCCCATACCACTAGTAGTTCATACCGGAGCCCGCATTCCAGACAAACCATCCGGACATGGCATACAGGTACCATTATCCGAACGAGAGAGTGATCAAATAACAAGTGTTCCCGACGTTACTATTGTTTATACTATTTTATTATGTTAATTGAGCTCCTGTATCTCGTTTCCTGCTCCATTCTTAGCGGAGGGTCCTGGTCTCAACAGCCAGGGGTCCATTTAAGACCGTGATCTCGGTTATACACGGGATACACCTACCCGATAAGAGCTCATTGACCATTGAAGTTATATACAATCGATAGCCAGCAGTATCATCCCCTGAAGTGGGATAAACATGGATCCAGTACATCCTCCTGATAAGATCTAATCAACCATCAAGTCTCCCCAATTCTCAAGTTATATCTATTATATTTAAACTACATAGTGTATCAATAACAAGTACAGTGCATGGTACATGTAACACGATAATAGGACATGAGCTCTATTGTTAGCATAAAACAAGATAACGGGAAACGAAAAACGGGAGATGTGGGATTCTAGAGATGGCCCTCGTGACTTGGATCCACGTGGCACTTAGTTTCACACATTACATATCAACAGCTCACATGTCTAGTAACGAAAATATCAATATCAATAACGGGAAACAATCATATAACAGGAATACAGGAATATCCATGTAGCAATAATTCATGTGATATAAACAGTGATCCACGCAACAGGACATACATAGACAATTAATGCATGCATACCGGTGAATCTATGTAACAATGATATAAACGTGAATAAAAGCATACACAGTATCCGTGTAATGGTATCCAGTGTAATAGCGTATCCGTGTATCAATGGTTCATGAATATGCAATAATAGTATCGTGTGTATCAGTATATGCGTAACAATAATACTTGTACATGGAATAACAGTATGCAGTGTAATGGGTATTTACATAAAATATAATATCCAATGTACGAGAATATTTGTGTAACGATAATACGGGTACATGTAGTAATGGTGTTCAGTGTGAGTCAAGTAACGCTGATCATACCATATAATCGAGTATCAGATATCCCTATTTGTAATAACTATTACAATATTATTAATATGATCAAATCACAAAATTATTACATATATTTATCTATTTTAATTATCAACTTATTAGTTAATTTACTTAGTAAAATTATTAACTTATGAATCCCGATATTTAGACAAGTCATCTATATTTTATAATAAATCAAGAAACAAAATAAATTATTATTATGTTATTGATTATGTTTAAAGAATAATCATGTATATTCTATTTACTTCTATTTACAATGATAGTTTGATAATTACAATTTATTAAATAATATGTACAGTGATTAACCAATAAACACGACTTATTTAATAAAGCAATCAACCAATTTAATTAAAAATGATAACTATAATTTATAAAATAAAAACACTCATAGAGCTGATACGGGAGTGTAGCTCTCTTTCTTACGATCGCAATAACTCCAGAATCGTCCAAATCAGACTCCGGATGCTCCCGATACTGCCCGAACCTTAAAATCATTAAAATGAATTAGATATGTAATTTAAAGGAGTCTAAAATGAAATAAATTTATTTAATAGGGGGTTTTCTGAAATTTTACCTTTGATAAGTTTTGGTTGCGGATTTGGGTTGCTCACAGGTCGAGTCTAGATCCAATAACTTAACCCAATTAACTTAAGTTATTGGGTAAATGGGTTGTGAGTTTATGATTTAGGTTTATTGGGTTAACGGGTTTGGTTCAAAGTTATTGGGTTTACCAAATAGAGAGAAAGAGAGAGATTGGGGGATGGCGGCAAGGGGGATGGCAACCCAGGGCGGCGGCGGCGAGCAACACCTCGCCGGCGGTGGGTCTGCCCGTGAGCCGCAACTCCCAGGGGAAGAGAGAGAGGAATAAAGAGATGGAGAGAGAGAGAGAGAAAAGAAGAAGAAGAATAATAAGAAGAAGAAAATGAAAAGAAAGGAGGAGGGGAGGAAAAGGAGAGGGAAGGGGTGGCGCCTGGTGGCGCGCCGATCACCGGAGCGTGCCGGCCTGCCGGCGGCGAGACCACCAGCAGTCTGGCCTCCCTGACTGAGAACAAAGAGACTGAGGGGTAGAGATACAGTGAGAAAGAGAGAGGAAAGAAAGAGAGAGAGAGAGGGGAAGGGTTAATGAGAGATTAATTAAAATAAAAGAGAATTAAAAAGAAAGAGGAAGAGAGTTTTGAAGGGAATAGAGGACAGTCGATGGCTAAGTAGGTGATGGTGAGTCGGTGGGTAAGTCGGTGGGAGAGGAAGTCTGTAGAAAGAGAAAGAGAAGGGAGAAAGAAATAGATTAATATTAATTAATTAATATTATTTTAATGGGTCAAAATTTGACTAGTTTCGAACAGCTCCTTAAAAATTAAATAGAGAATATTATATGGAGGAACAATATGAAGTCGGATTTAAGAAATTCAATCTGGTTTGCAAATTAAAAATCTTGGAATGCATCGCCGATACTGGACGACACCTATTTGATCCGATTTTTGATAAATTCAAAAAAATTCCAAAAATACGCTAAAGTAGAAAATATGATTCTGAAGAATAATATGAAAGCAGACCAAAAAATCAACTCTCTTTGTGAATTAAAAATTGTAGAGCTGATTATCAGTATTGGTTGACACTGACTCCGGGATTTTCCAAAATAATTCAAAAAAATTTCAAAAAATTGTGAAAAATTTATAATAATGAAAATAATATCTGAAACTAAAACCAGCTCAAATCTGACTATCAGAAAGGTCAAATCAATATTATACGTCGTATCGTGTATCGAACTGTGATACGTACACTAAGGATCAGGGGGTTACACCTTGTTTCATCCGATCACTACATCGAAATTTGTCAAATCTGCGAGAAGCTTCATGTAGTTGTTGATGTGTTCACTAATGGAGATTTCATCTTTCAACTGGAAACGATAAATTCTCCTCTTCAAATGCAAGTTGTTCTTGACGCATTTCATCAAATAGTTACTCACTGGAATCTCTCAAATTGACTTCGCAGAAGTCTCATTTATCACATCATACTTTAGATCTTGTATTAAGCAAACCTAATGACGCCAAACGTCATCCTATTCATTTTCTTCCAAACTTTCTCATCTACTTCTTCCGGTCTCTCTTGATGCTCAAGAGTATCCTTCAAATTCTGCGCATTCAGCGCATCCATTATCTTGCATCTCTACAATTCAAAATTGTTTATACTATCAAACTTCACCACATTTATCTTCATGTGATGAACATTTTGATCTTTACTACAAAAGAATCATTCCCACTAGATGTTTCTCCGGCCATTTCCCCAATATTCTCAACCACACAAACGGAACAACTATGAAATGTAACTACAAATGATAAAGTTCAGCCAGTTGAAACCCAAAGATGAGTTTCCAATAGATCTCTCCACCAAAATTGAAAACGAAATTCAATACGATAATAATCTGATTTTTATCCAACCTAAGTTTCCAATCTCCAAGATCCAAGCTTCAAACCAAAGTCCACTTCACCAAACGATTATAGAAAAGATCTAATTTTATAAAAAATCCAATTTTTATCTAATAAAAATTCAATTTTTATCCAAGAAAAGCTTCAGATCTAGAAAATTCAAGCTTATAATCAACGATCTGATCCACCAAACGTAGCCCAAGCATTGTCTAGAGCTCTGACACCACTTGTTGGGATTGGAGCATGCCAAGAACACAAATCTTAGATTCACAAACACACACAAAAAGAGAGAGGGAGACAAGGATTTACGAGGTTCGGCAAGATGTCTACGTTCCCGGGGCAGAAGAGAGATCTATTGATGATTTACATAAGATAAAAGAGGATTACAATTGGTTCTCTCAAAAATTCTCACTAAAAATTAACCAACCCTAAAAATGGCTTTACATCCTTTATTTATAGAGAGAAGAAGAAACCCCCAAATCAGCTTCATGTCGGGTCCAGAAACAGTTCTGACTCGAGTATCGGTCGACCGGCCGGTTGACAAACCCAAGTGTGTGGTCGACCGCACAAAGTCCTGTAAGACTGCAGGACTTATTGGAAATGTCGGTCGATCGACCAACTGGTTTCTCTCCTCTCTATCAATTTTCGGTCAGCCGAGTGGTCGATCGATCCAAGCCTTGTGCATGTCGGTCGACCGTCCGATCGACTGATGTCCTGTCATAGAGTTTAAAAAACTTTATCCTTCTGTTTTGCCCTCTTTCTACATTTTCCTTAACTTTTAGATTGTTGCCATGTAAAAAGAAAATAACTAGTGCATGATTTTGAATATTATTAGCTCTAGTTTTCATATTTGTTTGAGCCATGTAATCTATTAAATAGTCTTATACTTGCTTCGGGAAAAAAAGAAATCAATGAAAAGTGGAAGCGATTGAAAACTTATGATGCACCAATTCTTATAGATAGGTCATATACCCACTTTATCAGATACATATCCAATATGATTTTCATCTGATACTTGTTCAATTCTTGTTGGATGCTTATATATAAATTCAACATGTATCAAGTTTAAAACAACAATAACATTTGAATTGCATGTTTTATAAATTCTTGCAGAAATAATTTTAACCCTACAATTCAATAATTCTATGTAGGTTCTCCCTTTTATCTTTGCTCAAAAGTCCTCCATTATTTTTTTCTCTATGATTAAATTATAAAATACTATAATTACATTTATAAATATATCAATAATATTACTAAGTCATCATATCTATGACGTATTTATATATTGGTCGTATTTCATTGTATTGTATCTGATACTCGTATCCATATCCGTACAATCTTATCAAAAACGACATACCAAGGACTTCAAAGCCAAATTGTAGAGGTTGATGAAGGGTACTAACACCATCACCATAATCATTAGCGAAGCGGAGGTAGTAAACTCTTAAAATCACTACTCATTTGCACATTTCAATTAAAAGATGTTCTATTATGAGGTTCTCATCTACAACAAAATTTAAGAAGAAATGCATGGAAGTATTAACTTTGGGCATGACTGATTGTTTTTGAAATTCTTTTTAAAATAAGATTCTAATTTGATAGTTATCTTTCTTTATGATAGAGGTTTCAATCAAACTTTTATTTAGGATCATATTGAATAATGAACTTACCGAGACTTGCCACCGTGTCTATATTTATTTTGTGTTGTTTTGCTCTTTATACATGACTACAACCAGAGTTTCTTTTTCATTTTTGTTGTGTGAGAAAGGACTATAATGAATCAGATTGATTTGGGTGTTTATCATGATTTTTTAATACCAGTTACAAATACAAAATGCATAAAAAGTTAAGTACTTATCCAACATCTCAAAATTAAGTTAACAGGCAAACATGAACCATGAATTCTGATGTCACTTATTGGGTTGTAAAAAACCATAAGTCTTCTCGTCTTTCGATCTAAAATCATCGTTTTTCATTCTTGACTGGATAATGATAGCGGCTGGCTTGCTTCTCATGAAAACCTGTAAGAGAGAGTCTTTTTTCTAAACTACGAGATGTAAATTCACTATTTTTCGAAAGACTCATGTATTGAAAAAGCTTCTAGTTCCGCTTACTCCGTGATTTCCAGTAAAAGAGAGAAGACAAGGAAGAATGAGAGAACTACACTGAGAAACAAAAGCATATAGAATCTAATCTTAGGTATGCTAAGAACATAAAGAACTAATGTACTTAGAACAACCACCAAGAAAAGTAGAACCCTCACAAAGAGTTCTGTGGACAAGCTCTTGAATTCTAAGAAAGAAAATGAATAGAAAACAGTCAGAAAGTCTCCTAGAAATAATGGTGGAGGAGGAGGAGAAATAATGGTGGAGGAGGAGGAGGAGACGATGGCGGAGCGAAGAGTTAAAAAGTGAGTGTTGGGAATCAATCCTACCTATTGGAATCAGGTGATCGAGCATTTATTTTAAAACCCACTCCATTGAAGATGGTTTATATAATCTGAAATATCTGAAAACTAAAATTTGGATAGCATATCATAATAAACAATCTATACAACTATCTAATCTGAAATCCGGACGGTTTACATAGTCTATATATTATAAACAATCATAGTCACTATGTATTGTAATATGTAGAATATGTAGACTATGTATTGTAATTTGGACGGTTTATATAGTCTACATATTATAATCAACACAACTAACAACATGTCATAATAGAGGAGTTAGACCACTCCATTGAAGATGGTTTATATAGTCTAAAATATCTGAAAACAAATTTAAATCTTCATATTCACATTAACGCATTGCCCAAGTTTTCATTTGTGTCTCTAGCATCATTAGTTTCTTAACACTCTTTATTTATCTATCACCGGTTGAATGTAATTGGTATTGCTTCCAATTGCTTTTAATCAATTCACTTCCAATATTATTAATAGTCTACAATTATCGGTTTCATAGTTATTTCCACAAGTAATCTTTCTTTTAGTTAGTTATTGTTCAAGATCATATAGGTTAACCAATTTTCATAATTGGTTACTAGTTTCATATTTCATCATTAATTTAGCTAACTACCGGCATTAACCATCAACTTGCACAATTAGCAACCCACTATTGCCGATATTAATTATTAACTTGCATAAGTAATTGCCGACATCACATGAGTTCTTCTGTTTGCTATTTATCGATCAAACTCATTATCATCATTGGACTCCTATATATGAAGTTATCAAATTTAACAAAACCCAAGAAAGACTTTACATATATTATGTATACGTTTCTAGGATTCCATTGTTATGAGTTTCCCGACTTAATTAATCATGTTTTGATAATTCTATTCATAAACATCAAGTGAAGGGGGAAATAAGATCCATACTTCTAATAAAATCACTAAATCCCTTCAGATCTTTAGAATGAGCTCTTTAGCCTTTCCTTTCACAAGTAAACCTAGTAACAATGATCATTCACTAGCAATTACCCATGAACCATCAAAGTTAACTCTAAAAGTCTCTAAAATCCTGTAACTCATCCCATAATAATTGTTATCAGCAGCATAATTTAGTCAATACACATTTGTGACTGCTATAACCTGATCATCCTTGATTTTCTCTAAGAATAGTTGACAAAGTATATGTTTCACATGTCATTGATATTTTACTCGATTTCTGACTAAACCAATCAATTAGTATTCGACCTGAAGAACCATTGCATCAATCACTGCCCAATCCATATACTAATTGTCACTTAAAGATCTAAAATCTCATCAGTAGTTTTAGCAAATCTAAGTTCTTCACCATGATACTCAAGTGATGGTCATCACTTGCTCCATTCATAATCCATTTTCACTAAATTTCACTAATTTCTCAGATTCACAAATTTTAATTATGTAACTTTGGTCTCAAATCTTCCTGACTAGTCCAACCAATAAACAATAAACTGATCCATATATGAATTAGAACACCATGCTCCTAGCTGTTCCAGGACTTGCAACTACCCGGAAATATATATATTTATCATGACATGAACAAAGTTTTGTTTAATTTCTAAAATATGAAATTCTATGCAGTAGAAAATTTGTTGTCATACAATAGTGACCATGCTAACCAACAAAAAAAATTTAGAAAAATAAATCACTTTCACCACTCACTAACTTTACATCCATATTTAGCTCCATATTTGTACAAGGAATCTTCTTGAGATCAATTATGCCATCAAAAATCATTTCCAATAACAGTATACCATGTTCTTAATTATCCTACACTTTCGTATTTCTATAAGTAGTTTTCATCCGAGCTTACAGTCACAAATGATCCTGAACCTAAGATGAGATTTGTGCAGTATATAACCCTAGACAAGTTGTGGTTACGCTCGAGAACAAGCTCTGTAAATGTGTCTAGACTGCACAATCCAAAGCTGGATTTGTTTGCCTCAATTAGCTTATCACACAATCCTTCCTAAAATTTTAGATAAGAATTATACCCAAGTAAGTTGATGGATAAAACAGTCCTAGGTGTTTCATGAGTCAATTTAATGAAACTATCTCCAATGGGGATTAAATCTTTAACCTTTGATTACAGCAGAGAAATAATAAAAATCTCCAAGATGGACACAAAAACCAACAAATGCTATATGTTGATGTATATGAGAGTTCCAGCTCCTTTGGCATCAATTGAGGCACAAAACTTTAACCTAGATAAAGATGTGAACGCAACAAGAGATATGACATCTCCAAGGTGTCTAAGGCTGCAATAGAGAACTCAAATGAAATTGGGCAAGGAAGAACATAACTATACATATGAATAACATATGAGATTAAACACCTCAATCACTTTTGAACACATTTTAGTGTTAGAATACTATACCAGAATCAACCATAGCTCATCCCAACTTCTTCTTCTTCTTCTTCTTCTTCTTCTTCTTCTTCTTTATAATCAGCCAATTAGCCCCAATTAATTGCAAAAAATTGCTAGCTACACAATTTATAGTATAATTAGCTAAAACCGTTAAATTCTTAACCACGAAAATTTCGAGAAAACAAGAGAGAGGCTTACTCACTTATCCACAAATTTTTGCAGCCAACACAATCAAGAGATGTCCCAAAAATAGAGAATAAATCAGAATAAAATGATAACCCCCTCGCTACACCATATACACTCTAGTGCCCTATTTCTCTCCATCAATTTTATGCAACTAGATCAACCCATTAATCTCAAGATCAAAAATCATACCGCCCTAAACTTGAATTTTATGATTATTTATGTGATTGTTTTGTATTGGACCCGGATTCGTGGACTCAGTGTCAGCCCTAGTCTGAACCGGGAACCCAATCCTAGTGTATTACTCAATTTGATTTTTTTAGTGGTCAGATTTGACCGGTTTCAATTTCAAATATTATTTTCCAATTTTTTAGATTTTTTATAATTTTCTGAAATTTTTCAGAATTATTCTGCAAAATCTTCAAAATCGGTGTCGATTGGCATCGTTGACCGATTCCCAGATTTTTAGTTTTCAAAAAGAATTGATTTTTAGAAGCGGCTTCACATTACTTCTTAAAATCTCATTTTCTATCTAAATACATTTTTTGGGATTTTCTGAATTTATCGAAAATCCACCGGTTTTGATGTCGCCGGTGTCGCCGGAAGATTCCAAGATTTTAAATTTGAAAATTAGATTGAATTTTCGAATCCGATTTCACCTGACATCTTAAAATAATATTTTTATTTTTGAGAATATTTTGAAGCGATTTTGAAACAGTCGATTTTTCCCGCATTAAAATAATACTTTCTTTTTCCTTTTTTCTTTTTTCCTTTTCTTTTTTCTTTCTTTCTCCCCTACCTGCCCCATCCTTCACCCATGCCTTGCCAATAGCCACCTACTGCACCAGCAGCCCCTCTCACCCCATTCCTCCTCCCATACACCTCCTCTCCCTCTCCCTCTCCCTCTCTTTCTCTTTATTTTCCTTTCTTTCTTTCTTTTCTTCCCCATCTTCTCCATTTCTCCTTCTCTCCCATCAACACATCCTCCTCTCTCTTTCCCTCCCTTGGCTCCACCGTCGGTCACCTCCCGCTCCGCCCCTGGAGCGCCGCTACCACCCTTGGCTAGCCACCCCCTCCCCCAAACTCTCTCCTTCCCTCCTCCTTCCACAACATACCACCATCCTCCTTCAATTTCAATACAAAATCCATTTCACCTATACTTTCATCCTCAAAATCCACAACAAATACTCCACCACCTCCTCCACTTCCATCACCCTACCATCACATCAACCTCCTCTTCCAATCCCCAACACCACCACCACCACCACCACTATCAACCACTACCACCACCACCACAACAACATAACACCACCACCACTACACAACCAATCCCCATACCCTCTCCTTCCCCAGACCTAGGCCGCGCTTCCCCCTCCGGTGGCGGCGCCGCCCAAGACGACGGCGGCGGCTGGCGCCGTCGGCTAGCCCTATCTCCCGTCCCTTCCTCCTTCTTTTCTTCTTTCTTTCCTTTCCTTCTTTCTTCTTTTCTTCTTTCTTTCTTTTACTCTTCTACCCCTCTTTTCCAACAAACTCTCTCCCTTACCCTCCCTACTTTCCAGCATACATAACGCTCTCTCTTTCCTACAACTCTCTCTCCTCTCTCTCTAGGTTCTCTCTCTAACTCTCTCTTGAAACCTTTTTTTCTCCCTCTAATTGATTCTTTTCTCCCCTCTCTCATTCTCTTCCTTAGTAAATTAATATTATTTATATATTTTAAGAATTATATTTGCGTATTTTAATATGGATTGGTGGCGTGTACGTGTTTATGGTGTTCCGGGATTTTACACCGTTTTTCGGTGATTTAGGCGAGTACATTTTATGTGTTGCTTTTTCTTTACTATCATTGTTTAATACCTAGTGATTTCTATTTTAACATCTATTGCATGATATATTGATATGCGAATGCCTTGTTATCGTCATCACATGCCTAATAATTGTTATCCTGCTTTCTAATACATGATGCATCGTTATGCGAGTTGATATATGATATGCAGTGATTTTCTAAAATTGATATGTTATTACTTGACACCTAATACTTGATACTTGATATCTTACACTGGTATTTGACATGTTATCACTTGACATATGATACCTGACACTTGATATCTGACATCGGTACATGACATGTTATCACCTGATACCTGACATTTGATATCTGACACCGGTACTTAACATGTTATTACTTGACACTTGATATCTGATACTGGTACTTGATATGTTATCACTTGATACTTGATACCGGACACCTAATATATGACACTTGACAATTGGCATACTATCACTTACTTGACATGACAATTGACAATTGACATACTATCACTTACTTGACATGCTTTCACATGGGACTACTACATTTGACCTGATGTTGTGACACCTGACTGGATATTATTATACTTGATACCTGCATTACATTACATATTCATGATTATCATTTTTACAGGGACTTGGCATAATTATTTTACTGTTACCAGACCTCTGGTACTCCTGAACTCTTGTGCTCATGAACTCCTGTATTCCTGAACCCCTGTAATAGGGAGACTGCTGATATTATTCTCCTGATGTCATACTCCTGTTGATCCCCGTAATTGACTAATCATGAATGTTGGATTACTATATTCACTGTGGACATTATCACTTGGCTATCTATATATATAATAAAGTGCTCAACTTATACTGGGGTGGGGGAAACTGATGGATACATGTATGATGTCATATTTATAATGGTAGATATATCTGAAGTGTCATGTGAGGCGCATAACGATAAGTCCCCAAAAGCAGTAGCTTGATATCTGAAGTGTTGTGTGGGGCGCGCAATGATAAGTCCCCGAAAGGAGTAGCCTATACTCCTGAGCCGTAGTCCCGGACAGAGACGGGACCCTATAAATATGAGACATCAGATTTATCAGTTTCTAAGTAATAACTCATCTTATTCATAAGTGAATGTATGTGTACTAGTAACACATACCTAAGTATATGGATCAGATGAATAACATAAGAATGTAACAACCAAACAGTAATAAGATTAGGAACGTGTGATATTTGGTCTCTCTTTTGTTCGGGTCCTGGTACTCACATATCAGACCCAGGTAAGTTCTACTAGAGTGCGAACTCTAGTATAGACTATCAGTGATGTGAGGCACTGGTACGGAGACGATTGAAATATCAAACGGTACTGATTATTATTATTGAATAACTTAAAATGCAACACCTTTATATTCTCCAATTATAATGATGAATCATTTAATCAGGTGTTATGCCCTGAGTTGACACCCTACTTTATGACATATGATTATGTGGTACAATGATTATTCCAATCACACTCTAGTTCTATTACTCTGAAGGCAACTCAAGTTGTATGAACTCAAATGATGGTGACATCGGATATGTGGTATATAGATGAGGGTTCCTTATTAGGATTATCTCCTTAACGTATCAATCCAATGAATCCATCATCTGAGCTTGTACAAGTAGTTTTGTCTATACTTGTATTTATCGCATGTTTAATATATTTATCGCATGTTTATGTATACCTATGCTCTCCATACCATTTTTTATGCATGTTTTCTGATTCAAACTTATCGATATACATGATTTACTATCATTCCTTTAATTTTCTTTATATTACTTGTCATTGTCTGTACCTACATACCTGAACCACATCACTTGATCATGCACACGTGTGATTGCCTGAGCACGCCAACTGGTTTTATCATATGTACTCGCCGGGTTGCTTTCTGACAACCCTGGTCCTCATGTCCAGATTCTGGAGTCTGGACCGTGGCGGCCTTGCTGTAGTTATGGCGCAATGAAAGTGTAGATTAGCGGTTGTCTGTCCGGACCCTTTTTCATCCAGCCTCTCCTTGATCGGCTTGCGAGATTCTCATCTTTCTACTCGTGAATACTTTCCGTATTTCATATTGTACATCCTGCTTTTGCCCTTCTTGGTGATCTTTTATTCTTGATTTATTGTATCATGTTTTGTGATAACTGTGTACTTGTGTTATTATTGCTGGAATGTATATTACCACTGTGCTTCCGCACTCTGATTCTTGCCTGTACTGATACTTAGCGTATATAAGTGAGGGTATTTTTGACCTGCGTATATATGTCGCAGTAACGTATTCGTACCCATGGGATCGGGGCATTATAGGGTGGTATTAGAGCCTAGGCTCTCACATCTTCAGTACAACTAGTCGGCAAATTAATGGTAAAGAAATTTGCAACTGGAATGCATGAGTCGTGGTTATACAATCCAACTATAAGTACAAAGTTAACTATTCCCTTTTGATCGTCTTTCCTTTGATTCTTGAATCTCTTCCATCCTTTTTCATTTTCAGTTTCTGTCGTCCTTATACCAACTTAAGATATAGATAGACTGGTAGGGTAGCGGCAAGACAGATGTGGTTCGCTCTCATTCTGTTCTGGTATTCTTTGACTCTGGTACATCGCCTTGTCTTATATTGGATAGTTCTTTAGCCTCGCATTCTATTCTTGTATGTACGGACGCATCACGGGAAATCAATACAGCAAGTAGAGTAGTCATCACTTATATAATCAGATAGACTGTATCATTACATGAGGAGTGTTAGTATGAAACAGTATTCCAAATTTAGGACTTCTATCAGACAGAGTTATGATATTTTCTATCTTTATTATTCTAGCAGCGATCATGATTCCATCTACCATGTTCATGGAACTCAGGTATTCTCAGAACTGATATGCAGTCAGGTTATTACTTAGAAAACAGCATTCGGGACTCATTTCGGTTATTATGAATTCATGATCGTGTTCTCAGAGGACTAACTCCTGGTGGTCTTTATATATTTGGTGGACCACCGGGCCCCGCTAGCCTCACCAAACGAGGGTCGTATTCTAGTCACCCGTGGATCAAACCGGGTGTGGGCTTCGCTGCACCCTGGTGCTTAACATTTAGCGTTGTGTTACGCGCTGGCTTCGCTATGTGAACTCCACCAAGTGCGAGCCTCGCAGAGCGTTAGCTCCACTGCACCCTAATGCTTTACGCCTGAGCTGTTACGCGATAGCCTCACCTAGGCTTGGCTTCGTCCGTGGCTAGTCCCTTCAGTACTTAGCACTCTAGCCCATTCCTCGCATTTCTTCCGCCTCGCGTGTTTTCATTGATCCGCTGAACAAGGTTTTCTCGCTGTATCTGAGCTATTGTCATGATCCTTATGAACGATCCACTCGGCTAATCTTGCAGGGCCCAGATATCTTCTACATGTTTTATCTGCAGTCGGGTTATCATTCAGAAGTCAGTATTCAGAATTCTCGATGGTTATTCTATATTCTTGGCAGAGATTGCAACGCTCAATATTCAAAAATTCTTAATTACTGTCTTCTTTATTTATGCTCAGTATATCAGGGTTTTCTTTATCTTGGTATTCTGGTCTATTCTCGAAGAATTAGTATGTATGCAGCACATCAGTAATTCTACTACAGACTCTTCGCAAGGGACAACTTAATGACATGCAGGGTTTTACATTATATTATGGATTTAAACACTATGGATTAGTAGGGATTTCATCAGCTTTGGTTTGCAGTCTGAAAAAAGTAATATTGATTATCTCACCAAGTCCGCTTACTTTATATTATTTAGAATGGGTTAGTTTTTGAAGTTCTGGTAGTATTCTTTTATCAACAGACATCAGGTTAGTATTATTATGACACTGTCAGAGGATATATACAGCAGAAGTGCAGTAATGTCTAAGTCCTGAGTTTAGCGTTCAGTCGATTTGTGAGAACTGTCCTCAATTATTCATATCTTGATTGGTATAATCCTCATTCCTTTCCTTTCTGTGTTCATCTTCCCCTTATCGAAATTTCGAGGACGAAATTTTTGTAAGGTTGGATGGAATGTAGCACCCCGTTCATGGAATACATACTTAGATACATATTTTGATTTTTCTATCATATTTTTTTGATTTACTTTTGTATTTATTTTTGTTTTATGATTATTTGTGTGATTGTTTTGTATTGAATCCAGATTCGTGGACTCGGAGTCAGCCCTACTCTGAACCGGGAACCTGATCCTAGTGTATTTCTCGATTTGGTCTTTTTGGTAGTCTAATTTGACCAATTTTAGTTTCAAACATCATTTTCCAATATTTTAAATTTTTTATGATTTTATGAAATTTTTCAGAATTATTCTGCAAAATCTTCAAAATCGGTGTCGATTGGCATCGCAGACCGATTCCCAGATTTTAATTTCCAAACAGAATTGGATTTTTAAAAATGAATTTGACATTACTTCTTAGAATCCCATTTTCTATCTAAATATATTTTTTCGAGATTTTTCTGAATTTATCGAAAATCCACCGGTTTTCGGGTCGACCGGTATCGCCAGAAGACTTCAAGATTTTTAATTTGAAAATTAGATTGAATTTCTTGAATCTGATTTCATCAGGCATCTTAAAATAATATTTTCTATTTTTTAAAATTTCGGAGCTATTCTGAAACAGTTGATTTTTCCCACATTAAAATAATACTTTCTTTTTTTTTTTTTTTCTTTTTTCTTTTTCTTTTCCCTTTCTTTCTCCCCTACCTGCCCCCGTCCTTCACCCATGCCCTGCCAACAGCCACCTGCTGCACCAGCAGCCCCTCTCCCCCATCCCTCCTCCCAAACTCCCCCTCTCCCTCTCCTTCTCTTTATTTTCCTTTCTTTCTTTCTTTTCTTCCCCATCTTCTCCATTTCTCCTTCTCACACACCAACACATCCTCGTCTCTCTCTCTCCCTCCCTTGGCTCCACCACCGGCCACCTCCGGCTCCGCCCCCGGAGCGCCGCCACCACCCTTGGCCGGCCATCCCCTCACCCAAACTCTCTCCTTCCCTCCTCCTTTCCACAACACACCACCATCCTCCTTCAATTTCATCACAAAACCCATTTCACCTCCACTTTCATCCTCAAAATCCACCACCAATACTCCACCACCTCCTTCGCTTCCATCACCCTACCATCACATCCCCCTCCTCATCTAATCCCCAACACCACCACCGCCACCATCAACCACCACCACCACCAACACCATCAACACCACAACAACATAACACCACCACCAACACACAACCAATCCCCATACCCCCTCCTCCCCCGGGCCTAGGACGTGTCGCTCCCCTCCGGTGGCACTGCCGCCCAGGCCGCCGGTGGTGGCTGGAGCCGCCGGCCAGCCCCATCTCCCCTCCCTTCCTTCTTCTTTTCTTTCTTTTCCTTCTTTCTTTCCTTCTTTCCTCTTTTACCCCTCTCTTTTCCAACAAACTCTCCCCCTTACCCTCCCTACTTTCCAGCATACATAACCCCCTCTCTTTTCTACAACTCTCTCTCTCTCCCCTCTTAACTCCCTCTCTTGTAACCTCTTTTTCTCCCTCTAATTGATTCTTCTCTTTTCTCTCATTCTCTCCCTCAATAAATTAATATTAATTATATATTTTAAGAATTATATTTGCATATTTTAATATCGATTGGTGGCGTGTACGTATTTATGGTGTTCCAAAATTTTTGCTGTTTTTCGGTGGTTTAGGCGAGTACATTTCCTGTATTGCTTCATGCTTTGCTATCATCGTTTCATACCTAGTGATTGCTATTTTCACATCTATTGCATGATATACTGATATGCGAATGCCTTGTTACCATCATTACATGTCTAATAATTATTATCCTGCGTCTAATACATGATGCATCGTTATGCGAGTTGATATATGATATGCGAGTGATTTTCTAAAATTGACATGTTATTACTTGACACCTGATGCTTGACACTTGATATCTGACACCGGTACTTGGCATGTTATCACTTGACACCTGATGCCTGACACTTGATATCTGACACCGGTACTTTACATGTTAATACTTGACACCTGATACCTAACATTTAATATCTGACACCAGTAATTGACATGTTATTACTTGACACCTGATACTTGACACTTGATATCTGATACCGGTACTTGATATGTTACCACTTGACACCTGATACCTGACACCTGATATATGACACTTGACAATTGACATGCTATCACTTACTTGACATACTTTCTCATGGTACTAGTACATTTGACCTGATGTTGTGACACCTGACTGGATACTATTATACCTGATACCTGTATTACATTGCATATTCATGATTATCACTTTTACGGGGACTTGGCATGATTATTATACTGTTACCAGACCTCTGATACTCCTAAACTCCTGTGCTCTTGAATTCCTGTATTCCTGAACCCCTATAACAGGGAGACTGCTGATATTATTCTCCTGATGCCATACGCCTGTTGATCCCCGTAATTGACTAATCATGGATGTTTGATTACTGTATTCATTGTGGACATCATCACTGAGCTATATATATAATAAAGTACTGAACTTATACTATGGTGGGGGAAACTGATGGATACAGGTATGATGTCATATTTATAACAGTGGATATATCTGAAGTGTCGTGTGGGGCGCGTAATAATAAGTCTCCGAAAGCAGTAGCCTGATATCTGAAGTGTCGTGTGGGGCGCGCAATGATAAGTCCCCGGAAGGAGTAGATTGTACTCCTGAGCCGTAGTCCCGGGTAGAGACGGGACCCACTATAAATATGAGACATCAGATTTATTATTTTGCAAGTAATAACTCATCTTATTCATAAGTGGATGTATGTGTACCGTAACACATACCTAAGCATATGGATCGAATGAATAACATAAGAATATAACAACCAAACAGTAATAAGATTAGGAAAGTATGTTATTTGGTCTCTCTTTTGTTCGGGTCCTGGTACTCACATATCAGACCCGAATAAGTTCTATTAAAGTGCAAACTGTAGTATGGACTATCAGTGATGTGAGGTACTGGTAGGGAGGCGATTGAAATATCAAACGGTACTGACTATTATTATTGAATAACTTAAAATGTAACACCTTTATATTCTCCTACTATAGTGATGAATCATTTAATCAGGTGTTATACCCTGAGTTGACACCCTACTTTATGATATATGATTTATGTGATGCAATGATTATTCCAGTCACACTCTAGTTCTGTTACTCTGAGGGAAACTTAAGTTATATGAACTCAGATGATGGTGACATCGGATATGTGCTATATAGATAAGGGTTTTTTTATTAGGATTATCTCCTTGACGTATCAATCCAGTGAATCCATAATCTGAGCTTGTACAACTAGTTTTGTCCATACTTATATTTATCGCATGTTTAATATATTTATCGCATGTTTATGTATTCCTATGCTCTTCATACCATTTTTTATGCATGTTTTCTGATTCAGACTTATCGATATACATGATTTACTGTCGTTCCTTTAATTTCCTTTATGTTACTTGTCATTGCATGTACCTGCATACCTGAACCACATCACTTGATCATGCACACGTATGACTGCCTGAGCACGGCAACTGGCTTTATCATATGTACTCGCCGAGTTGCTTTCTGACAACCCTGGATCCTCATGTCTAGATCCTGGAGTCTGGACCGTGGCGGCCTTGCTGTAATTGATAAGAGTGGCGCAGCGGAAGCGTAAATTAGCGGTTGCCTATCCGGACCCTCTTTCATCCAGCCTCCCCTTGATCGGCTTACGAGATTCTCATCTTTCTACTCGTGAGTACTTTCCCATATTTCATATTGTACATCCTGCTTTTGCACTTCTTGGTGATCTTATATTCTTGATTTATTGTATCATGCTTTGTGATAACTTACTTATGTTATTATTGCTGGAATATATATTATCACTGTGCTTCTGTACTCTGATTCTCACCTGTACTGATGCTTAGCGTATATACATGAGGGTATTTCTGATCTGTGTATATACATAGCAGTAACGTATTCGTACCCATGGGATCGGGGCCTTACAGGATGGTATCAAAGCCTAGGCTCTCACATTTTCAGTACAACTAGTCGGCAAATTAATGGTAAAAATATTTGCAACTGGAATGCATGAGTCGTGGTTATACAATCTAACTATAAGTACAAAGTTAACTATTCCCTTTTGATCGTCCTTCCTTTGATTCTTGAATCTCTTCCATCCTTTTTCATTTCCAATTTCTGTCGTCCTTATACCAACTTCAGATATGGATAGACTGGTAGGATAGCGGCAAGACAGATGTGGTTTTCTCTCATTCTGTTCTGGTATTCTTTGAATCTGGTACATCGCCTTATCTTATATTGGATAGTTCTTCGGCCTCGCATTCTATTCTTGTATGTACGGACGCATCACGGGAAATCAGTACAGAAAGTGGAGTAGTCATCACTTATATAATCAGATAGACTGTATCATTACATAAGGAGTATCAGTATGAAACTGTATTCCAGATTTAGGACTTCTATCAGACAGGGTTATGATATTTTCTATCTTTATTATTCCAGCAGCGATCATGATTCCATCAACCATGTTCATGGAACTCGGGTATTCTCAGAATTGATATGCAGTCAGGTTATTATTTAGAAAACAGCATTCGGGACTCGTTTCGGTTATTAGGAATTCATGATCGTGTTCTCAGAGGACCAACTCCTGGCGGTCTTTATATATTTGGTGGACCATGGGCCCCACTAGCCTTGCCAAGTGCGGGTTGTATTCTAGCCACCCGTGGACCTAACCGGGTGTGGGCTTCATTGCATCCTGGTGCTTAGCATTTAGCGTTATGTTACGCGCTGGCTTCACCGCGTGAACTCCGCCAAGTGCGAGCCTCGCAGAGCGTTAGCTCCACTACACCCTAATGCTTAACGCTGAGCTGTGCTACGCGATGGCCTCACCTAGGCTTGGCTTCGTCCGTGGCTATCCCTTCAATGCTTAGCATTCTAGCCCGTTCCTCGCATTTCTTCTGCCTCGCGTGTTTTCATTGATCCGCTGAACAAGGTTTTCTCGCTGTATCTGAGCTATCGTCATGATCCTTATGAACGATCCACTCGGCTAATCTTACAGGGCCCAGATATCTTCTACATGTTTCATCTGCAGTCGGGTTATCATTCAGAAGTCAGTATTCAGAATTCTCCATGGTTATTCTATATTCTTGGCAGAGATTGCAACGCTCAGTATTCAGAAATTCTTAATTACTGTCTTCTTTATTTATGCTCAGTATTACCAGGGTTTTCTTTATCTTTGGTATTCTGGTCTATTCTCGAAGAATTAGTATGTATGCAGCACATCAGTAATTCTCTACAGACTCTTCGCAAGGGACAACTTCATGACATGTAGAGTTTTATATTATATTATGGATTTCAACACTATAGATTAGTAGGGATTTCATCAGCTTTGGTTCGCAGTCTGAAAGAAGTATTATTGATTAGCTCACCAAGTCAGCTCACTTTATATTATTCAGAATGGGTTAGTCTTTTGAAGTTCTGGAAGAATTCTTTTATCAGTAGACATCAGGTCAGTATTATTATAGCACCGTCACAGGATATATATGTGCAGTAATGTCTAAGTCTTGAGTTTAGCGTTCAGTCGATTTGTGAGAACTGTCCTCAATTATTCATATCTTGATTAGTATAATCCTCATTCCTTTCTTTTCTGTGTTCATCTTTCCCTTATTGAAATTTTGAGAACGAAATTTTTGTAAGGTGGATGGAATGTAACACCCCGTTCATGGAATACATACTTAGATACGTATTCTGATTTTTTATCATATTTTTTTATTTACTTTTGTATTTATTTTTCTTTACGATTATATGTGTGATTATTTTGTATTGGATCCGGATTCGTGGACTCGGAGTCAGCCCTAATCTAAACCGGGGATCCGATCCTAGTGTATTACTCGATTTGATCTTTTTGCTAATCAGATTTGACCGATTTCAGTTTCAAATATCATTTTCTAATATTTTAGATTTTTTAAGATTTTTTAGAATTTTTCAGAATTATTCTGTAAAATCTTCAAAATCGGTATCGATTGGCATCACAGACTGATTCCCAAATTTTTTACTTTTTAAATGGAATTGAATTTTTAGAAATAACTTTCACATTACTTCTTAGAATCTTATTTTCTATCTAAATATATTTTTTGAGATTTTCTGAATTTATCAAAAATCCACCGGTTTTCGTGTCGACCGGTATCGCAGGAAGATTTCAAGATTTTTAATTTGAAAATTAATTTAAATTCTCGAATCTGATTTCATCGGGCATCTTAAATTAATATTTTCTATTTTTTAGAATTTTTTGGAGCGATTCTGAAACAGCCGATTTTTCCCACATTAAAATAATGCTTTTTTTTTTCTTTTTTCTTTTTCTTTTCCCTTTCTTTCTCCCTTACCTGCCTCCGTCCTTCACCCATGCCCTGCCAACAGCAACCTCCTGCACCAACAGCCCCTCTCCCCCCATTCCTCCTCCCATACTCCCCCTCTCCCTCTCCCTCTCTTTATTTTCCTTTCTTTCTTTCTTTTCTTCCCATCTTCTCCATTTCTCCTTCTCTCCCACAAACACATCATCCTCTCTCTCTCTCCTCCTCCCTTGGCTCCACCGCCAGCCACCTCCCGCTGCACCCTCGGAGCGCCACGGCCACCCTTGGCCGGCCATTCCCTCCCCCAAACTCTCTCCTTCCCTCCTCCTTTCCACAACACACCACCATCCTCCTTCAATTTTAACACAAAACCCATTTCACTTCCACTTTCATCCTCAAAATTCACCACCAATACTCCACCACCTCCTCCACTTCCATCACCCTACCATCACATCCACCTCCTCTTCCAATCCCCAACACCACCACCACCACCATCAACCACCACCACCACCAACACCATCAACACCACAACAACATAACACCACCACCACCACACAACCAATCCCCATACACCCTCCTCCCCGGGGCCTAGGACGCGTCGCCCCCCTCCGGTGGCACTGCCGCCCAGGCCGCCGGCAGCGGCTGGAGCCGCTGGCCGGCCCCGTCTCCCCTCCCTTCCTCCTTCTTTTCTCCTTTTCTTCTTTCTTTCCTTTCCTTCTTTCTTTCTTTTCTTCTTTCTTTCTTTTCCTTCTTTCCTCTTTTACCCCTCCCTTTTCCAACAAACTCTCCCCTTATCCTCCCTACTTTCCAGCATACATAACCCCCTCTCTTTCCTACAACTCTCTTTCCTCTCTCTCCCCCTTAACTCTCTCTCTTGTAACCTCTTTTTCTCCCTCTAATTGATTCTTCTCTATCCTCTCTCATTCTCTCCATCAATAATTAATATTAATTATACATTTTAAGAATTATATTTGCATAATTTAATATGGATTGATGGCGTGTACGTGTTTATGGTGTTCCAAAATTTTTTGCCGTTTTTCGGTGGTTTAGGCGAGTACATTTCCTGTGTTGCTTCATGCTTTGCTATCATCGTTTCATACCTAGTGATTGCTATTTTAACATCTATTGCATGATATATTGATATGTGAATGCCTTGTTACCTTCATTACATGCCTAATAATTATTATCCTGCTTTTTAATACATGATTCATCGTTATGCGAGTTGATATATGATATGCGAGTGATTTTCTAAAATTGACATGTTATTACTTGACACCTGATACTTGACATTTGATATCTGACACCGGTATTTGACATGTTATCACTTGACACCTGATACCGGACACTTGATATCTGACACCGGTACTTTACATGTTAATACTTGACACTTGATACCTGACACTTGATATCTGACACCGGTACTTGACATGTTATTACTTGACACCTGATACTTGACACCTGATACCAGTACTTGATATGTTATCACTTGATACCTGATACCTGACACCTGATATATGACATTTGACAATTAACATGCTATCATTTACTTGACATGCTTTCACATGGTACTAATACATTTGACCTGATGTTGTGACACTTGACTGGATACTATTATACCTGACACCTGTATTACATTGCATATTCATGATTATCACTTTTATTGGGACTTGGCATGATTACTATACTGTTACCAGACCTCTGGTACTCCTGAACTCTTGTGCTCCTGAACTCCTGTATTCCTGAACCCCTGTAACAGGGAGACTACTGATATTATTCTCCTGATGCCATACTCATGTTGATCTCCATAATTGACTAATCATGGATGTTGGATTACAGTATTCGTTGTAGACATTATCACTGGGCTATATATATAATAAATTACTCAACTTATACTGGTGTGGGGGAAACTGATGGATACCGGTATGATCATATTTATAATGGTAGATATATCTGAAGTGTAATGTGGGGCGCATAATGATAAGTCCCTGGAAGCAGTAGCCTGATATCTGAAGTGTCGTGTAGGACACATAATGATAAGTCCCCGGAAGCAGTAGCCTGTACTCCTGAGCCGTAGCCCCGGGCAGAGACGAGACCCACTATAAATATAAGCCATCAGATTTATCAGTTTTCAAGTAATAACTCATCTTATCATAAGTGGATGTATGTGTACCAGTAACACATACCTAAGCATATGATCGGATGAATAACATAAGAATGTAACAACCAAACAGTAATAGGATTAGGAATGTGTGATATTTGGTCTCTCTTTTGTTCAGGTCCTGGTACTCACATATCAGACCCGAATAAGTTCTACTAGAGTGTGAACTCTAGTATGGATTATCGGTGATGTGAGGCACTAGTAGGGAGGCGATTGAAGTATCAAACTGTACTGATTATCATTATTGAATAACTTAAAATGCAACACCTTTATATTCTTCAGTTATAGTCATGAATCATTTAGTCAGGTGTTATACCCTTAGTTGACACCCTACTTTATGACATATGATTTATGTGGTACAATGATTATTCCAGTCACACTCTAGTTCTGTTATTCTGAGGGCAACTCAAGTTGTATGAACTCAGATGATGGTGACATCGGATATGTAGTATATAGATAAGGGTTTCCTTATTAGGATTATCTCCTTAACGTATCAATCCAACGAATCCATAATCTGAGCTTGTATAAGTAGTTTTGTCCATACTTGTATTTATCGCATGTTTATGTATACCTATGCTCTCCATACCATTTTTTATGCATGTTTTCTGATTCAGACTTATCGATATACATGATTTACTATCATTCCTTTAATTTCCTTCATGTTACTTGTCATTGTCTGTACCTGCATACCTAAACCACATCACTTGATTATGCACACGTGTGCTGCCTGAGCACGCCAACTGGCTTTATCATATGTACTCACCGGGTTGCTTTCTGACAATCCTGAATTCTCATGTCCAGATCCTAGAGTCTGGACCATGGCGGCCTTGTTGTAGCTGATCAGAGTGGCGCAATGGAAGCGTTGATTAGCGGTTGCCTGTCCGGACCCTCTTTCATCCAGCCTCCCCTTGATCGACTTGCGAGATTCTCTTCTTTCTACTCATGAGTACTTTCCCGTATTATATATTGTACATCCTACTTTTGCGCTTCTTGGTGATCTTATATTCTTGATTTATTGTATCATGCTTTGTGATAACTGTGTACTTGTGTTATTATTTCTGAAATGTATATTATCACTGTGCTTCCGTACTCTGATTCTCGCCTGTACTGATGCGTAGCGTATATACGTGAGGGTATTTTCGACCTGCGTATATACGTCGCAGTAACGTATTCGTACCTGTGGGATTGGGGCATTACAGGGTGGTATCAGAGCCTAGGCTCTCGCATCTTTTGTACAACTAGTCGGCAAATTAATGGTAAAGAAATTTGCAACTAGAATGCATGAGTCGTGGTTATACAATCCAACTATAAGTACAAAGTTAACTATTCCCTCTTGATCTCCTTCCTTTGATTCTTGAATCTCTTCCATCCTTTTTCATTTTCAGTTTCTGTCATTCTTATACCAACTTAAGATATGGATATAGTGGTAGGGTAGCGACAAGACAGATGTGATTCGCTCTCATTCTGTTCTGATATTCTTTGACTCTGGTACATCATCTTGTCTTATATTGGATAGTTCTTCGGCCTCGCATTCTATTCTTGTATGTACGGACGCATCACGGGAAATCAGTACAGCAAGTGGAGTAGTCATCACTTATATAATTAAATAGACTGTATCATTACATGAGGAGTGTCAGTATGAAACAATATTCCTAATTCAGAACTTCTGTCAAACAGAGTTATGATATTTTCTATCTTTATTATTCCAGCAGCGATCATGATTCCATCTACCATGTACATGGAACTCGGGTATTCTCAGAACTGATATGCAGTCACGTTATTATTTAGAAAACAGCATTCGGGACTCATTTTGGTTATTAGGAATTCATGATCGTGTTCTCAGAGGACCAACTCCTGACGGTCTTTATATATTTGGTGGACTATGGGCCCTATTAGCCTCGCCAAGTTCGGGTCGTATTCTAGCCACCTGTGGACCTAACCGGGTGTGGGCTTCGATGCATCCTGGTGCTTAGCATTTAGCGTTGTGTTACGCGCTGGCTTTACCGCGTGAACTCCGTTAAGTGCGAGCCTCGCAGAGCGTTAGCTCCGCTGCATCCTAATGCTTAACGCCTGAGCTGTGTTACACGATGGCCTCACCTAGGCTTGGCTTCGCCGTGGCTAGTCCCTTCAGTGCTTAGCACTCTAGCTCGTTCCTCGCATTTCTTCCGCTTAGCGTGTTTTCATTGATCCGCTGAACAAGGTTTTCTCGCTGTATCTGAGCTATCATCATGATCCTTATGAACGATCACCAATCTTGCAGGGCCTAGATATCTTCTACATGTTTCATCTGGAGTCGGGTTATCATTCAGAAGTCAGTATTCAGAATTCTCCATGGTTATTCTATATTCTTGGCAGAGATTGCAATGCTCAGTATTCAGAAATTATTAATTGCTGGTCTTCTTTATTTATACTCAGTAATATCAGGGTTTCTTTATCTTTGGTATTCTGGTCTATTCTCGGAGAATTAGTATGTATGCAGTACATTAGTAATTCTACTACAGACTCTTCGTCAGGAACAACTTTATGCCATGCAGGGTTTTATATTATATTATGATTTCAACACTATGAATTTCTGGGAATTTCATCAGCTTTGGTTCGCAGTCTGAAAGAAGTATTATTGATTTATTGTATTTTCCCGTATTTCATATTGTGCATCTTACTTTTGTGCTTCTTGGTGATCTTATATCTTAATTTATTGTATCATGCTTTGTGATAATTGTGTACATGTGTTATTATTGCTGGAATGTATATTATCACTGTGCTTCCGTACTCTGATTCTTGCCTGTGCTGATGTTTAGCGTATATATGTGAGGGTATTTCTGACCTGCTTATATACGTCACAATAGTGTCTTCATACCCGTAGGATCAGGGCATTATAGTTTGTAGCAGGAAAAGTTGTGGTGAACAATAATATAAGGCCATAAAAAAATCAAGTTAAAGATAAAAGAAGGTGACAGTGCATAAAGAGAAGCTATACTCTTATAATCTAGGTGTAGATTCAGGGGGAAGGTGAATACTCTTGTGGAATTAAGGAGAAGGTTAGATCTATATTGTACCAAGTTTATTAGCAATACTCTCTGAAGTTCTCTCCTCGTGGACATGGGCCAAGTTTAGGCCGAATCACGTTAAATTGTGTGTTCTTCTTCTTATATCTTTTAATATTCATCTTATGTGTTTGAGGTAATCAATCTCATGGCGTGCTTGAGGTCATTGGTAGGGATCTACGTATCTCCCAATAATTGGTATTAGAGCTGATGGTGTTTGGTCCAAGATTTAAGTTCAGTAGATAAAGAAGAAGACGTCGAGTCGATGGAGTTTGGCAAAGGCATCAAGATGAAGAAGACAATAAAGAAAGTTCATATTTGTTTTAAGGTAAAGATCGATGACTTTTGGAGTATATTGATCAAGGTGGAGTCGTCATGACTCGTGATGCTTAGATCTGAACATAATAAACGTAGCGATGATGATTAGATCATCACCAATGGCGGACGGCAAAGCGAGCTCAACGAGCTCACAAGGCACCGCACAAGGCATCCCATGAAGGACTTCAGTTGGATTTACTGATGGTATAGACTGCAAACTGCGACAGTGAACAACGGAGGGTTGATAAAGACGATCAATGGATGAAATTAATCGGAAGGTAGATCGTACAATTATAGTCGAATTCAGATGATCAAGGTATTAAACCCTATTTTTTAGCATTCTGGATGCAATTGTGGGTGCAGATCGAGGAGATTCCAATGTTTAGTGCAGGTTCTATACGAATCGATAAAGAATCGATGGAGATCGGTAAAGGAATCGACAGAGATCATAGTTAAAGTTACGACGGGCTAGTCATGAGATGGTGAAATTATTGCATGCATTAGTGGATCTATCAGGTTTGAAGATCATCAATAGCAAGGTAATTATCTGATAAACATCAATACAATGGTGGATGTCAGCCCTAATTGATGGAAGATAGACTATGGCAGTGTCTATGGCAGGAAGGCCCGATAAAACCATGACAATTATTTGAAGATAGTAAGTCTAAAGGTTAAAACATCGATGGAAGGTGAACCATCTCCAAGTGATCGGTGAAAGATCATGGCATGACAAGTCCTTGACAAATGTAAAGTTGATAAGACCATGGCAGAATTAAAGACAGATTGTCTCAAGACAAGTAGGGCCCTTATGGTCAGGAAGGCGTCACAGAGCAAAATTAGTTGGTGGCAGCAGTGATGCAATGCAAGCTAAGGGAAAAATTAGGTCAAGGAGTTTCAATGAAAATCGTGATCAGAGCTCACTTCAAGGAAAAACTGCAACAGGACTTAGTGTTGCAGGATGACTAAAGAATGGGTGCAATCGAGCAATGGTCGAGATGACTCAAGGCATGGCGGTGAATTTGTTAATGGCCATGGAGAGATGAGGCAAGTGTAAAAGCTTTAAGAGACGGTTACAACCAAGGAAAGATCAAGATAGTAATTTAAAATCTCAAGGTGTTTTACAATAGGCTTGAAAAGTAAGTCAATATGGAGATTGTTAGGATTTTGTCTTATTTTCAAGAAGAGATAATAGTCTAAGAAGATCCAACCCGATTGAAGAAGACGATGACTTGAAGCAGAAGAAACAGATCAAAATAGAGCAGTCTAGTCGACTTATAAGAAGTATAAGTCGACTATTCAGACTGGTCTGATACAGATTAGTTATACAGTAGTCGACTAATAAGAATTATAAGTCGACCAATAGAGGAGTAGTCGACTAATCAGGCATTCTGAAGCGTAAGCAGTTTTCTTTTCTAGCGTATGCATGTTTCTTTTTCTGGAGGAGTACGAATGAGATTTAGATTTTATTTAATGAATGTTTGTTTTAAAGATTGAAGGGTATAGAATTCTTCTAAATTAAATAAATCAACTCCTAATAGGATTGATCAAGATTCTTCAAGCATCCAAAAGACAAGATCATCTTATAGTCCAAATAGGAGTTGTATTATAAAATTCTATAAATAAAAGTTATAACCCTGTAGATTGTTTGTAGCAGAGGAGGAGGAGAAAGTTATGGTGGACAACATTGTAAAGCTATAAAGAAGCCAAGTTAAAAAGAGAAGAAAGTGATGATGCATAGAGAGAAGGTACACTTTTGTAATTTAGGTGTAGATTCAAGGAGAAGACGAATACTCTTGTGGGAATTAAGGGGAATGTTAGATCTATATTGTACCAACTTTATTAATAATACTCTCTCAAGTTTTCTCCCCGTGGACGTAGGCCAAGTTTAGACCGAACCACGTTAAATTGTGTGTTTTTTTTCTTGTATCTTTTAATATTTATCTTGTGTGCTCGAGGTAATTGATCTCAAGGCATACTTGAGGTCGTCGGTGGGGATCTCTGTGTCTCCCAATAATTGGTATCAGAGTAAGTATGGTATCCCATGTTATGCACGCAACATATATATCATATCATTGTATATACACATGTATTTATAATTATCAATATTTTATTTCACTCCAAAATTTCCCACATAATTTACTGAAAATTCATTTTTACACAATGTTAATTCAAT
The DNA here is from genome assembly GCA_038442645.1 of Agave tequilana. NCBI lineage: Eukaryota > Viridiplantae > Streptophyta > Magnoliopsida > Asparagales > Asparagaceae > Agave > Agave tequilana. The sequence goes on along the minus strand of JAVJIF010031941.1, from coordinate 292,449 downwards.
CATCACCTCAAATAATCTTGTATAATTTTATTAATCAAGGATTAGAATGTTAAAATAAGATTTTAAAAAATTCAGGATGTTACATAGAGTCCCAAAAATTATATACATATGTATAAGAACATATACAAAGTAATATATCAAAAGAAACTATTCAAATCTTTAACAAGTACTACTATCTTCTGTTGTCGAGTCAATCCAAACTTCACGCAAGGTCTTTACCTTTATATACACCTGAAAAAAGAATTAGCATAAAAGGGGTGTGCTCCACGGCTCAGCGAGTAAACTAGCATAATTTACATCATCAACTAAGGCAATATGAAATGCATATGAAATTCTTAAAAATAACATTTATTACATTAACTTCTGAATTTAAGTTTTAAGTGACAACATGAGTTAGTTTAGCGCGTCACCAGTTATTTCATTACTTTGTCTATCAATAATGAACATAAGTGTCTCAATTATATGACATAATTCCATTTCACTAAATTCATAATTTGAGATACACTGATCAGTAATTGTATTCTCTAGACACACAATCGTGTGTATGTGTGTGTGATTCATGTATCATACATCACATTTCACAATTGTATATAAATACGCATGTCCACAATAACAAATTCATATACTCTGCCTTCACCACCACCGGCTCCCGTATGGCCCCTTCCTTCAATATAATATCTTTTGGAATATAAACATCGTCTTCCCCTCCTCTGATTCCCACCGGTCCTTCTCTCTCTCTCTCTCTCTCTCTCTCTCTATATATACACACACACACACACACACACACACACACACACACACACACACACACACACATATATATAATCGCCGTCTTCCCCCTCCTACGGCTTCCGTCGGTCCAATATTGATGCACACCATATATAAACACAATTACCACTTGATCGAGTTATTATCACCATACACTCGTGAATATGATTACATGTGATTGAGCTTCAACCTGCACACAAATACAGAATTTTAGAACTTTAAAATAGAGATGTGCAAGTGCTCAATTCTACCGCGATAGCAAGTGGCTATGCGGGTCATGATCCACAAGAATGGACGAAGCTTTTTTAGTAAGTTTTCTTTTAAGATACAAAGGACGGTTAAAATTCTTCTTTTAATTCTTGTAAGGAAAAAGAGAAAAATTAGGTTAAAGTGAGTTAGGGAGAAAGTGGTAGAATGAGAGATGGAGAAAATAGAAGTGATATATATAAAAATACTGAAAAAGAGTGAAAGAGATTTAGAAGATTGTGGTGTGATAATTTACACTAAAAGTTAAAAGAAAGAAATCAAAAATAATTACTTACCTCCTTTGACCAAAAGCTTACCTTGAATTTTTTGCGACGATGTTACCTTGAAATGGAGGCAATCAGCGCATAGCCCATAAGAGTTGATTCTCGTCTCTTCCACATTACATCATCAAGACAAAACAAGCATGAAATGATACAGACTTGAGACTAAAATCCATCGTCATAAGCTACCAGTGGTACTCGCAAAGACAAGGCTCTTTCGATGCTATAAGACTCACTTGGATAGCAATTGGTACAAGAATGAGTGAAGTAGAGAAGAAGAAGAAGAAGAAGAAGAAGAACACAAAAACTAAGTACATAAAAAGGTTACTATAGATTCGATTTCATAACAATAAGAGAAAGAAAGAACAACTTACATCGGTGTCACTCTCAGCACAAGCTTCATTCTTATTCTCTTATGAAAGTCTGATCTCCTCTGAATTACATAAATGAAAACTAAAAATTACATAAAAAGAAAAACAAAAACCTAAGTTATAAACTACAAATTAGCCTCAGTTCTACTCTCTGCTTCCCTTCTGGTCTCTGGAAAACCCTGTATTTATAGGCAAAACCCAATGGGGATAGACGTAAGAAGATAGGGGGAGCAAACGCTCTCCCTAACAATACTGCGAAAACGCGACAAAGGCCGCGTTTCCGCGGCCTTGCTGTGGCCAGGTGGCCACAGCCGAGGGGTGGAGCTTCCTGGCTTCGAGATCTGACTTTATCTTCAGCTGGATTTTCAATTTTATCTCCAAAATTGTGATAAAACGGCCTTGATCGTTGGCTTAACCGATTGATTTGAAGAGATATGTTTTTAACTGATTTTCATCCGATCTGAGCCGACCTGATCTGTCCTGATTTACTGACTTCGAATTTCTAATTTAAATCAGAATTTGATGGGCTTTTGGGCTTGTTTCTCTTCCCTCTCCTTTAGTAATGAGCCTACAAATAAATTAAATAATAATTAGGAAAAATAGAGTTTATTCTATAATAAGTATAAGAATATGATAATGGATGTGCAATATTAGCAACCGATCACACCTCTATACCTATCTTCTGCTCGTCCTTGAGCAAAACAATTAAACGAAAAATTATTAGACCACTTTCGCAGGTCACGCGATTGCAGTAAGCCTGTGCAACAAGCCGTTAAACCTTTAGGTTTTCCCTAGAGGACGAGTTTTGTCTCGTGAGGGTTTTCAGTAGATTACACCCACAAAATCCGTAAAGAAAGAAAAAAATGTTAGTATTTTGAAAACATATTTTGAAAGAAAAATATTTGAAATATTATTGTAAGTTTTAAAGTAATCTATAAGTTATAGGAAAATTGAATTTTTCATCCTAAACTTAGTCTCTATTCAAAAATTTGTTATCAATCAAAATAAGGAGTCAAATTGTACTTCTCATCTAGTCTATTACTTTACCCTATGTCATATGCACCTTGTGACCGTGAAAATTTTGACTAAGGGCTCTTTAACTCTAACTCTTATGCCTTATTTATTTATTTTTTATTTTATTATTATATTTTGTATTATATATTTTTTTTTGTGGTATTATTCCTTAATTCTATTAAGTTTTCTAATCTGCCCATGTAACGAGCCTTTAATCTGAGACTCCCAAACCAAACGGTCTCAGGGCACCGGGGGAGAAAACCCTCAAGGACTTAAGGACTCGAGCAAATAAGGTCACAAAACTAAGGATTTTATTATATGAACCGCTTTTAGGCGTGAATACTTATACTTTATTAGGCACAAATACCCAGCTTAATCAGAGGATTTTATATATATTTTTTCTCAAACTTATCTAATCATCTTTCGCATAAATAGCAAGGCTTACTTAGGCCAAAGCACCTCACTAATCAATAATTAGATTTGTTCGTCTTTCATAGATATTTTTTTTTATAAGGCATAAGAATCTTTATTTTGAACCCTAAGTGTGTAAGAGAATAAGGTGTGTATATTTCTTTAAGGTAAAGATCAAGACTAAATTACTTTCATAAACTTTCTTCCTATCCTTAGAAATCAAACAAATAATCTTATTTTATCAAGTATAAGAAATCCTAATTATGATTCTCCTATTCCTTAAAATTGACTTAATTTCTTATAAAAAAATATGTCAAAATATTGTTTCTATTTTAAAAAAGTTTTTATAAAGTTTTTGACCTTTTTTCTATAAAAAGAAAAAAAACCTAAGTTATGTTAGACCCTCCCCCACACCTATCTCATGCATTGTCCTCAATGTATGAATTAATGAATAGATACATGAAAAAGAAGAAAGGGAAGGAAAATATTACCTTAAGGTGGTGGTTCCGGTGGTGGTCTGATTGGTCCACGAAATGCGGTCCAATCGAATTTTCGTGGAGTTCTGAGGAACCCACCAGAAATCTCTCTTATATAACCCACTAAAATGATGTATATATGAACAATTTTTATTAAAAATTTAACCCCATCTAATTTCAAATTTCATAAGTAATTTCGGAGTCAATTTTGTCAACCGCCTTGTCCCAAAATGGAGTGTGAAAAGATGAAATGATTGACTTGGACTTAGGAAGTATGGGAACTAATACCGACTCAGGAAAGTGACTTAAATCAAGTAAAGATTTAGGAGTCGAGATCGGTTCAGGAAGTGGGTCCAAATCAAGAAGTTAAAACTCAAATCCACATTCATTTTCTCACAATAGAATGTGACTTTCTAAGATTGGTGATTCAAGTTCAAGAATGACAGGTGTGAGAATCAAAACTGACTCTAAAATATTACTCAGGTTGGGTAACAAAATAGGAATAAATATTGATTCAGGAATTTGAACTGGATCACAAATTTGAGAATCTAGGTCACATTTCTCATTGAATTCAATTTCATAAAAATGAGAACTTGCTAATTTGTCAATGGGACTTTCAAAAGTATGAAATTGGTCAAGTTCAATATGATGATCATAAAAGATTGGTGATTCAATTTCATGATGAATTGGCACAGGATCTAATGTTGACTCGGGAAAAAGATTGAAATCAGGTGAAAACACCGGAGTCATTATTGAATCAGGAAGTAGAATTGAATCACCAAGTTGAGATTCAAGATCATATTCAGTCTCAAGTTCAATTTCAGGAAAGGGATAGCTTACCAAACTGTCAATGTCATTTTTAAAATTTAGAGTTTAGGCAAGTTCAAATGGTTGTACTAAAATGGAATCTTGTTTTCCAAAACAACATGACTTTTTGGCTCTAACAGAATGGTTATCGACATTAGAAATGGTCAAAGAGTGAGAACGGAGGTTTGGACCATCATATCTATGTCATGATTACGAGCGATTTGAGCCTGAGTCATGGCTTCAAGCATCTTTTCATAGTTGATTGGTTCATCATTTTGTTGCGATTGGACTTGAAAAGATGAAGTGTTATTTTAGAATTTGTGATGAAATTGTGAGTCTGTTAGATTTTGTGATTGTTGCTTGGACTCACTCATACTCATTTCTAAGATTGATGGTTTTCTATTTTGAACTGGTAGAACTGAGTATGATTCTTGGAAATATTGTGGACAAGGTGGATAAGGAGGACAAGTTGGTTAAAAATTGGACTCGGGGGAGGTGAATCCCCATGACTCTGTGAAGAGTTAAAATTATTCTAAAAATTATGGTTATAAGATTGGGGGCATGGGTTATATTGATTCGGATAAGACCAATCCGACACACTAGGATGGTTAAAGTTATGATATGCCGGATTGGTAATATCCGAAAAGGAGGTTGGGGTGTAATATGGATTATCATTAAAATTGAAAAAATTATTGTTATAAGCCATATCACACAATAAAACACAAACCAAGAAAAACAAACAAAAAAGCAAACAAATAAAAAGAAAAAAATCTAATCTAAATTAGGGTAAACCTTAGACCTAGACAACTCCTAACTGGTTAGACTGTCCACAGGGGGTATATTGCCGAATCTGACCACAAGTTAATCGGTCAGGTAGGAGTAAGATTGGTGGGAGGTATCCGCGCAGAAACGACGGGCCTCATTAAGCCAAATCACCAGCCTTCGGGGTTTCGCCCCTCAATCCCCAACCTTAGTCACCGATTTAGCAAGAGTCAGATTCAAATCAACTTCCCCTTAGGTCAGTCTCCTATTTGAGTCCGAGATGTCCCTAGGGCCAACATCTACTCAGTTTTAATTAGGCTTGGGTTAGTGAGTGAGGAGATTGTTTGAGGGCTAAGGGAAGGTAATAACTTCCCCACCTTATCTTGTTTATAAGACAAGCCCTTAAATTAATTTAGTGTAGTGTACAAGTATATAGAAAAAAGTAACACTCAAGCAATATTTCATACAAGAATGAACCTTATACTAAATGCTATGCACACATACCTTGGCTCCAGCACTCTTCAACAGTAAATAGAGAATGTAATGAAATAGACGCGTGCCTAAATGCAAAGTCTAAATTATTTTTAGCATTTACAATCAACCTTTTACTGTTGCGTTAGAAATGGATATACAGTGAGTCAAATAAGGAAATAAATAGCTACAGATATTAACTTTGCAATTCAGCCAACCTGTAGAAAATACAGGTTAGTAGTTCACTCAGATTGCCACAGGAATATAGCAAATCTGAGGGCTTCTGACTCTGTTTTCTTGAGCAGAGTCCAGGGCCACTTATATGTCCACTGTAACAAAAATTCATTGTTGTTAAATCTGTACACCAAAAATAAACAAGAAGAAGGTTAACCAAAAATATAAACTTTAAAGAGAATTACTTACCGTCCCTCCCCAGCAACGGCGCCAAAATTTGATTGAGCTTCAACCTGAACAGAAATACAGAATTTTAGAACTTTAAAATAGAAATGTGTAAGTGCTCAATTCTATCGCGATACCAAGTGGCTATACAGGTCGTGATCCATAAGGAGAGACTAGCGATGGAAGCTTTTTTAGTAAGTTTTCTTTTAAGATACAAAGGATGGTTAAAATTCTTCTTTTAGTTCTTGTAAAGAAAAAGAGAAAAATTAGGTTAAAGTGAGTTAGGAAGAAAGTAGAATGAGAAGGTTAAAAAAATAGAAGTGATATGTACAAAAAATACTAAAAAAGAGTGAAAGAGATTTGGAAGATTGTGGTGTGATAATTTACAATAAAAGTTAAAAGAAAGAAATCAAAAATAATTACTTACCTCCTTTGACCAAAAGCTTACCTTGAATTTTTTGCGACGATGTTACCTTGAAGTGGAGGCAATCAGCGCATAACCCATAAGAGTTGATTATTGTCTCTTCCACATTACATCATCAAGACAAAACAAGCATGAAATGATACATACTTGAGACTAAAATCCATCGTCATGAGGTATCAATGGTACTCGCAAAGGCAAGGCTGTTTCGATGCTATAAGACTCACTTGGATAGCAATTGGTACAAGAATGAGTGAAATAAAAAAGAATAAGAACACAAAAACAAAGTAAATAAAAAAGTCACTATAGATTCGATTTCATAACAATAAGAGAAAAGAAGAACAACGGTGTCACTCTTAGCACAAACTTCATTCTTATTCTCCTATGAAAGTCTGATCTCCTCTGAATTATATAAATGAATACTAAAAATTACATAAAAAGAAAAACAAAAACTTAAGTTACAAACTACAAATTAGCTCAGTTCTACTCTCTACTTGGTCGTCCCTTCTGGTCTCTGGAAAACCCTGTATTTATAGGCAAAACCCAACGGAGATAGACATAAGAAGATAGGGAGAGCAAACGCTCCTCCTAACTCCTAACAATGCCGCGAAAACGCGACAAAGGCCGTATTTTCGTGGCCTTGCTGTGGCCAGGTGGCCACAGCCGAAGGGTCGAGCTTCCTAGCTTCGAGATCTGACTTTATCTTCAGCTGAATTTTTAGTTTTATCTCCGGAATTGTGACGAAACGGCCTTTGATCATTGGCTTTAACCGATTGATTTGAAGAGATATGTTTTTAACTGATTTTCAATCGATCTGAACCGACCTGATCTGTGCTGATTTACTGACTTCGAATTAATTCTGATTCAAATCAGAAATTGATGGGCTTTTGGGCTCGTTTCTCTTCCCTCCCCTTTAGTAATAGGTCTGCAAATAAATTAAAAAATAATTAGGAAAAAGCAGAGTTTATTCTATAATAAGTATGAGAATATGATAATGAATGTGCAATATTAGCGACCGATCAACATGCCATATATAAACACAATTATCACATAACTGAGTTCTTATCATCATAAACTCATAACCAATTACACACCGTGTATAAACACAATTATAATATATAGGAATAGCATCGTAAACTTAATCAATATGAATTACCAATTAACTGATAAGTTTCACATCGATTTCTTATTGGTTAAGCAAATAGGAATCTAGAGTTCATACAATTTTACCCATTTTAATTTCGCTAATTAAGCATACAGCAATATCACACACAACTTAATATTATCATTATTACTAATTAAACATACTCTACTAATTATGTTCATATTACTAAATTAATCTAGTTTACTCACAATAGATGTGCCCTGATGTTCAAGTCGTCGAATCACGTCGAATCACCCTCCCCTCGCGCGAGAAATCCCTAATGAATAATCAAACTCGATTAAATATAAAATATTCAAATTTAATAAAAATTAGATTTACTAGAACTCTAGGAACTTACCTTACAATATATATAAACATGTGCACTTTGGTGCACATGATTGCGCATTTTGCACTTGCGAGCGCACGTTATTACGTACCGCCGCTGCGCCTGGTGCCGCCGCCGGCAGCCGTGGTCAATAAGGGAAGAAAGAGAAAGAAAGTGTTAGGGTTAGGGTTTGGTGAGATCTTGAGGGGGAGAGAGAGAGTTGGGGAGAGAGAGACTGATCAAAAGAGAAAGTTAGAGAGTGAGAGGGCTAGTGAGAGGGGGGATGAAGAAGAGAGGTGAGGGTTTGGGAGAGATGGAGAAGATGAGGGTTTAGAGAAAGAGGAAGAGATGCTGAAAAGTGAGATTTTTATCTCATGATTTTCTTTTAAATGTGTGAAGATTAATCCCCATGATGCCACATGGCATCCCCCAACCCCTCCCCCCCCCTCCCCCAATGATGATGCCACCTCAAATTCCACTAAGTTTAATTTAGGATACACACATACACACACATAGGGTAATTTAATGGGGATTAATATATGATTATGTATAAATTCTTATATACACACAAATACATATAGAAGTATATGGATACAAGTTTACATACAATTATCGTCCCGTACCAAGTTCACTCACTCTATTATGTGAGTGTGTTGCAGTGATGAGCTGAGCTAAAAAAAGAGCCGAGTTGGATAGGTTAAGCTGAGGTGATTATTGACACTTAAAAAAAAGGTGGCCCCTGATCATACAGTTCAGCAACCAAGCCAGACAGTGTTCAAACTTACCTACGTGTCCAATACATAGATAGGCAAGAAGACTCGCTGAAAACAATTGAGGAGGGCTGGGCTTAGCTTCGCTCAAAGCAAGCTTTGCTAGCTTCACATGAAGCTTCTTTGAACTAGCTTCGCGTGAAGTTGTATGTAGCTCTATTTAGAGCTCCTTCAGATCATTTAATGTCCATTATCAAAGTCCCCATCTATGGCAAATCAACTTCGCATGAAGTTTGACTTAACTCCGCACAGGAGCTAGCTCTATGCGGGGCTGTCAAATTAACTTCGCGCGAAGTTACTGCCACGCAGGAGGCTAGCTTCGCACGAAGCTTTGACAGAGTTCTATTGCGAACTCTAACAGGTCATCTGACCATTTTCAGATCCCCCATCTGGGGATTAGCAGTTGTAACTCCACTTCTAATAATGGAGTTAGTTGCTTTAGTGGGCAGTTATACCCACCCACTTGGTCCCACAATAAGTGGAGACCTGTAAGCGGGTTCCAATGCCCTAGCTTCGTTGGAAGCTCCTTCTTAGCTTCGTCTCGAGGCTATATCAAGCCTGGGGCAAAGCTAATAGGCTGATTTTAGCCTTGTTGAATTCAAGCGGGCGGTTACACCTTGGTTAAAAATAGCCCCTCGCAAGATGAAGCAGTGGCTGAAAAATTTCTGAGATCTAAGAGACCCTTCGCTAAAGGTTTCCTATTGCTTCCAAGCTCTCAAAGTTCTAGAGATTTAACTCTCTTCTAAAGTCTTCCATCTTTAGAGAATTTCCTAAATCAACCGAGAAGAAAATTTCCCCAAGATGGCTTGAACAACGACCGATTGCATCGTCAACAGGAAGTGATCGCGCGCTGATCAGATTCCCATCGGCATACTTCCCCAGAAATCTCAGAAGAGATCTACTTATAATTTTCTTTTTTCTTTAAAGAATTACTTATAATTTCGCTTCTCAATTCTTTTTTATAAGTTTTTCACAATCAATTTTCAATGAAAAATAAGATGGCGACTCCGCTGAGGAGTAAAGCCTTCTTCCACAACAAGAAGATGATGTCACAATGTAACAGTCAGAGTGTTGAACCCAAAGCTCCACTGCCTATAGATCAGAAAGCAGCTCTAACTGAGGTCGTGTCCAAGCCCATGCTAGCCGCGCGCATTTAAGCGAACCTCGCTCCAATTCCCTTCAGCCTCAACCGAAGCTTAGTTAATTTCATGTTAACATGGTGGCTAATGCAAAGCCAAGCAGGTTCTGTAGGTTCCACGTGAACCTTGGACTGCTCAGAGTAAGAAAATTTAGAGGGTGAAGCCAAGAGCCTCTCTGCGCGAGGCTTTAGGCGAAGTTGAAGCTCAACCTCGCCTCTCACGTCAAGAAAAGGGCAAAGTGCCTCTAAGTGTTGATGGCGTTGCTTATGCAGCTTCAACACGGGGCGCTCAAAGTTCCCTTAGCCGCGAGACTGATTGGGCGCGTAATGCAAAGTTAGACACGACGCCTCGTTAACTTCGCCTAACCAGAGAGCGCTTGTTTCCAGTGCTAACTTCGCTCCTTTGAGCGAAGTTAAGGGGAGTACCTCCAAGTGCTGATAGTATTGCTTATACAGCTTCAGCACTTAAAAGTACAAATAAAGTCCCCCGCCGTAAGGCTAGAACTAAAGCACTGTGTAGTGCTAATCACCTTTACCACAACACGAAGATCAAAGCGCCACTGTGCGCTAAAAGTGAAGCTACCACAGTTTTGCTTTCAGCAGTTTCTAGCTCTAAGCTCGCACTTGGGGGCAGAGCTAAAAGATTAGCTACGCTGAGCGAAGCTAATGCTACAGATGAAATTGTTTTAACTTCATCTGTAATTAAAAAGAGAAGCTTCACTAAAACTTCCCAACTCGAACAACCTAGTACACGACCTCCTCGAGTCTCTGTGCAAGACCACTTAAGCTCGATTAATCCTAATTTGCGAGAGTTTTTAATTAACAAACGGAAGTTCTGTTGTGAAGAACTAAGTCATATTTCTCCCTCCCTCTGTGAACAAGCAGGGTACCAGTTGGTGACGGTCCATTCAGTCCATTACCGACTAGGGCCGGTCGCCGCCACTCTTCCAGCCCGAAGTTGGTTTTCAACCAACTATCAATTCAAGCCCTTATGAAACCTCAGAAAAAGAACAAAGCTCGAAACATGCCAGATCTTCCCCCAGCATCCATCAGTATGATAGGAAGGGGACGCGAGCCGCTCAGGGCCAGACGAAGGAGACGTGATACTAATTCTCCTTTGTTCAGTTCTCCAGATTCGGACTATAGCCCCAGTTTGGGCCAAGTCTTAGTAAAAAAAGGGTGCATTCTGAGGCACAAGATCCATGGTAGCAATACCCTATAATTATGAATAATCGTCCTCTTCAACTGGGGTGATATTGTAAATCACCTAGAGGGGGTGAATAGGTGATGAGCTAATCTAATGGTCAATAAATGCGGAATTAAAACTTATTAAACTAAACACCACGTATAACACAAGAGTGTAGCCGGATTCCCCGTGAAGGGCTTTGGACTAACTCCTCAAGATTCCTCTAAATAAGAGTTGAGGTGCCGCGTTGGCTCTCTTGGTTGAATACAAGTGTTAGCAAACAATCCCCAAGCATATAACAATATGAGCATATATATCAAGCATATAAAGATGAAAGCAATATAAACATGCAAGATATAAACAAGTAAGAGATAGAGAGAGAGAGAGAGAGCAATCGCAAACACGAGAGATTTGTTTCGAGGTTCGAGCACACTTGCTCTACGTCCTCGCCTTCAACACATGAAGGATTTCCACTAAAATCGATCACACCAGATCACTTGGTGCCGCAACACCTACAAGCTCTTTTGGACTCTTTAGTCCCTCTCTTGTTCCCGCAAGAACACACCGCAAGCTCACTAGCTCGCTGAGGCCGCACCTCAAACAACGAGTTCACACATGAACTCGAAACACCGCGAACCCGCAAGTCCGCCTCCTCAAAAAACAAGATGAAGTCTTTGGTGATCACAACATTTTGATCATCTAAAAGCAATCTCACAATAACACTCCTATAGGTAGATGTAGCAATGGATAGCTCAAGTGTTTGTGTGAGAAAACTAGGATTGAAATGGTGGAGGAAAACTCAAGAAAATCACTTTTAAAACTCTTGATAAACTCTCCTTTTGAATGGAAGTATTTGGCTCAAATACAAATGGAGAAAACCTCTTAAAAGAGTTGAAAAAACTGGTGCAAAACCACTTGAAAAATCTTGTTAAAAAATAGTTCCAAAAGCCCTCCTTTTATAGGGCTAGAAAAACTAGCCGTTGGGGCATTTTTTTCAGCCCTGGCGGCTGACGGTTGACCGGCCCGGTCGACCGCCAACGGTCAGAATTCTGACCGTTGGAGCCTCGGTCGACCGGCCCGGTCGACCGCTGCCTGGAACAGAGAGCAGAGCTCTCTGCCGGTCGACCGGCCCGGTCGACCGGGGCTTTCCAGAGAGCAGAAGCTCTCTGGCGGTCGACCGACCGTCCAGCAGACCTGACGTACACGTTTTGTGCACGTCGGTCGACTGTCCCAGTCGACCGACTCCAAGCCCGGTCAACCTGCAGAAGCCGACAGGACATTTTTGGGAAAAGAAAACTTGGTATTTTGACACAAATAAAATCCCAAAAAATCACCAAAAATCTACAAAAATAGTTTCAATATTATACTTGGATAAACAAACATGTTTGAGCAAAATCAAGACATGTTACAAATAATTTGAACTATTTTTGTAACTTATAAATTTTGGCTAAAAACAAAATCTGTATTTTTTCAATTTAGTTTTTCCAAAACTTCTCCAAATACAAAAATAAGATATTTTAAACACTTTGAAAGCATAGGGTGTATGGATATGATCCACTACACATACATGGTGAAATATCTATGTTTTTGACATTAAGCACTAAACATGGTTTTGGTTAAAAACACATGTATACTTTGAATACCAAAAATCAAAACGGTATTTTTTCAAAATGAAATTCTTTTATGAAAACTCATCTAAATCAAGAGTGTGTGTGTAACATATACTTGAGCAATCCACCAACTATTTTATCCTTTACATTTTATCTAAAAACAAAATCTTATAAAAATAAACCTAGACTCAAGTCTTGATCTTGAAGTCTTCACTTGAAGTCTTCTCCTCCTTCTTGACTTGATCCAAACTTGATCCAAAGAGCTAGACTCCTCTTGAGTACTTGATGTGGTCTTGATGCATAGGCTCTTGAATCAAACTGTGCTAGCTTCAAAACTTGACTTTAAATCCTTTGTTGAAGCTATCACCTACTAAGATCTTGATCACAAATCTGAGACTAAATAAACACAAGATCATTAGTACTATAACTACATGAGTTGATCATCATCAAAAGTAGAGTGATGGGCCTTTGGGCCAACAGATATCACTAGAACCACTGAAAAGTCTCTTCCAATGGTCTGATGATGAGGGAGAAGCTAGTGGATATGCCTCTTCAGCAACAGTCAGCTCTGTGTAGATAGGTGATTGATACACAATATTACATATTTTACCACATAATCCCCATGCATATTGCAAATAAATATATGATTTTTACTTATCTTCTCTATATTTTTACAGGTCCACAACTGAAATGAGAGAAAGCCCAATAATCACTTTAATTAGCAATAATTAAAGAGATTAATTCCAAGCCCAAGATAAAGCCCAAGTTTAAACCCAGGATCCAGAGAATTCTACGTAACAACTCAAGATTCTAGAAGGCCACGTGGATAACAACCTCGCAACCAACCTGTACCAGAAATCTGTTGCCCAACAGATTCTGTTTTGCCGCAACAGGGTTGTGGATCTGCGGCAGTTTTGATTCAGTTGGATCCCAGATTTTGCGCCAACAACCTGGCTCTCGAAGCTTCTCTCTGAGCCCTATAAATACTGCACCTGGACCTGCGAGCAAAGACTGAATGGAGAAGAGAGGAGAAATTAGTAGATGCTTGTATTTTTGTAGGATTTTTCTCTAAGTTTTGTTTCTCTTAGTCTTCTTCTTCCCTAGAAATCTTTGCAAGAGAGAGATTGTAAGAGAGAGAGAGCTTGTGTAATCAAGGTGTGACAACTTGTGGAGTAAGGATTCATCCATTCTCTTCACTCTACTCGAGCAATTTCTAGTATTACTTTGCTTTCTTTACTTCTAGTTTTACTTGCATTTTAATTCATGCTTGGTTTTACTTTTCTAATGGCTAGTAGCTAATTCTTTCTTCTCATGGCTAGCTAACAACTTACCTTGCTAACTACTAACTCATGGGTGATTGCTATCTTTAATCTTGCAAGTTGTATGGTCTTCTCTTCTCCGATGGGTTACTTTCATGCTTGGCAAGTATCTTGTTGTAATTCTCCATATGATTCATGTGTGCCTCATTTAGAGCCTTGTCTAGAACAAGTGCCTTGATGGAACATGGAGATGGATCACCAATATGCTATTTGTTGTACAACTTCTTTACTTCCATTAATGAATGTTGTATCTTCTTCCTTAGCATCCCTTGAGTGTAGCTCTTTTGATTCCATTATTGAAAGTCTAATTTGTAGGCCAATGACATCTATGAGGCTACAAGACAAGTCCAAGAATGATCTCCCGTCATCCAAGTGGGAAAGTAATTAGACCAACACGTAAGACACATCTTTGCTGATGAATCAACATGCACGCATTCACCATCACGGAGTTTAGTAAGTTGTAGCAAGGAAGTAAGGTTAGCTAGCCATGATTTTCTCACCTTCAAATCTTTTACAAGTTTCCTTTTCTTTTAGTTGTAATCCCAAAGCCAATCTTGTTTTGATTTCTTTTCATTTTCCATCTTGAACAAATCCACCAATTCTTTCACTTTCTTTTGCATGCTTCTTGCATTTGTGTAAATACAAAGAAGAATCTTCGTTTTCTTGCTTCACTACGAACCGTAACGCTTCCATCGCTAGCTCTCCCTGAGAATCGACTCGGTATAGCCCTTGCTATAACGGAGATTGGAAAGGATATATTAACCATCTCAAATACATTGTGAAGTGACAAAGCACCGAGGTTAACTCTAAACCTTTCTTCTTTCATTGAATACTTGTGTAATAACTTCACACTTTCCTTTCCTAATCAAATTTTTGGCGCCGTTGCCGGGGAGAGCAACGGATTTTCTTTAAAGTGAAGAACTAAACGAATCTTCTTCTCTGTTGCAGGTTACAGGTTGAAGAAACAGGAAAATTTGCATTGCAGTGACATATAAGTGGACCTGGGCCTCTGCTCTCGAAAGCAGAGACCAGGATCCCTCTGAATTGCCGCAGATCTGCGGCAAAGAGGAGATCACTACTGACCTAATTTCTGCAGGGCTTGCTTCTCTGCAAAATACATCTGCTGCAATAATTTTTTTTCCTGTATTCTTCACCATACTCCTGCTTAATAATCAACAGTAAAAAAATTGGTTGTTAACGTTTAAAATTGTTTAGACATTTGCATTCTAGGCACGTGTCTTTCAATTCCTTTACTTTTACTGTTGAAGAGTGCTGGAGACAAGGTACGTGCGCATTGCATCTAGACTAGGACTCACTCTTTGTTTGATTTAATTACGCTTTGAGTGAACCTTGTTTGTTGATATCGTACACTTGCACAAATCAATTCTAAGGGCATAACCCATAAAAAAGATAAGGTGTGGATTTTATCACCTCTTCCTAAGCCCGAAAATCATTTTCCCACGCACTCACAATCCCAAGCTTGTAAATAAAAACTGATAGACGTTGGCCCTAGGGATATCCGGACTCACTTAGGAGATTATCCTAAGGGGAAAAAGTGTTAGAAATTAACTTTTGTAAAATCAGTGTCTAGGAAAGGGATTGAGGGCCGAAAGCCCGAAGGTTGCTGGTTACTTAATTAAGGAACGTCTCTGACGGAAAACCTCCCACCAACCTTGCCCTTCCCTGGCTGATTTGCTTATAGTCAAAGTCTACACTAAACCTCCTGTGGACGATCTAATCAGTTAGGAGTCGTCTAGGTCCAGGAACCCTAGAAAGCTTGGATTGATTTTTCTTTTATTGTTTGTTATTTTTTTCCTTTCTTTTTCGCTGGTGTGATCGGTGCACGTTGTTTGTGATTGTATATGCAAGAGTGGTTTCGTGATCCAAATTCTACAAGACTAGTTAGATTTTCTACACTTGCACTTACACAACCACTTGACATTATGGAAAACAACGTCTCACTTCAGGATCGATTCTATCCGATTCGCATCTCCCTTCCATCCTGCATTCTTCTCCCCGAGCCAAGTGGAAATCACTTCGAGCTGAAACCGCAATTCATTAATACACTTTCCCGATTTCATGGTCTTGAGTCTGAGGATGCGTACCTCTTTATTCGTGAGTTTGAAGAGGTATGCCAAATGATGAGAATTTCCCAACTGACCGAGGATGCTATTAGGTTACGGTTCATACCGTTTGCACTTAAGGATTTAGCTAAGAAATGGCTTTACAATCTTCCCGTCAGTTCCATATCTTCATGGGAGGATTTTGTAAAAGTCTTTCTTAAGAAATTCTATCCTATCCATAAAACAGCCCTCATGAGAAAGAATATAATGCAATTCAAGCAGGACCCAAAAGAACCTTTCTGGAAATATTTTGAGCGTTTCAAAGACCTTCTAGCCCTATCTCCTCATCACGGCGTAGAGAAATGGCGTCTGTGCCAGATTATCTACGACGGTCTAGATTACCAAACAAAAACCCTCCTTGAATCCATGTGTCAAGGGGAATTTTTGAAGAAAAATGAACATCAGGGGTGGGATCTCTTTGAAACCCTAACTGAGAAAACCATTCAGTGGGAGTCATGTCCTGATAAATCCACTCCCACCACTTCCAGAACTGGTACACACTCCATAGAATCCTCTATAGCTGCAGAAATCAAGATAACACAATTGATGAAGAGGATAGAACTGCTTGAGTCAAAGGGAAATTCTGTTGTCAATCAGGTCAACCCATTGCCTGTCATCAAACCGGGTTGCACCTACTGTCATGACCTTAACCATGTCTTTGAGGAGTGTCCTTTGTCTCAGCCCCAATCTTATCAGGAGAACATGAATGCAGCTTTTACCAGACCCCCATACTCCAACACATACAATTCAGGATGGCAGAACTATCCAAATTTTTCATGGAGTCAGTCTGGTCCTGAGCATCATAGTCCACCACTTCCATATCCATATAATGCTCAGTCTCACACATCCAGTTTCAATCATAATTCACTGTATGTTCATCCATCTCAAAGTCCACCACAACCATATCAGAACTCACCATACTACCAATCACAATTCCAGTCTCCATATTATCAACATCTACCCTAGAATAATTCAGAAATATCAGAGTTGAGGAAAATGCTAGAAACCTTTACAAAGAACCATCAGCAGGAGTTGAATAAAGTTAAGGTCCAGATCAGGCAATTGGCTGAGAGACAAAATGGAATGTTCCCAAACCAGCCATTGCCAAATCCCAAACATCACTTCCCTTTAAATGAAGTGGAAGATTCAGGACCCAGTCAATGTCATGCTATTCATACCCTGAGATCTGGTAAACACGTTGATAATAAGGTTTCTAATCAATCATCTCATCTAGTACCAAAGCCAACACCTCAAATCCCAATGCAACCAACTTCTGACAACCCATCTTCTAGTACAGAGCCATCCACTTCAAAAGCCAAGGGTAAAGAAAAGGTAGATGAGCAACCCTATAAGCCTGTTGTACCATTTCCAAATAGGCTTAAGAATCCCAAGACAAATGCTCAAATGGAGAAGATAAAAGAAATGTTTAACAAGGTCCAAATCAATGTCCCTCTTCTTGATGCCATACAACAAGTGCCATCATATGCCAAATTCTTAAAGGAAATGTGCACCAAGAAGAGGAAAACACAAGTCCCTAAAAAAGTCTTCCAAGCATCATCCATCAACGAGCTGCTCAATGGTCCGATTCCTGTTAAATACAAAGACCCAGGGAGCCCCACCATTTCATGCATCATAGGACAGACTACCATTAATAGGGCACTTCTTGATTTGGGGGCCAGCATCAATCTCCTACCTTTTTCTGTGTACCAACAATTAGGGTTAGGTGAACTCCTCCCTACCCAAATGACTATCCAATTGGCTGATCGCTCTATTACTAGACCCAAGGCGGAAATTCACGATGTCCTTGTCAAAGTTGGGGAATTCATTTATCCTGTTGACTTTGTAGTCCTTGAAACAAAACCTGTGTCAAATTCCAATCAAAGGGCTCAAACTCTCGTCATTTTGGGACGACCATTCCTGGCTACTGCAAATGCCATCATTAATTGCCAGAATGGATCAATGAGGTTAACCTTTGGTAACATGACTCATGAACTCAATGTCTTCCACACACAACCTCGTAAAACAAAAGATCAAACATTTGAGGTTAGTTTCATTAGTAACAATTGTGAGGAAGAAGGTGAAGATCCAAAAGATGAGTCACAATCTTGTGTTTCTCTTATCCAAGTACCCTTTCAAAAAGGGAAAGTTGATTTGGATATTTTCACCTTCAATGAGCCAACTGTGACTGTATCTGAACCTCCGATTGATATATCCTTTGAAGACCTGTTTGCTGATGAGATCATGTGTCTAGATGAGTCAACTCGGGGTAGGTTAGCTGATTGTCCACTTCCGGATGTTGACCTTGGTTTTGAAGAATTATATGGAGAGGAGCTGAAATTCCTTAACATTGGAAGTGATGAGATTCAGAGTGAGAGTGGTGATAAGGAATTTTTAGTGAACAATGTGGTGGAATGAGGGTGAATGATACTAATAAAAAATTGAATCTGGAAATACCTAGGGCTAAAATAATTCAAACCGTTTCCCAACTGAGCTCACGAAAGCAGACGCACTGGAACGATGGGAAACGGGCCAGAGGAAAACGACCAAAAGCCTAGGTAATGGTTACACTTGTATATACTCTTTGTAAATAATTTTTTGCACTTTCTTGTAAATAAAAGTTTCTTACCTCTTACCTATTTCATGCATACATATATCATGATGCATTGAGGACAATGCATGAAATAAGTGTGGGGGAGGGTACTAACATAGAGTTTTTAGATTTTCTTTCTATTACATTTCTTTTACAAAAATAGAAATAAAATAAAAAAATATAAAAAAATAAAATAAAAACTTTTTGAAATAAGAGACAAAGTTTTGATCTAAAAACTTTTTGAAATAAGAGACAAAGTTTTGATCTATTTTTAAGAAGATTAAGATGTATCTTAGAAATTAAGAAAGCCTTAATTATGACATCTTAAACCTAGTTGAAATAATAGATCTTGTTTAAAATTATAGGTTAAGTAAGAAAAATTGGGGAGATATTTTTATCTTGAATTTTTGCCTTAGATAGTATGCACTTCACACTTACACAATTTTTGGGATGAAAACAAAGACCTAAAATGCCATAAAATAAATAAAAAAAATAAATAAATAAAACATCACTTATTAAGCTGGATAATTATGCCTCAAGAAGCATGGTTATTCACGCCTAACAGTGAAAAGCATCACTTATTAAGCTGGATAATTATGCCTCAAGAAGCATGATTATTCACGCCTAACGGTGATCGAAAGAATAATCCCCTTTAGTTTTGTGGCCTTTTTCACTCGAGACCTTAAACCCGATGGATGTTTTCTCATCTGGTGCCCTAAGACCTACTGGTTTGGGAGTCATCGGTTATAGGCTCGTTACAAGGGTGAACTAGAAAGCCTAAACTAAGGGAAGAAAAAAGAGAAAAAGAAAATAAATATATATAAATAAATGGCTTTATGGTTAGAGTTGAAATCCCAGAAATCTTCACTGTCACGGTGTGCATACTATCTAGGTTTTATGAAGGATAAAATATTCAATCCAATTTTGAATTCTTACCTTAATTGAAGACAAGATCTTGCATAGAGACTAAGTTTAAGGGAGAATAATTATAGGTGGACTTATGACCTAAGATCACTTATATTTTGTAAAAATAGTTCAAAAACATGTCTCTCTTTCAAAATGGATTTTCAAAACACTAACATTTGTCTTCTTTCTTTACGGATTTTGTGGGTGTAATCTGCTGAAAACCCTCAGGAGACAACACTCCTCCTCTAGGGTAACCTAGAGGTTTAACGGCTTGTTGCACACGCTCAGTGCAATCGCGTCACCTGCGAAAGTGGTGTAATAAAATTGGTAGTATAGTTTCTTTCCTTTTTCTTTGTTTTGCTCGGGACGAGCAAAAGAATAAGTGTGGGGGTGTGATTGATACACAATATTACATATTTTACCACATAATCCCCATGCATATTGCAAATAAATATATGATTTTTACTTATCTTCTCTATATTTTTACAGGTCCACAACTGAAATGAGAGAAAGCCCAATAATCACTTTAATTAGCAATAATTAAAGAGATTAATTCCAAGCCCAAGATAAAGCCCAAGTTTAAACCCAGGATCCAGAGAATTCTACGTAACAACTCAAGATTCTAGAAGGCCACGTGGATAACAACCTCGCAACCAACCTGTACCAGAAATCTGTTGCCCAACAGATTCTGTTTTGCCGCAACAGGGTTGTGGATCTGCGGCAGTTTTGATTCAGTTGGATCCCAGATTTTGCGCCAACAACCTGGCTCTCGAAGCTTCTCTCTGAGCCCTATAAATACTGCACCTGGACCTGCGAGCAAAGACTGAATGGAGAAGAGAGGAGAAATTAGTAGATGCTTGTATTTTTGTAGGATTTTTCTCTAGGTTTGTTTCTCTTAGTCTTCTTCTTCCCTAGAAATCTTTGCAAGAGAGAGATTGTAAGAGAGAGAGAGCTTGTGTAATCAAGGTGTGACAACTTGTGGAGCAAGGATTCATCCATTCTCTTCACTCTACTCGAGCAATTTCTAGTATTACTTTGCTTTCTTTACTTCTAGTTTTACTTTACTTGCATTTTAATTCATGCTTGGTTTTGCTTTTCTAATGGCTAGTAGCTAATTCTTTCTTCTCATGGCTAGCTAACAACTTACCTTGCCAACTACTAACTCATGGGTGATTGCTATCTTTAATCTTGCAAGTTGTATGGTCTTCTCTTCTCCGATGGGTTACTTTCATGCTTGGCAAGTATCTTGTTGTAATTCTCCATATGATTCATGTGTGCCTCATTTAGAGCCTTGTCTAGAACAAGTGCCTTGATGGAACATGGAGATGGATCACCAATATGCTATTTGTTGTACAACTTCTTTACTTCCATTAATGAATGTTGTATCTTCTTCCTTAGCATCCCTTGAGTGTAGCTCTTTTGATTCCATTATTGAAAGTCTAATTTGTAGGCCAATGACATCTATGAGGCTACAAGACAAGTCCAAGAATGATCTCCCGTCATCCAAGTGGGAAAGTAATTAGACCAACACGTAAGACACATCTTTGCCGATGAATCAACATGAGGCACGCATTCACCATCACGGAGTTTAGTAAGTTGTAGCAAGGAAGTAAGGTTAGCTAGCCATGGTTTTCTCACCTTCAAATCTTTTACAAGTTTCCTTTTCTTTTAGTTGTAATCCCAAAGCCAATCCTGTTTTGATTTCTTTTCATTTTCCATCATGAACAAATCCACCAATTCTTTCATTTTCTTTTTCATGCTTCTTGCATTTGTGTAAATACAAAGAAGAATCTTCGTTTTCTTGCTTCACTACGAACCGTAACGCTTCCATCGTTAGCTCTCCCTGAGAATCGACTCGGTATAGCCCTTGCTATAACGGAGATTGGAAAGGATATATTAACCATCTCAAATACATTGTGAAGTGACAAAGCACCGAGGTTAACTCTAAACCTTTCTTCTTTCATTGAATACTTGTGTAATAACTTCACACTTTCCTTTCCTAATCAATAGGCAAAATGTCAGCTAACATAGCCAACAACGACAATGATGATCTTCGCCAATGGATGGAGGCACAAGAATAAACTTTCAGGGCACAGCAAGAAGCTTTGGACAATATTCAACAGATGCTAGCTCAGCTCTTGACCAATCGAAATAACAATGACACCGGTGAAATACACCTAAAGGGGAGTGAATAGGTGTTTGCTAATCAAATGCAATTTTAAAACTACTTGTGAAGAATTATGCAAACGGTCACTCAAAACAGGAATTAAAGCCAAATTTTTCGTGAAGGGCTCTAGAACTTCTCCTCTTTGATTTCTCTAGATAATGAGTTGAGTTACTCAATTACCTCCTTATTGAGATGAGTATAGACCGGTAATGAAAATTATAGAATGAAAGCAATTATAGAATTCAAGATGAACAATTACAAATATGAAAAAGGAAAACAATAGAGAGCAAGGCATAAGCAATCATAAATACAAAAGAATTTGCTCTAAGGCTCGAGCCACTGCTCTAGTCCCCACCTTCACCACTATGAAAAATTTCACTATCCTTAAGGGCTCTTCCATAAAGGGATCTTACACAAAGGAATTACAACTTAGTCTACACAAGACCAGAGTATACAACTCCACCAACTCAACCCTCTACACAAGAGGTAGCACAAAGCCAATTGAGATTATAAAGCACTTGGTGATCTAATAAGATCACAAACACTCTCTCTTATAACTTCCTATTGAGTAGAATATGAAGTGTTACTCAAAAAGTTAAGTGAGAGATGAAATTTAGCTAGAAAGAATAGAGAAGTTTTAAAACTAGCTGAAAATAGTTTTGAAAAGAAAGAATTTGGAGATTAAAAGCTAGAAAAACTTTTCTCTTTTGAAGCAAACTTAAAAAACTCGTAAACTTGTGTATTTTCTTGTCTAAAATCGAAATCCATGACCCATATATATAGACAATGAATAAATATTATTTATAAATCATACCAGGTCATTTGGGGTGTGTTTAGACACTTGAAAACCAAAAATGCCCATTGGAATCTATAAAACAAAACGGATTCAAAAATTAGCCATTATGGTCATCTGGCAGCCTGTCGGTCGACCGGCCGATCAACCGACAGGTCATCCAAACTGAGAATTAGGGTCTGGTCGACTGGGTGGTCGACCACTTGGTATTTTAAAAAGAAAATTTTAAATCGCTGGTCGACCGACCCGGTCGGTCGACCCCAACTGAGAATTAGGGTCTCTCAGTTGGTCGACCGCTAGGGTTAGCGGTCGATCGTTCGATTGACCGACAACATGCACAAACTTGCACGCCCCTTGGCCAAAGGCCCGGTCGACCGGGCGGTCGACCGTTCTGGCCTAAGATAGTTTTTATGTATGGATTTTGAATACCAAACAATTTTCAAAATAATTTGTACTAGTTTAAGGGTAATGTAGCAATGTATAGGTGATGAAATACATGTTCTAAACTTGTTATAAAGTTTTGCAAAAATTATGAGACATGTATCAAAATCAAACATGGAAAATACCGTCACTACCAAAACTTGTAATTTTTGAAATCGTGTATTGTTAGCCCAAAGGTCCATCACTATAGTTTTGATGATGATTAACTCATGTAGTTATAATACTAATAATCTTGTGTTTAGTTAGTCTCAGATATGTGATCAAGATCTTAGAAGGTCTTAGCTTCAACAAAGGATTTGAAGCCAAGTTTTGGAGCTAGCACGCGTTGATTCAAGAGCTTGCGCATCAAGACCACATCAAGTACTGAAGAGAAATCTAACTCTTTGGATCAAGGTTTGGACCAAGTCAAGAAGGAGAAGAAGATCTTCAAAAGAAGATTTCCAAGAAGACTTGTGTCATGTTTGTAAGTGTCAAGATTTATTTTTAGATAAAATGTAAAGGATAGAGTAGTTAGTGGATTGCTCAAGTTCATATACACTCACACACAAGATTTATATGTGTTTTTATAATAGAGTTTTCATTTTGGAAAAATACCGATTTGATCTTAAGCTTCAAAGTACACATGTGTTTTATCAAAACTTTATTTAGAGCTTAATGTCAAAAACATAGATATTTCATCATATATGTGTAGTGGATCATATGCATACACACAAAGCTTTAAAAGTGTTTAGAATATCTTGTTTTTATATTTGGAGGAGTTTTGAAAAATCGATTTTCAATTTGGAAAATTTATTTTGAAAAAATACAGATTTTTGCTTAAGGCAAAACTTTCATATTACAAAAATAGTTCAAAATGTTTGTAACATGTTTTGATTTTTACTCAAACATGTTTGTATATCAAGTATAATACTGAACTTATTTTTGTAGATTTTTAGAGAATTTATGAGATTTTATTAAAGGTAAAAAGTTAAGTTTTTAATCCCTGAAATTGCTGGACTGGCCTTCTGCCGGTCGACCGAGACAGAAGTCGGTCGACCGCTCCGGTCGACCGATGCGCACAAGCGTGCACAGCTTGGGCCAGTCGACCGTACGATCAACTGCCAGAGAGCCTCTGCTATCTGGAAATGGCCCGGTTGACCGGGCGGTCGACCGCTGGGTCATTTGCCAGGCAACGGTCGACCGGCCGGTCGATCGCTGGCACAATAGTCAGATTTCTGATCGTTGGCCGGTCGACCAGGCGGTCGACCGCCAGCAGTCCAGACTGCTGATTTGGACCCCAATGGCTAGTTTTTGGAAGCCTATATATTGGGGTTCCCTTGGACTGTTTTCCATAAGATTTTAAGAGAGTTTTTGGGCTAGTTTTTCATATCCATATCAGTGGTTTTATCCACATATTTTAGAGCCAATATTTCCAAATCAAAAGGAGAGTTTATCAAGAGTTTTCAAAAGTAATTTATTGAGTTTTTTACCACCAAATCAATCCTAATTTTTCTCACACATACTTGAGCTTTCCATTGCTAAATCCATCCTATAGGAGAGTTGTTGTGAGAGTTGTTTTAGGTGATCAAAGTGTTGTGATCACCAAAGTATTCTACTTTGTTTTTGAGGAGGCAGACTTGCGGGTTCGCATTGTTTCGAGTTCTAGTGAGAGCTCGGTGTAGAGATGCAGCCTTGGCAAGCTAGTGTGCTTGCGGTGTGTAATTCTTGCGAGAACAAGAGAGGGACTAATGAGTCCAAGGAGTTCTAGTGTGAACTCATTGTACGTGTTGCGACACCGAGTGATCTGGTGGGATCGGTTTATAGTAGAAATCCTTCATAGTGTTGAAGGCGGGGACGTAGAGCAAGGGTGCTCGAATCTCGAAGCAAATCTCCCGTGTTTGCGATCGCTCTCTCTATCTCTCACTTATATTTATATCTTCCTTGCTTACATTGCTTATACCTTTATTTGCTTGATATACTTGTGCTTAAATTGATATATGCTTAGGGATTGTTTGCTCACACTTGTATTCAACCAAGAGAGCCATAGCGGCACCTCAACTCTTATCTAGAGGAATCTTAAGGAGATAGTCCAGAGCCCTTCATGGGGAATCCGGCTACACTCTTGTGTCATACTTGCTGTGTTGTGCATAATAGTTTTTAGTTTGAATAAATAGTTTTAATTCCGCATTAATTCACCATTAGATTAGCTAGTCACCTATTCACCCCCCTCTAGGTGATTTCAATTGGTATCAGAGCCTCGTGCTCGTGATTTGGGTTTAACAACCTAGACTTAAAGATCTTCATTTATAGCTAATCACAATATTTGTACACACACATGAATTTCATATCATCTCCCATGTTTAACATTCTTAACATCCAAATTTGAAAAGTTAAGATGTCTATGTACCTCAAAGGCCTAGGTATTCATGTTTATCTTTTAAGGATTCATATTTTAATAATAGTAAGTATCTTGAGGCTAACACAAAAGCCATTCATGCTTTAAAGTCAACCCTAAGTGATGATTATCTATGTAGGATTTCTAATTTTGATTCGATTTTTGTAGTATGGAACACTATTATCTCCCTTGACGAACAAGAGCAATACTATGCGGGGAGTGACTCGGATGTTGGAAGTTATGCTTCCAACTTATGCTACATGGTCCAAGGGGATAACCCCTTGAGGTAAACTCCGAATCTGAGCTTGAAGAAGATATTGACATGTCTTATGATGAGCTTGAATCATTTTGTCAATAACTTCTTGAAAAATATGAGTTGCTAAAAAAGGATAATAAGAAAATAAAAATAAATTTGATTTCATGCTAAAAGAAAATGATTCTCTTAAAAATCAATTTGAATACATTTCAAAAGAAAATGAATTTTTGAAAAAGGATAATATTTCCTTGACTTCTAAATTAAATGATCTTTGTGAAGGAAATACTACTTTGAAAAATAAGATTAGTTTGGTGGAAAAAGAAAAAGAGATTGCTTTGAATGAAAACAACTCTTTAAAAAGAAAAATTAATTCAAAGAAAAGGAAAATGTTTCTAAAAAGAAAAAGAATGTTGATTCTCATTCGTACCATGCTTTTCATGCCACTATTGATCAAAATGAGATTAAATTTTTGAAAAGCAGAATAGATTATTTGAGCTCAACTTTGAGCAATTGTGCATTTAACCACAATAGATTGGAAATCTTGTTTCAAACGAAACAAGCTCCACTTGTTCATGCACATCACCCACGGCACACATATGCACACTTTGCACATCATGATCATACTCACTCTCATGTACATACTAGAGTGTACAAATGTACACATTGCGACCGCAAAGGCCATTTAGCAAAATTTTGTTATGATAGAGTAAATTCTTTAAATTTTGCTAATAAAAATGTTTGGGTTTCGAATAAGACTAACCCCTGTAGACCCAAAAGAAAATGGGTACCAAAGTTTCTACCTCTTGTGTTTGATGTAGGTGTGGGCTCTCACATGACGTGAGAGATTTGGTGCCTTAGTGGTGGATGCATGGACTTGATTGACACTACAAATTGATGCATCACTATCAAGGAAGTTTTGGTGGGAAGGCCACCATGTTTGAAGACTTAGAGAATAGTGCATTTGGTTTGGTAACTATCTCTAAACTCCTATTTTATTTACATACTTTTACATTAATAATTTTTAGCATGTTCATGTTTTGTGTTTATGCTTCATGTGGTGTATACTTGTTTAGATGTCATTTTCATTAAAACTTGTGCCTATATTTGTACAAGTAGTGAGTAATATTTGATTCTTATATGTTTGTACTTCATTGCTCATTTGTACTCATTATATGTACATGTATAACCTAGTTTTGATGATTCTCTTATTTATATTTATTTTGCCTATTTCTGTTTTGCTTCATGTATATGTAATTTTTGTTCAAAACTAATAAATATACATGTATACCTTTGAGTCTCTTGCCTTCATACAAATTATATCATAGACTCTTTTATATTTGGGATATGTATGTATATTGTTAGTTTTTTATAAATCATACATATACCTTGAAGTTGTTCTTAAATGAAAAATAAATTTTTATGATCTTCATATTTGTTTGATAAAAAGAGATTCATATTTGTTTTGAGCCTTATTGATTATTTTCATGAAAATGCTAATTACATGATTCTTGTGCACTCACATTTTATTTGTTTACTCATGACATTATTTTCATGAGAATTTTTGAGCTTTATAGATTTTGAGTGTCAACTCTTGTGTATTTGGTATGCTTCATGAGATATATATAATTTGCTTTCATGTTTGAAGCATCTTTAACTAGTTTTTCAAAAATTACTTTAACTAGTTATTTATTCTTCATTTGGTAGTGTTTTCACAATATAAATATTTTCAAACTCTTATTTTTGAAAACCCCTACCAACATAAGGGCGGATGGATGGGCAACCATGCCTTGTGAGCCTTTTGAAAATCTTTTTATCATGTGCATGAAAAGGGCGGATCTTTATGAATTATATACTTGATTCTCATCATAATTTCAATTGGTATCATAATTGATATTTTTTTATATACTCATATTTTGTTTTCTATATATGTATGCTTCAAATTTTAAATAATATCAATTTCCATTGGTATTTTCTTTTCATACATATATATGTTTTGATTGTGCTTGATTTACCATAATTATTACATGTTTAAAGTACAAATTATGTTTATGCTAAGCTTGACTTAAATCTTGATTTCAAATTGATATCTTATTTGGTATTTAAATAAGCTTATGCATTATTTTCAATTGGTATCAAAATTTACAATATACTTTAATTGGATCAATATGTTTCGACTTCCAATTGGGTTTAAATTTCAATTGATATCACAAATATTTTCCTGTTTGATACCAAAATTTACCATGTATTTCTATTGGTATCAAAATATACTTTACTTTCATTGGTATCAAAATTTACACATGTTTCAATTTCAATTGGGATCAAAAAAATTTTCAAGTTCAAATGATATCAAAAATCTTGTGATTTTCTTTATTTACAAATGGTATCTCAAAATTTGTTTTATTACTTTGAACAATTATTAAAATTTGTGTTAAAAATATTTTGATATATATTGCCTATATGCAAGGGGAGCTTAACATCTCTTCTATATATAGATTCATGTTGAGTGTATCTTATATTGAGGAGCTTGACATCTCTTCTTTATGTGATAAACGTGTATAGGGGGAGCTTCACATCTCCACTTATACATTGTATATTATACTTTATGTGAGTTAAGGTTTGTCATCCCTTCTTCATGTAACGCATGTATGCAGGGGAGCTAACTTAGCGTCTTCCTCTTCATGAATGTATATCGCATATATATCCTTATTGTTGATTTATTTTTCACACCCTTTGTTGATGATTGGCAAAAAGAGGGAGAATGATTTTGAGTTTATATTTGCTATTTGAGTTTTTGGGGAGAATGATTTTGAAAGTTTATACAAAAAGGGGGAGAAAGTTTTCGGAGAAATGACTTTTGGTTTATGCATGTTTCTCTCACCCTGTTTATGCATATATTTGTTTAGTTTTATGCACTTCATTGCAATATCTATTTGTTTATTGTTATGCATGAGTTAAGGGGGAGCTTCTATGAAGCTTGACTTTAATCCATACATATATAACTCCATGAGTTTTGTCGTCATCAAAAAGGGGGAGATTGTTGGCCTAAAGGCCCATCACTCTAGTTTTGATGATTATTAACTCATGTAGTTATAATACTAATGATCTTGTGTTTAATTAGTCTCAGATATGTGATCAAGATCTTAGTAGGTGCTTAGCTTCAATAAAGGATTTGAAGTCAAGTTTTGGAGCTAGCACGTGTTGATTCAAGAGCTTGTGCATCAAGACTACATTAAGTACTCAAGAGGAGTCTAACTCTTTGGATCAAGATTTGGACCAAGTCAAGAAGGAGAAGAAGACCTTCAAGAGAAGATTTTCAAGAAGACATGTGTTATGTTTGTAAGTGTCAAGATTTTATTTTTAGATGAAATGTAAAGGATAGAGTAGTTGGTGGATTGCTCAAGTTCATATACACTCACACACAAGATTTATATGTGTTTTTATAATAGAGTTTTCATTTTGAAAAATACCGATTTGATTTTTAAGCTTCAAAGTATACATGTGTTTTATCAAAACTTTTTTTAGAGCTTAATGTCAAAAACATAGATATTTTATCATATATTTGTAGTGGATCATATCCATGCACACAAAGCTTAAAAGTGTTTAGAATATCTTATTTTTATATTTGGAGGAGTTTTGAAAAATCGGTTTTCAATTTGAAAAAAATCATTTTGGAAAAATACAGATTTTTTTTAAGGCAAAACTTTCATATTACAAAAATAGTTCAAAATGTTTGTAACATGTTTTGATTTTTACTCAAACATGTTTGTATATCAAAGTATAATATTGAACTTATTTTTGTAGATTTTTAGAGAATTTATGGGATTTTATTAAAGGTAAAAAGCCAAGTTTTTAATCCCTAAAATTGCTGGACTGGTCATCTGTCGGTCGACCGGATGGTCAACCGGGACAGAAGTCGGTCAACCGTTCTGGTCGACCGATGTGCACAAGCGTGCACAGCTTGGGCCGGTCGACCGCACGGTCGACCGCCAGAGAGCCTCTGCTCTCTAGAAATGGCCTAGTCGACCGGTCGGTCGACCACTGGGTCATTTGCCAGGCAACGGTCGACCGGCCGGTTGACTGCTGGCACAACGGTCAGATTTCTGACCGTTGGCTAGTCGACCGGGTGGTCGACCGCCAGCAGTCCAGACTGCTGATTTGGACCCCAACGGCTAGTTTTTGGAAGCCTGTATATTGTGGTTCCCTTGGACTATTTTTCATAAGATTTTTAAGAGAGTTTTTGGGCAAGTTTTTCCTACCCATATTAGTGGTTTTATCCACATGTTTTAAAGCCAATATTTTCAAATCAAAAGGTGAGTTTATCAAGAGTTTTCAAAAGTGATTTATTGAGTTTTTCACCACCAAATCAATCCTAGTTTTTCTCACACATACTTGAGCTTTCCATTGCTAAATCCATCCTATAGGAGAGTTATTGTGAGAGTTGTTTTAGGTTCTACTTTGTTTTTGAAGAGGCGGACTTGCGGGTTCGCGTTGTTTCGAGTTTTAGTGAGAGCTCGGTATAAAGGTGCGGCCTCGGCGAGCTAGTGTGCTTGCAGTGTGTAGTTCTTGCGGGAACAAGAGAGGGACTAGTGAGTCCAAGGAGTTCTAATGTGAACTCGTTGTAGGTGTTGCGGGACCGAGTGATCCGGTGGGATCAGTTTATAAGGCGGGGGCATAGAGCAAGGGTGCTCGAACCTCGAAACAAATCTCTCGTGTTTGCGATTGCACTCTCTCTATCTCTCACTTGTGTTTATATTTTGCTTGCTTACATTGCTTATAGCTTTACTTGCTTGATATACTTGTGTTTAAATTGATATATGCTTGGGGATTGTTTGCTCACACTTGTATTTAACCAAGAGAGCCATAGCGGTACCTCAACTCTTATCTAGAGGAATCTTGAGGAAATAGCTCAGAGCCCTTCACGGGGAATTCGGCTATACTCTTGTGTCATACTTGGTGAGTTGTGCATAATAATTTTTACTTTGCATAAATAGTTTTAATTTCACATTAATTCACCATTAGATTAGCTAGTCACCTATTCACCCCTTAGGTGATTTCATGTATTTTGTGTGAGTAACTTTTGAGCATTACTACTATATTCTATAATTTAACAAACTAATATCTTATAAGGCTCTAAGTGACTACGAGATCTTCAATCGGGCTTCTCCATTAGCAACGTTGAGTGCTTTGAACTTTGATCCCGTATTGAGTCTTCTTGAGTCTCCAACACTTCCTTTAAAGAAAGAAAACTCCTTAAATCCTTAAAACTCTGAGATAAACTTAAACACTTGAACTTGATTAGCACAAATAATCACATATATTTTGTTATCATCAAAATTATAAAACTAGCTGATGTAACTTGGGCCAACAACGGGAGCAACCATAATGAGGAGGAACATAATGATGATGAACGTCCTAAGACTGAGAAATCGAAGAAAAGTTCTTCAATCAATATCGAGGTCATTAAAGGCATTTAGGCTCAGATTGCATCCCTAACCCAGAGGGATGAGCTGAAGAAGATAGGTATGACTCGTCTTTAATGGGATTCTGTATCATACCCGTTGAAATTGAAGCCACCTAAGTTACATACGTATGATAGTAAGAGTTTGCCGAACTAGCATATCTTTTACTTCCGGTCCCAGACTGGTAATGTAATAGATATCGATGCCATCATGGCCAGATTATTTATCGGTACTCTCAAAGAAGTGGCCTTCGACTGGTTCAGAAACACTCCACCGGGTTCCATCAATTCTTGGATCGATTTGGAGACTTGGTTCCTTTCTCGCTTTTATGAGGATGACACTGAGGTAATCATGGATAAACTCCTTTTCACATTGCAAAAAAAGGGAGAATCGATCCATGATTACATTGAAAGATTGAAGAATCTATCTCTGATGTCCAGCAGGGACGCCATTGCCTATATTATTGTAGACATGTAGGCACAACTTCCTAAACCAAATAGAGATTCACATGGGGGATGCTAAGGCCCACACTTGGAAAGAGCTTGTTGAGCAAGCTGAAATAGCCGAGAAGTCGGCTAAAAAGTTTAAGCCTTCTATGCCTGAGGGCAGATGGGGGTAAACAACAAAGGACGTGGTGAAGTAGCATTGTCTTCCCAATCAAAAGGGAAAAAAAATCACGTCTATAGAGTTGTCAGGAGAAACTCTACCAAAAACTAAGAAGAGTAGCGTCGGTAATCAAGAGTTCAAAGTTCCTCTAAAGCAGTTCTCTTTTAAAGATGAGCAGGTGGTTACCATTTTTCACTTGCTCCAAAAGGGCGGTTAGTTGAAACTTCTAAAGGTTCGATGCCCTAATGAAGTAGGAAGTATGAACGATCCCAACTATTACTTCTTCCATAGGATGGTCCATCATCCCACTAACAAAAGGTTTTTCCTCAAAGATAAAATTCAGGCTCTGATCGATGATGAAGTTCTGACTTTAAAATTAGAATAGAAGAAAGTCACCGCGAACATGGCGAGTCTTGAGTTCGGCATTTTTAAAGGTTACTGTCTCCGATAGAAATGCCCCAGCCCAGAGGTATGACTAGAGATAAGTAATTCTTCAGCAAAGCAGCAGAAGGCTAAAGGCCCATTCCAATGACATTGAAGACCGAGAAAATCATGTGGGTGCACTCAGATCTTGCTAAAAGTAAACAATGGGACTCAAAGAAACCCAAGTCGAAAGAAAAATCATGCAATGTTGTCTCTATCTTGCCAGATGACGATAGCATAACCGTAGCTTCTCTCAGTGACTCTGAAGATGAGAAGCATGCTTTGACAGCGCAGGATGCTGCACCTCAACTAACAGATACTCGATCTGAAAAATCATACCTGAGACAGTACTATTTGCTGGAAAAATTGAGGATATGTATTTTAAAATTTTCTTGAATCAATGAAAGATTATAAAATCTCAAAATTTTCAATTATAAGAAAGAGAAGATATTCAAGCTCAAATCTTCTCATTGTTTAAGGCTGGATTCTTTGCGTAGCAGCGGAAAGTGAATCTTATTTTTCATTGACCATGTGAACATCAGTGCTCTTCGAAAAATCTTCTCCTTGGATCACAGACGGAGTCGTACAACTCCTATCCAATGAAATCTCAAGGAGATTTAGGCAAAAACTTGAACTCAGCAAGTTGATGTAGAAGAGTTGAACTCATTCTCCATCTTCCTTCTCTTAGTTCGACCCCTCTTCAATAGCAAACTGAGCTATTTATAGGGTTTTAGGGGTAAAATTGTCCCCTAAAAATCTTTCACGATGGGGGTTAACTCCCCTCATTATATGGACAGTAATTAACCCAGTAATAAGGGCAGTTATAACTGAGATGCGGAGCTCACTTGTAGTTGAAACGCGGGCTCAGGCTCTGCATCTTGACATTGCAGTGAAGCTAAGACGCGGCCTTTGAGCCTCACGTTTTGACACTGCGGTGATGTTGAGACTCAGGCTTCGAACTTTGCGTCTGCTGTGACATTGCAGTGATGCTATGGCATTGTAGTAATGCTGGGACGCAGGCTTCGAGCCTCGCATTTAGGCATTATAGTGATGCAGAGACACGGGCTTCGAGCTCTATGTTTAACTATTGAAAATGCTAGCTTCGAGCTTTGCAAGACACGAGCTTCGAACTCTGCGTCTTAGCTTTGTAGTGAAACTAGGACGCAGGCTTCAAGCCTTGCATTTTGACACACGCGGTGACGTTGAGACGCGGGCTTCAAGCTCTGCGTCTTGGCATTGCAGTGAAGCTGGGGACGCGAGCTTCGAGCCCCGCGTTTTGACATTACACGAGTGGCCCTGCTTAGCCTCACATCTAAAGTATAGACTCTGCTCTCTAATGACTTATCCTCAGTGATTTTTAGATAGTCTACAAGTATGAGAAGCCACTGACGAGACACAGTGGCCAACGACATCAGAAGAAGTACCTGTTCCAGCTTCAGCTCCAACACCAGGAAAAAAAGCAAAAAGAAGTCCAATTTGACCGAGTATTGAAGAAAACTTCCCGGTACTTGATGCCCCTTCCACTTTGATATATTGGCACAGCTAGCCAATATTCCAGCTCAGATCACTATACACGAGCTGCTTCACTCTCTAAGGGGACAAGAGAGGCACTCAGGGACACGCTGGCTGATTCAGAATCATTTCTGATACATATCCCGGAGGCCTCCGAAAATCACACTCAACTCTTGTGCCCTCAATGTCATCATGTACAGCCAAAAATGCCCACCATTACCTTCAATGTTGAGGATATGCTCCTCAATAATAAACATGATCGACCCTTGTATTATACTGGATATATAGGCTCGACATATATTAAGAGGGTACAGGTTGATCCAGGGTCTGCACTCAGCATCATCCCTAAAAGACTCCTCTACTTTCTTGGGATACCACTGAATGGATTATCAGCAATAACTACTACAATGCACAACTTCAATGCAGGAAGTAGTTATTTACTGGGAAAGATTCGGCTTTGCTATCGAACTGGGAATCTAAATTCGGAAATGACATGTTGCGTCATCGATGCTGATACATCATACAATCTATTGCTTGGGCGACCTTGGATTCATGCTAATTGGATTGTTCCTTCCACTTTGCATCACTGCTTCAAGTACGCGGAGGATAATGCAATGGTACGAATAGTGTTTGCTGAAAAGCAGCCGTCCAAGGGAGTTGAAAACTATTTTACTGATACTCTCCTCTATCAGGAAGCTAACAGAGTAGCAAAATAACCGTTGCTTGAAGATCACGATAGCGACAATGTAGCGAATTTAGAGTCAGAGGAAGACACGCTAGCTACTTTTATTTTAAACCAATTGTAGCATATTTTAATGATCCTAAATATAACAATCCCATTGAGGATGATGGTGAATGGGTGATGAATGAGAATGTCACTTTTAATTATCCTGTGAGTGTTGAATTGTTTAAATCTGCACACGATACCTCCCTACACATGCCCTTGTTCATGTTAAGCGTGACAAGTACATCCATAGAGAACAGTGAAGGATCTGTCGTTGTGGTCCCTCCATCCAAAAGGAATTAATCACTAATAGTATTCGGCAGGATTCAACCCCGAATATCTGCAATTATAGATTCGAGTTCAGACTCAGAGCCCCTGCAATTTTTCATTATGCCGATCAGCATATTAAATGATGAAGAATGAAGTATAATCTACAACACGACAATGGCTTAAATTTTGGAAGGAGACGACATGGTCTTCTACGAACCTTCGTGCCGAAAGGGAAGCCAGTAAATTATTACGATAAAACACACAGGGGGTTGGGATATATTACACCTCCCGTTCAATCTCAGTATAAAGAAGACGAATCTCTTTCGTCACATTCTTCTAGTTCATCTGAGTGGGAATCAAATGACAATGTGGGGGTGCTCTTTAAAAATCTCTCATCAATATGACTTTAATCAATCAATTGGAGCATGAGGAGGCTATTAAAACATTTGACATTGAGCCATAGGCTCAGCAACTCGATCTCCAGTAGGAGAAACAATTTGAACAATGTGAACCACCCACTGGGGATAGGGTAATTCAGATTGATGTGGGTAGTCAAGATCACCCCAAACGCATCTCTATAAGTGAAAATTTATCATTTACAGGAAGAGAGGAATTGATAGCTCTAATATGGGAGTATATCGATGTCTTTGCATGGAATTACGAAGATATACCCGATCTTAATCCGTAAATAGCCATGCATCGATTGAACATTAAGCCTGGCATTGTTTTCCATTATGTTTGCAAAGGGGGAAAACTTACAAATAAAAGTTTGAGGAGCTAAATTACAAGTATTCTCAAAAGATTACAAGTAGATCTCCTCAGAGATTCTGGAGAAGTGTGCCGATAGGAGTCTGGTCAGCGCGCGACCACTTTGTCCCTTTGACGATGCGAGCGATGAGATTCCCTTCTCGCCTGGTTCCGGGAATCAGAGAATAGAGGATTGGTAGAACCCTCTGACTACTTCTCAAAACCACTTCTGTGAGGAATTCCTTCTCGCCTGGTTCCAGAGATTCCTTGAGGAAAAGAGGTTGTTAGGGTATCGCCACCCTGAAAAGAGAAGTATTTCTCTTGGAAGGTCTCTGAATTAGAGAACGCACGATGCGTTATGAAGAAGTCTCTGCTTGTGGAGTCCTCTCTCTCCTGTGCCCCGCGATCCCCCTCCCTTGTGCCCCTGATGGGCTATTTATAGGGAAAGTAAGGGTATAATCGTCCCCTTTGAAGATATAGAAACAGATTGAACCGAATCTGTTTGAATCTGGAAAGTAGCCTTGCTGCGAGGCTATAATAGCTTCTGCGGAGCTAGAAAATGGCAAGTCGGTTGATCTTTCCGATGTGTTATGATCCTTTCCATATTGTTAGGAGATTCTCCTTGATCCACTTACTCGTTTCAAGAGAGTCAAGAGATTGTGGCAATCATCTGCCATATTTGAATCCTGATTGGATTTGATTAGATTGAATCCGATCTTATCAGGAGTTTTGATTGGTCAAAGGTTGACTATAGCAGGCTGATGGCGGAGCTGCCCGCTTTGAAGCTCATAGCGGAGCTAGAGGCAATTCCTGACGAAGTCCGAAAAGAGGCTTTTCGGCGAAGCTGTCAGTTAGCTTCCTGGCGATGCTCTGGATGATGTTAGCCTCTCAAGCGAGGCTATCTCCTTGGGCTAATGTAATGCTAAATGCTAGCATTTTAGACCTGCTGAGGTCTGTTTAGAAACAATCCGGGTTCACTGTTCTGCTTGCTGGATCAGTGGAGTCCAAACCGCTTCCTTGTCCCTTGGAGTTGGGTGAAAAACTGGTCTTCAGCTCGTCTGTCCCTTGTCTTTTGTAAATGTCAACAAGTTTAGACATCGTTCGGACCAATGAGAATCTTGTCTTTTTAAGTGTCAACAAGACCCCCTTCAAAGTTTTCGAAAGTCTGCAATAGCCCAGACTTCGAAATACTTTGAACTGCTGTGATGGTGGTGTGGAGTATGAACATCTCCATGATGGTTGAGTTCAGCTTCGCCTTCAATCCTGCTTTGGGATGGATCCGCCGAAGAGTTTGCACTGGTTCGCGAATAGCTTCGCGTCGGGGTAGCTCCGCATCTGGGCTTTCAAGAAATAAGTTCGCTTTGGAACTCCTGTTGCTTTTTCAAAGCCAACTGCCGTGGGGCGGTTACGAGGAGGATCATTCCTTCTTTCGCGCCAATCGAGAGAGATGTTCTCCGATTTGCACGTTTCCAAGGGAGGATATTCCCTTTATTCAAGGCGCCATAAGTGCCTTTTATGAGGGAGACGTTTTCTTCCCTTGTACGGTTCCAATGGGAACCGTTCCTGTCATCAAGGCGCAATCAATGCCTTAAGTGCGCTCGTGCTTCCACGCTTGAGGTGGTTGTGCTCAGGCCATGGGGCCTATAAATAGGACACTTGAGGTCCTCTGAAGAGAAGTGCCTTGCCTTTCTTCTTCCCTTCTCTTGGTTGTGAGAGATACTCAGATCTCAGAATTAGTGGGAAAGCCCACCCTGGTTGTCTAACCGGCCAAGGACCAGTAAGTCTTGATCATTCAAAGACTTCACCGCTTTTTAGGGAACTCATCTCCCTTGATTTAGCTTTGGCAGCTCGCTTCAGAGATTAGCTTCCCTTGTTCTTCATCTTGCAATTGGCTGTTGCAGAGAAGGATCTCATCACGGCTTTCTGCGAAACCATCATCTTGATTTGATCAGAAAGACCATTGCTTGTTAAGTCCGCTGCGCAGGCAGGACTTGGGACTTGGCTTCTTCAATAGTTGAGCCAGTCTTGCCATATTGGCGAGGTTGAGACTGTTCTTCACAAGATCAGTCTGACTTTGCCGTATAGGCGAGGCTAGGACTTGGCGTTTACTGAGCCAGCCCATGGTTGCTGTGCAGGTGGAACTTGTCCTCTGCTGAAGTCGGATTGCTTTGCCGCTGAAGAATCTGACTTAATATTTTTGCAGCTCTTTCTGTGCTTAACTGCTAACTTGCTTCAATTTGCCTTGCAGCGAGCTATGCTTGCCAGTCTGGTGACTTGATGGAAGAAGCCATAAAATTGCCTTATGCTTCCCCGGTTGAAGCTTTACTTTTAAGCAGGAGGAACAATTCGGGGCAGCGGATGCGCGTCCCAGGGGCTGTTGGCAGCCTCTTGTCCGAGATGATTCGATCTGAGGTGAGGCTGGCTGCCGACTTTCAACTTTGGTGGCCTTCGTCGGGGACGATCCACTTCATGGGAGTGGGCCTCACACCCGTCAGATCACTAGCATCAAAACTAGTTCCCATTATAGGTGATCTGACGTGTTGGCGGCGATAAGCTTTTATTGCCAGGCTTCAAAAAAAATGGCCTGGTAAGATCTGCCATTTTGTGGAGAAAAATGACCGTGTCCTTGTGGCACCATCTGCTCATGTGCGAAGGATTACGGCCTTGTGCAGGAGGAAGGCCTTTCCTGTCCCGTTGATCTGGCTTGGTAGCAGATAAAAACCGCTTGTATGCCTCAAAAGATCTTTGTTGGGCAACTGAGTGTGTTGTATGAAACACAACTTCGATGTAATATCAATGTACCCTTGCTTTTGAATCAATGAAAGTTCATTGTCTGATCATCTGATTTGCTTGCTTTCACTGAGAGTCTGGCCATAGCTGGGCTGAACTGTATGCAGAGTTAAGGACATTGTCCTTTCTTCGAATGATCTTCGCGAGACCGGCATGTCCCGCAAACAGCAGCCTCTTTGGCGGGCTAAGGTAGACCTCCTGGCGAAGTCTTTGAAGGTTTGTGCGAAGCCCGCACTTTGCTCCTGCGGAGTTAACCCTTTAGTGGGGTTGAACCGTCGCACTTTGGGAAAAGCGCCTTAGGCGCTTTGGGCACTGTTTCGAATTAATTCGAAACGGCGGCATGTGCCCTTTTTCGAGGCCTTGATTTAGGCGCTGATTGGCCCTATAAAAGCCCGATTGGGCTGAATATGGGAAGATCTCCCTTTATTTTTAGAGAACTTTCTATCTCTTCCTCTTCTTCTTCCTCCTTTGCTTCAGAGTACTTTGAGCACTCTTGCATTCCTTCAATGGCGCCCAAGAGACGAGCGGGAAAGGAAGCAGCGACTTCTGCAGCGGAGGGTCCTCCTCCTCCGTTCATTGAGCGACCAATCGCTGTAAGAGACTCTCCAATTTGATTAGAGAGTGGTCTTCATCCTTTGGAGTCGATACTCGGCTATTAGGACGATCGAATATGATCTGTCCTTATCAGGGAACTCGTTTCCCTTAACTTCCCTATTTTACTTGCATCAGGGAAGTAAGAACTCAACAGTTCTTCCCTTGGGCTTCCATAGGAAGCCATTGCTTGGGGCAGTCTTCATCCTGTTGAGGAACAGGATATGGGTCGTGTGCCTTCAGTCGTGGCCACGAAGGACGACTGTTGGTCATGAAGTCCTTTTGATGACGTCAGCCCTTAGGGCTATGCCAGTTCCTGCAAAGATGCAGTCTTATCTGTGAAGCGAAGCTTTTTATCAAAGCTATTATCCCGCTGTTCCTGCTTACTGGGCGAGGCTATGCCTTAGCGAATTTTTATGTCTTCGCGTCCATTTGATTGATGAACTAATCATAGTTCATTTTTTTTTTGTTTTTGCAGTACATTACGCCTCCGGCCTTCAGAACAGTCTATTTGGCGTAACCAGTCGAGCAGGGAGCATCAGCTTGCAGTTCATCGGGCAGGCTTCCTTGTTCAGTGAGCCGAGCCCCTTGTACGGGATACGCTCATTCAGAGCGGTGGCCCGCAGGCCATGCGGAGCATCCTGACTACGGCTTCGTTTGAAGATATTGACCGTCAGGCTTACAAAAAGCCTGACTTCATGTTCGGGGATGCTGCACCTGATCCCGATCGCCAGCTGCAGGCCGGCGAAGGCCAGTGGATCTTCCAGTTGGATGGCGAGAGATTCTATCTCCCGTCTACTAAGCGGCATTTCGCTTTGTCTTCCTTCGCGAGCGTGACTCAGGCTCGGAAGATGGCGTGGGGCGTGAGCCTAAATGCCGAGTCTATAAGTGTCGGGAGGTTGACATTCCAGACCGGCTATTCGAGGGCGGGCCCTCCTCGTAGCATAATAGGGCTATACCCTGGGAAGGTGTTGCGGGACCTTCCAGTAGGAGAGAATCCAGCTGCGGCGCCGACCTTCGGTACTCAGTTCTGCGAGGCTGAGGGGAACTACCCTGCCACAGATTTCAGGGCTCCTGGTTGGGTCCACCCTCCTAGGTCATGGTGGGCGGAGTTGACCAATTATATCCTCAATCATTTTGAGGGGGAATTAGAGGGGTTGAACCTCTATGAGGCCGTCAGGGCGACCTGCTACGGCATTGAGATGAAGGTGGCGTGCTTCTACGCCATCCTTGAGTTGTACTGCCCAGCCTCGGGGACTTTCTTCACCCCGGTTGGTGAATTGGGCATGGCCCTGCATGAGATGCGAGAGATCTCTGCTTTGCCCTTCGGGTCTCTTCCATATGAAGAGTATTTTCCGTGTGAGGCGGAGTTGGCTCTCTTGGAGAAGCAAGAGCCTGCTTTGCTTGAGACATATCGGGAATTGATGTGCCACCTGCACATTTGTTCCAGCATCCACACTGGTGGCAAGGGTAGCTCGAAGAGCTTGAAGAGCTGGGGGAACTACTTGTTCCCGGACATGACTAGTGCGCCCGAGGCAGCTCATTGCGGAGTTGCTGAAGAGGACATCTTGGCAAGGATGGAGGTGCATGCTGAAAAGGACATCGTCGTGACAGAAGATGATGGTCCTTTCGAGAAGGGTGATGTTCTTCGGAGCTTTCACCATCAGGCCCGTCGGCCTATGTCTCGCAAGGCGTTGCTGGCTGGCTTCTTGACCATCTGGTTAAAGAAGTGTGTCGTGCCTTCTTCTTCGGGTGACATTGTTCACCCGAATGTGCTGCTGCCTGCCGTTCGCTTGGTCCATGGCCACCGTCTGGGTCTTCTCCCGGCCATGGTGTGTTGTATTCAGAGGGGCCTTCGTGTTCTGACGGAGGCTTTCTGCAGGCCGATGGCGTCAAGGCGGGGGAAGGGTGCCGTCCTGCCTTGTGACGGGCCCAATCCTAGGGTAGGTTTACCGTACACCTACTTGATGGCGTGGTTCGCCTTGCACTGTCCTACTTTAATTGGAGCTGGGGAGGACCCTCCGCCGGGTGTTCAAACGGCGCTTCTCCGTCGTTTTGAAGGCTATTTGTGGCAGAAAACTTATGTGGCCGAAGCCCGTAAGTTAGTGCGTCGTTATGACGCTTACAGCCTGTTCCGTTGTTTTCCTCGCCTGCGGGGTGCAGGATATAATGAGGAATTCCATGATGTGGAGTCAGGTCGGTCTCCCATGAGTCGGGGTATTTTCGAGTGGCTGGTCTGTATCCGGCCCTCGCATTTGTTGTACAGGAGTGGGGATACCTGCTACCTGGAGCCCTACGTCCCGAGCCGATTTGCCCGCCAATTTGGGTATGACCAGTTGTATGTGGGCAACCCCAATCCGGACCTGGCTTTCATGGGGAGCCTCATTGATGGGCTCGTGCTTGGCGGTTTTTTACCGCGGATGACACTGGAGCATGGCTACGCACGCCGCTGAGGGATCCCGGCCTTTGGACGACCCTGTGTTTCTGCCAATGGTATGCGGCTTCGAACTCCACGCCTGCTAGGTTTAACGTCAACCGTTCGGGTGTGAGGTTAATTTCTCATCGGATGAGGCAGAAGGCTTCTGATAAGATGGAGGGCAAACGAGTCCGTGTTCCTGGCATAGAGGAGTTCATCGCTATAGATGACAGCGAGGCTTCTGATGCGGGGAGCCCTCGCTTTGAGGCAGAGACAAGGGCTGATGCCCACGAAGCTGGTGCTCGTGAAGCCGGGTCTGGTGTAGTGGGAGCAGCTCCCCCACAGCATGTTGAAGAAGTGGAGGAAGAGGACTCTGAGGTCCACTTCAAAAGGAAGCGTGGGAGTGGATCCCGTAGGAAGTCGTCGGCGAAGAGGCCCCGTCGCCAGACTCCTACCATCGTGGTAGAGGGTGAGCCCTCTGCTGCGCCTCCTTCTGCTGCTCCATTAGTGGCTGAGCCGTCGGTTGCTGAACCGACTACTGGTAAGATTGGCCTCCATATAATATGCCTTCAGCGCACTTTAAATAACTCATCATTTGCTTTTTGTCGCAGGAGCTGAGGCAATTGGAGAGCAAGGGGAGTACTACGATCCCCTGTTCACTTATGGAAGTGCAGCTGGTTCCTTTGCTCGCTCGGAGGAGTCTGGGGATCACGCGGCCGATATTGGCCCTTCGGGCGCTGAGGCTTCTAGAGGAAGTCCTATGGCATCCAGCTCTGCCGGGTGGTCTGCGGAGGAATCGGCGAGTGGGCCGGCTATCCGCGTTGAGTCTGGTAAGAACTTTCCGATGGGACCCTTGGATTCTGATGCGGCTGACGAGGTGACATCGGCCTTCGGTAAGACTAAGATCTCTTGGTCCTTGCCTATTTGTTGCGTCCCCCTTTTTGACCTTGGTTTTGTTGCAGGTATTCGTCCCCAAGGTGCATCAGCTTCGAAAGAAGCGGAGGGTTTTCCTGAAGGGTCAAAGGGCGATATGAGCGCTTCGACCGGGGCAGACGCAGCTGTGTTAGACGCGCTGTATGGCGACCTGCCTTTTTATCAGCCCAAATCAGCGGAGGGCCCTGAGGTTGAAGAGGCGGCAGTCCCGGAGGTACCCCCACTTCCAGTCATATCAACGAGTGGGGTGCAGACTGTCTTGCCGAATACGGCATTGAGGGTGATTGTGAGCCCTACCTCCCCGACGCTGGTAGTTGAGCCTGCTGCTCAGGAGGTGGTTGCCAGTCCTACCTCCGCGGTGGCTGGCGTGCTGGTGTCGCTGAGGACTCCGCCGAGGTCACCTTTGGCTTGCCCTGCTGCTGTCGATGTTCCCGCTTCTTCTTCCGCGGTGGTGTCGACTAGGTTGGTAGATTGCTCCGAGGTTGTCTCAAGGGTTGATGAAGCTGAGAATGACTTTATCGGTAATCTGGTCGACAGCTTCTATAATAGTTTGGAGCAGACTATCGGTCTAGTCTTGAAGGGCTCGCCTGTGCCATTTTCGAAGCTGAAGATGGTTCTCTCCCGTGGCATTGAGTGTATTCGGGACTTTGAGGGGTACC
Source organism: Agave tequilana (assembly GCA_038442645.1). Taxonomy (NCBI): domain Eukaryota; kingdom Viridiplantae; phylum Streptophyta; class Magnoliopsida; order Asparagales; family Asparagaceae; genus Agave; species Agave tequilana. The sequence continues at coordinate 249,750 of JAVJIF010031941.1, read as the reverse complement.
ATCAAGCTACTGCTCTGGAGCTCCTGGTAGATGACCTTGAGAAGGACGTGGAGGAATGGCGCCATTTCTATCGTTCCGACGCAGCGTCTTTGGCTGATGAACGGCTCGCACGTCTTGTCGCCCAGAAGCGCGAGGCTCAGCTCGCTGCCCAAGAGGCTGTTGGGGCTATCTCCTCTGACTTGAGGTCCTTGGAGGCAGAGGAAGCAGAGGTTGGGAGTGCAATTGATGCTTCCAACAGTGCTCTTTTTGACGCTGAAGATAAGATCAAGAGGGCTGAAGAGATGATCCGAAAGGCAAATCTCCTCTTGTCGAAGGCTACACAGATGCGTCATGAAGAGTCTGCGCGGCTTAAGCAGCTCAGGGCTCGAAGTGAGGAACTGGCGGAGCGGAAGTCATCACAGAGGGCGACTTTGGCGGAGACCGAGGCTCGTCTGGCTCAGGCGGTGGACTTCGATGAGGCAGAGCTAAGATCACAGGCGCTGGCCCAGGCTGAAGATGACAGGAGGACGCGGCTAGCTTCGCTCGGAGATCGGATCCGATCTTATCATGTACGCCTATAGGCTCCTCCATGTATCCCATCCTTTTGGTTTTAATAGAAAATTTTTCTTTTGTCGTCTGTTGTTTAGATAATGAGACATGACTGTCTGTTGGTTCAGAGGTTGCAGTAACATAACCGAATGGGACGTTGCCAGTCTCGAGGTTAGCCCTTTGCGGGGCTTGAAAGGAAGGGAGATACTTGCCTTTTGTAAATGTCAGCAAGCATCGAGATTGAGACTTAGCTGTCAGCTGGTTCAGGGGTCGCAATGACATGACCAATTTGAGACGCCACTAAGCTCAATGGTAGATGAAACTTGGCTATCTGCCAGTTCAGAGGTCGCAATGACGTAACTGGTTGAGAAGCCACCAAGCTTCAATCAATAGGTGATACTCGTCTTTTGTAAATGTCAACGAGTATCGAGACCTGTCTTTTGTAAATGTCAACAGGGCTCGGGATCGAGACTTAGCTGTCTGCTGGTTCAGAGGTCGCAATGACATAACCAATTTGAGACGCCACTAAGCTCAATGGTAGATGAAACTTGGCTATCTGCCAGTTCAGAGGTCGCAATGACGTAACTGGTTGAGAAGCCACCAAGCTTCAATCAATAGGTGATACTCGTCTTTTGTAAATGTCAACGAGTATCGAGACCTGTCTTTTGTAAATGTCAACAGGGCTCGGGATCGAGACTTAGCTGTCTGCTGGTTCAGAGGTCGCAATGACATAACCAATTTGAGACGCCACTAAGCTCAATGGTAGATGAAACTTGGCTATCTGCCAGTTCAGAGGTCGCAATGACGTAACTGGTTGAGAAGCCACCAAGCTGCAATCAATAGGTGATACTCGTCTTTTGTAAATGTCAACGAGTATCGAGACCTGTCTTTTGTAAATGTCAACAGGGCTCGGGATCGAGACTTAGCTGTCTGCTAGTTCAGAGGTCGCAATGACATAACCAATTTGAGACGCCACTAAGCTCAATGGTAGATGAAACTTGGCTATCTGCCAGTTCAGAGGTCGCAATGACGTAACTGGTTGAGAAGCCACCAAGCTGCAATCAATAGGTGATACTCGTCTTTTGTAAATGTCAACGAGTATCGAGACTTAGCTGTCTGCTGGTTCAGAGGTCGCAATGACATAACCAATTTGAGACGCCACTAAGCTCAATGGTAGATGAAACTTGGCTATCTGCCAGTTCAGAGGTCGCAATGACGTAACTGGTTGAGAAGCCACCAAGCTTCATGATAGGTGAAGAGGTCTCGTTTGCACGAGGGAACCACTGTCATAGGTTTAATGTTAACATAACAGTGGGATATATGTGGTCCTACCATTCTATGGATGAGAATTGGTAAGTGACTTTGGAGATCTCGTTCTCACGAGGAGAAATGAGGGGACTGCTGTCATAGGTTTAATGTTAACGTAACAGCGGAGTATATGTGGTCCTACCATTCTATGGATGAGAATTGGTAGGTGATTTTGGAGAGGGAATCAAATGGGAACAGGTCCCTTGGGATTTTAAGCAAACCCCCAGCTACCAGCAGGTTTGATATGCTTGGAGAAAGAGAGAGGCTCTCTTTGTGCGCATTCCGGACGCGCGGGTCTCGATCAGAGGTGTAATGTTAACATGATCGAGGGCAAGATCCTTGATTAAGGATAGTATTTCTTTAAGAATTTGCCATTGATTGGCATCATGAGGAGGTCGCCGTCTGCAGTCGTAAGGCGGTATGCTCCGTTTGAATAGACCGTCTCTATCACAAACGGTCCTTCCCATTTAGGCTGAAATTTGCCTTTGGTCTTGTGCGTCATGATCATCGGTCGTCTGACAGCTAAGACCAGGTCTCCTTTCTGGAAGACTCTTTGCTTGACCTTTTTATTGAAGGCTTTTGACATCCGAGCCTGATATAGCTCGATGTGTTGCTGAGCTTGTAGCCGCTTCTCGTCTAGGGCTTCGAGCTCTTGAAGACGCAGGCGATCATTGTCTTCTGATGTCATCTTAGTAGTCAAGGCTACCCGTAATGATGGCACCTGGATTTCCAATGGGATGACCGCTTCGCACCCATATACCAGGGAGAAAGGCGTATTGCCTGTCGGTGTCCGGATCGTGGTCCGGTAGGCCCAAAGGCATTCACCGAGCTTTTCGTCCCAATCTCGCTTGTTTGAGGAGACAAACTTCTTGAGCAGCTTGATGATTGTCTTGTTAAATGCCTCTGCCAAGCCGTTGGCGGCAGGATTGTAGGCGGTTGAAGCCACATTCTGAATTCGGTATTTATCGCAGAACCGATAGAACCCCTGGCTTATGAATTGAGGACCATTGTCGTGGATGATCCGCCTGGGAACACCAAATCGATGGATGACGTGGTGTTTGATGAAGCTAACCAGATTGGAGGTTTTGACTTCGGCCAACGGTATGGCCTCTGCCCATTTTGAGAAGTAATCGGTTATTGCCAGGATAAACCGGTGACCTCTTGCCGAAGAGGGACTGATTGGCCCTACGACATCGATTCCCCATGCTTCAAATGGCCATGAAGCAACAGTAGGGTGGAGCAATTCCGAAGGTTGGTGTATGAAGTCTGCATGGACCTGGCACGCCTTACACCTTCGTGCATATTGGGTGGCATCGGCTATCATGGTCGGCCAGTAGTACCCAAGTCTGTGCAACCTGTCTTTAAGCTTTGGACCCGGCTGGTGAGCTCCGCAAATGCCATCATGTGCTTCTTTAAGCACTTCCTGTGCCTCTGAATGAGAGAGACAACGGAGGAGGACACCGTCATATGAACGACGGTAGAGTGTCTTCAAAGTGGGATCATAGTAGAAACGGAGCGACCTTCGTCTGATGGACGCCGCTTCTTTGGGATCATCTGGAAGCAGACCGTGCAGAGCGTAGTCAATGAGAGGGAAGCGCCAATCCCTCGGCTCAAGATCCACGGAGATATTATGGACCTCTTGGATCCTTAGCATATGCTTGGAGCATACGAGATGCCGGGTTGCGACTGTGAGGTGATACTCGGTGTCGGCTGGCAAGGCTAGCGTCGTCGCTAGTGCAGCGAGAGCATCCGCCTTGGTATTTTGAGATCGGGACACATGCCCGATGTAGAAGCCTTCAAATAAGCTAGCCAGTTCGATAGCTGTATGATAGTAAGGCACCAAGTCCTCATGGCGGGCTTCATATTCACCTTTTACCTGGCTAATAATCAGTTTTGAATCGCCATAAGCTTCAAGATAGCGTACCCCCATTCCATGGGCGAGCTGGATACCGATGAGCAGAGAATTGTATTCCGCTACATTGTTAGAGCATGACTCTGTCAAGGAGAATGCCCTGGGAAGGATATGATCCTGTGGGGAGATGAACACAACCCCCACTCCGGCAATAATCTTGCCTTTAGGGCCCATCCGCGATGCTCCGTCGAAGAACATCTGCCACACTTCCTCTGCTGAGGTTGCATTAGACTCGAAGACCTCATCAGGGATGTCTTCGTGAAGTTTTGAATGTTCCGGAACTGGATGCGCAGCCAAGAACTCTGCAAGGGCTTGACCTTTAACCGCCTTTTGAGGGGTAAAGGTTATGTCGTATTGGGACAATAGCAGTGCCCATTTAGCCAATCTTGAGTTCAACGACCCTGGCTTCGTCATGAGAAGACGTAAAGGGTTCACCCTGGAGATGACATGTATGGTTTGGCCAACCAAATAATGTCGAGTCTTCTGGACAGCGAAGACTAGAGCTAAACACTCTTTCTCAATAGGATTGTAGCGAGATTCCGCTCCTATGAGAGTCCTGCTGAGATAATAAATGGCTTGCTCATGGCCATTGTCGTCCTTCTGGGCGAGGAGAGCGCCGAGGGAATAGTCCAGAGCTTTTACATAAAGCAAGAATGGTTTCCCTGATGTAGGGGCCACTAAGACCGGAGGTTTTGTGAGATACCTCTTAATGTCTTCATAAGCTTCTTGACAGGCTTGGTCCCATATGAAGGCAGTACCCTTTTTCATGAGACGGGTAAAGGGCTGGCAACGGCCCGAAAGATTTGCTATGAATCTTCTGATGTAGGCTAATCTGCCTTGCAAGCCTCGGAGCTCTTTGAGGTTCCTTGGTGGATGCATGTCCTGTATGGCTTTGACTTTGTCTGGGTCCAGATGGATCCCTTTTGATGTGACAATGAACCCAAGGAATTTGCCGCTGGACACTCCCAAGAAGGATTTTGTCGGGTTCATTTTCAGCTGATGAGCCCGCATTATGTCGAACATCGTTCTCAGATCGCGAAGATGTTCATTTTTGCTGCGGCTTTTGACGGCAATGTCGTCAACATAGCACTCCACCGTCTTCCGGAGATGATCGCGGAAGATCATGCTCATTGCCCGCTGGTAGGTTGCTCCGGCGTTCTTCAGTCCGAAGGGCATTACAGTGTAGCAGTATACCCCCAATGGCGTTCGGAAAGAAGTATGCTTCTCGTCATCAGGATACATCTTGACCTGGTTGTACCCTGAGAAGCCGTCCATGAAAGACATCCTCTCGAATCCGCATGTGTTGTCGATCATGACATCGGTGATCGGCAATGGAAATTCATCTTTGGGACAGGCCGTATTGAGATCACGGTAGTCGATGCAGATTCGTATTTTCCCATTCTTCTTGAGGACGGGGACTATGTTAGCCACCCAATCTGGATGTTGTTCCTCCCGGATGAAGCCACAAGCAATGAGCTTATGAACTTCGGCTTCAATAGCCTCCATGATGTTTGGGCGGAACCGACGTTGTTGCTGCTTGACTGGCTTAACGTCGGGCTTGATGTTTAGACGGTGCATAGCGACCTGTGGATCAAGTCCGGGCATGTCTTCATAGCTCCAGGCGAAAACATCTATATACTCTTTTATGAGCATTATCAATTCTTCCTTTTCGATAAGTGATAGGCTTTCACTTATGAAAATCGGTTTGGGGTGATCTTGACTACCCAAGTTAACCTGGATCACCTTGTCTTCGGTAGGTGGCTCGCGCAGCTCGAACCGCTTTTCCCATTGGAGACTTAATTGCTGGGCCTATGATTCCTCATCGGCAACCTCTGCGGGTTCCAACTGACTGCTTGAAGTCATGAGGCTTTCGAATATCCCTCCTATGCTGACATTAGAGTCCCATTCGGAGGATGAGGCCGACTGTGATGGGATCGATCCATCGCTTTTGTCCTGAACCGTTGTTGATGATGTGGGTGTAACATAACCCAACCCCCTGCGCGTACTATCATAGTAATTTGCAGGTTTCCCTCTTGGGACGGAGTTACGCATCAAGCCGCGTCTTCCTTTTCCGAAGTTTAGGCCCGCTCCCTGCTTCAGGTTGTAACCCATCTTCTTCATAATATGGCGCGCTGATGGCGCGTAATGAAAGAACTGTGGAGTATCCGACTCTGAGCTTGAGTCTGTAGTTGAGAATCTCCCTGGCCGGGCTCTGCCGAAGATTATCGGCGACTGACCTTGCTTGGACGGAGGGACTACCAGCGTGGCCCCTTCTATGGCTTCCACGGATGTACTAGCCACACTCGACTTATGTACGGGCATATGAAGAGAGCCATCCATAATGGATTTGATCGACTCAATGCTCGCAGGATAATCAAAAGAAATATTATCATTAATTATCCATTCGCCTTCCTCATCAGAAGGGATCTTACATCGGGGATCATTAAAGCATGCTACAATTGGCTCGCCAATCAGAATGGCCGGCATGCCCGTTTCAGATTCCGAATCCGCCTCATTGCCACTTCCATCACTGTCTGGCAATGGTTCTCCCGGCGTTCCACTAGCCTCTTGATATAGGAGAGCATCTGTGAAATAGTTTTCCACCCCCTTGAAGGGCTGTTTCTCAGCGAAGACAGTTCGTACCGTCACATCATCCTCAACATACTTGAAGCACTGATGGAGAGTGGATGGAACGATCCAGTTGGCATGGATCCATGGTCGTCCCAGTAGCAGGTTGTATGATGTGTCCGCGTCAATGACATAGCATGTCACTTCTGACTTCAGGCTTCCGATTCTGCAGCGAAGCCGAATCTTTCCAAGCGGATGGCTGCTCCCGGCGTTGAAACCATATATTGTAGTGGTGGTTGCGGACAACCTGTACAGTGGTATGCCAAGGAAGTAGAGGAGCCTTTTGGGGATGATGCTGAGCGCAGACCCCGGATCGACTTGTATTCTTTCAATGCATGTGGAACCGATATATCCGGTATAGTACAGAGGTCGATCATGCTTGTTGTCTTTGAGAAGCATATCTTCCGCCGTGAAGGTAATGGCAGGTACCTTTGACTGTGCGTGATGGCACTCTGAGCAGGAAAGCCGCATCTCATCACTAGGAATCTCAGGCATGTATGTCAGAAAGGACTCTGAGTTGGCTAGCGCATCTCTGAGTGCCTCTCTTGTCTCTTTAGAGAGACGAAGAAGCTCGTGTATTGTGATACGAGCCGGGATATTGGCTAAATGGGCCAATATATCAAAGCGAAAGGGCGTGGCTAGCCCTTGGCTTGGCGGTTTCTTCAGCACGTGGTCGAATCGCACTTCCTTAGGCTTCTCCTTCCCTTTGGTCAGGACTGGAGTGGATGCCGGCATTGGTACTGACGTCGTTTGCTGTTGTATCTCGTCAGTAGACTTGTTACACTGCCTTAAGTATGACTTTCCAGACCGGGTGCCCATCTGTTGAGGCGCATCTGCCTGCGCTGTACAGGCATGCTTCTCTTCTTCTGAATCGCTGAGGGAAGCCGAAGTAAGATTACCATCATCTGGCAAGACAGAGATGACATTGCAGGACTTGCCCTTTTTGCTGGAGTCCTTCGACGTCCGCTGTACGTCTTGGACGAGGTCAGGGTGTATCCACATAACTTCCCCTGTCTCCAATGTCAAAGGGACGAGACCCTTGTTGTATTGAGTCATGGCTGAAGGATGCTTGACTTCTAGCCGTGGCGCCGGGGCTGAATAGGTCCCGTCGGGAACTGTGACCTTCTGGGCAGTGCCGAACTCAAGAGTCACCATGTTGGCAGTGACTTTCTTCTGTTCCGTCTTCAATGTGAGGACTCCGGCGTCGACCAAGGCTTGAATTCTATCCTTGAGAACATAGCACTTGTCAGTAGGATGGTGGATCATCCTGTGGTAGAGGCAGTACTTAGGGTCGTTTGTGCGCCCTATCTCATCAGGGCGTCGAGCATCTGGCAACTTCATCTTATTCCCTTTGTGGAGCAGATGGAATATCGTGACCACCTGGTCGTCTCTGAAGGAGTACTGTTTAGGAGGGAACTTGGGCTCCTGATTGTTGAAGCTGCTCTTCTTGGCCTTTGATTGCATGTCCCCGGTCAGCTCGACGGACATAATTTCCTTCCCTTTAGCTTGGGAAGACTGCGGGAGATCGCTGCGCCCTTTGTTGTTCGCGCCCCATTTGCTTCTAGGGGCGGATGACTCGAACTTTTTAGCCGATTTTTCGGCTATCTCAGCTTGTTCGACCAGCTCCTTCCAAGTGTGGGCCTTGACAGCCCCCATGCGAACTTCTACTTGATCCGAGAAGTTATGTCTGCATGTTTGTAAAAGCATGGGTAAAGGCATCCCTGCTGGGCACATCAGAGATAGATTTCTGAACCGCTCAATGTATTCACGGACAGATTCGCCTTTCCTCTGCACAGTGGAAAGGAGCTTGTCCATGGTCACTTCGGTGTCATCCTCATAGAAGCGAGAGAGGAACCGAGTTTCCAGGTCGATCCAGGAATTGATAGAGCCCTGAGGAAGGCTTCGGAACCAGTCGAATGCCACCCCTTTCAAGGTGCCGATGAACAACCTAGCCATGATGGCGTCGTTGCTTAGAACATTACCGGTCTGGGACCGGAAATAGTAGATGTGCTGATTGGGCGAGCTCTTACCATCATACGTATGCAACGTTGGTGGTTTGAACTTTGGCGGATATGGCACCGAATCCCATTCCAGTGGGTAAAGACGGACTACCCCCACTTTCTTCAATTCATCCTTCTGAGCTAGGGATGAAATTTGAGCTTGAAGGCCTTTAAGGACTTCGGCATCCAGGGAAGAGCCTCCCTGGGTTCTCTCCGTCTTGGGCGGATCATTGCTGAGATGTCCCTCCTCGTCATGATTACTCCCGGTATCATCATTCCGGTTGCTGAGGAGCTGAGCGAGCATCTGTTGAATATTGTCCAGGGCCTCTTGCTGAGTTCTAGAGGTCTGCTCCTGAGCTTCCAAACGCCGACGAAGGTCGTCATTGGCGTTCTCGGCCATATTGACCGATGCTTTGTCCGTTCGCACCGAACTGACTGTTGCTGAAGAGGCATACCCGCTGTCTTCATCTTCTCCATCGGATGATTGGGGTGACCGCCTGAGTTGTGGCACGGTTGGGACCGTCGAGGAGGAAGGCTGCTCATAATTATAGGGTATCGCCACCCTGGATCTGGTGCTTCGGAAAACACCTTCTTCGCGCACCAAGACTTCACCTAAGCCCGGGCTATAATCTGGATCTGGGGAGCCGAAAGGGGTGTCGTCAGGGGCTTGACTTCTTCCGCGCAGCTCTCGCCCCCTTCCGGTCATGTTGACGGATGCAGAGGCTGGATCCGGTGGCCCGCTCCTTTTGGGATGCCTCATCGGGACGCGCGCAGACAGTCGATCAAAGACTGATCGCCGATATGGAGCAGTGGCGAGGGTCGGTCGTAACCGACACTGCATAGAATGGACCATCACCAATTGGCAGTCACATCGTCGAAGACAGGAGGAAGTAGTCTGGAAATGCTTCAATCTCCGCTTGTCCGCCAAGAATTCTCGCAGGTCGGCCCTGTAGGGGCCTGAACCATCTGGTATATGGGACAACGCATCGTTCCCCTTATTCCTGCGGAAAGGATCAGCACCGCATAGTGCTCTGGTTCTAGCCTCGCGGCTGTAAACCCGATGAGTATGCCGAGGTACAATAGCCTTGCTTGTGAGGACAGGGCTAGCAGTAGGCATTGCTGCTCTAGGCGACGGTATGATCGCCGTCTTGGCTTTATGGTTGGCAGCATTGTTGGCGCAGGCGGGCATCTTGCCTTTTTCTTCATAAGAGAGGCGCGGATCTGGCGTGGCTACGCCTGAAGTTTCAGCAGAGGACCTCTGTTTAGGCCTCCATATCCGTTTTGGCAGAGGATGCATAGGTTCGCAAGGAACCTGAATAGCCACAAGCGGGGCTGCGGGGTGTTGGCAAAATTCTGCCTCTGGTTTCTGATTTGAAACCTTGGTCATGAAGACCTTCCCGTGCTTCCGTGCTCGAAGCATCAGGCCACCCCCAGAGAGGACTTCTTTAAATCTTCCTTGATCGATCTGGATAACAAGGTTCTCAAAAGTGCAGGGTCTGGGCCGCGGGCATGTTTCCTTGTTGCGCCAGAGAACTGCGGCAGGTTTGCAGAGAACCTTTTCCGTCTCCGCAGAGACTTTGCTTGAAGATTTAGCCAGAGAAGATCTGGCTGCACCGGCTTTTCTGAATTCAGAGATAGACCCGAAGGTCTGTTCGTCGCATTGCGACACTTGATTCTCAGCAGAGGAGAATACCCTCCCCAGCGGAGTCGCCATCTTGTTTTCCATTATGTTTGCAAAGGGGGAAAACTTACAAATAAAAGTTTGAGGAGCTAAATTACAAGTATTCTCAAAAGATTACAAGTAGATCTCCTCAGAGATTCTGGAGAAGTGTGCCGATAGGAGTCTGGTCAGCGCGCGACCACTTTGTCCCTTTGACGATGCGAGCGATGAGATTCCCTTCTCGCCTGGTTCCGGGAATCAGAGAATAGAGGATTGGTAGAACCCTCTGACTACTTCTCAAAACCACTTCTGTGAGGAATTCCTTCTCGCCTGGTTCCGGAGATTCCTTGAGGAAAAGAGGTTGTTAGGGTATCGCCACCCTGAAAAGAGAAGTATTTCTCTTGGAAGGTCTCTGAATTAGAGAACGCACGATGCGTTATGAAGAAGTCTCTGCTTGTGGAGTCCTCTCTCTCCTGTGCCCCGCGATCCCCCTCCCTTGTGCCCCTGATGGGCTATTTATAGGGAAAGTAAGGGTATAATCGTCCCCTTTGAAGATATAGAAACAGATTGAACCGAATCTGTTTGAATCTGGAAAGTAGCCTTGCTGCGAGGCTATAATAGCTTCTGCGGAGCTAGAAAATGGCAAGTCGGTTGATCTTTCCGATGTGTTATGATCCTTTCCATATTGTTAGGAGATTCTCCTTGATCCACTTACTCGTTTCAAGAGAGTCAAGAGATTGTGGCAATCATCTGCCATATTTGAATCCTGATTGGATTTGATTAGATTGAATCCGATCTTATCAGGAGTTTTGATTGGTCAAAGGTTGACTATAGCAGGCTGATGGCGGAGCTGCCCGCTTTGAAGCTCATAGCGGAGCTAGAGGCAATTCCTGACGAAGTCCGAAAAGAGGCTTTTCGGCGAAGCTGTCAGTTAGCTTCCTGGCGATGCTCTGGATGATGTTAGCCTCTCAAGCGAGGCTATCTCCTTGGGCTAATGTAATGCTAAATGCTAGCATTTTAGACCTGCTGAGGTCTGTTTAGAAACAATCCGGGTTCACTGTTCTGCTTGCTGGATCAGTGGAGTCCAAACCGCTTCCTTGTCCCTTGGAGTTGGGTGAAAAACTGGTCTTCAGCTCGTCTGTCCCTTGTCTTTTGTAAATGTCAACAAGTTTAGACATCGTTCGGACCAATGAGAATCTTGTCTTTTTTAAGTGTCAACAGGCATCAAGCTTGTGAAATAACAACAAAGGCAGTTCGACATCATGAAAGCCATTGAAGTTGAGGTCCATAAACTCATCCAATGTGGTTTCATTCGTGAAGAGCAGCACCCAGACTGGATTGCTAACATTGTCTTCGTTCTTAAGAAGAATGAAAAAATCTGAGTCTGTATTGACTACCGAGATCTTAATGCAGCCTTCCCTAAAGACGAGTTCCCACTGCTCATCACTGACGTCATGATTGACAACACCTGTGACTTTGAGAGAAAATCTTTTATCGATGGCTTCTCAGGGTACAATCAGATCAAGATGTACTCAGAAGACGAAAAGCATACTTTATTTCAGACATTGTTAGGGGTGTATTGATACATTGTTATGTGCTTCGGATTAAAGAATACTGGAGCAACCTACCAACATGCCATGAGCATAATTTTTCATAGCCACCTCCAGAAAATGGTGGAGTGATATATCGACGACATTGCTGTTAAAAGTCGTGATAAAAATGATCATCTTCGTGACTTAAAAACATTGTTCGATATAATGCGGGCCCATCAGCTGAAAATGAACTGAATAAAGTCTTTTTTGGGTGTTTCAAGTGGCAAGTTTCTGGGATTCATGTCACATCGAGAGGAATCCATCTTGATCTAGACAAGGTCAAAGCTATTCAGAGCATGCAACCATCTAAGAATCTTAAGTAACTTAGGGGTCTGCAAAGTAGGTTGGCCTATGTTTGAAGATTCATTGCAAATCTCTAGGGTCATTTATTCACCCGGCTTATGAAAAAGGTGTCTCATTTGTATGGGATAAAGCCTGCCAGGAGGCTTTTGAAAATACTAAAGAATACATCATAAAGCCTCCAATCTTGGTGGCTCCCACATCAGGAAAATCATTCTTACTCTATGTAAGAGCTATGGACCATTTTCTAGGTGCTCTTCTTACCCAAAAGAATAACGAAGACCATGAACAGGCCATTTACTATCTGAGTAAGACCCTGATAGGAGCTGAATACCGGTATAATCCTATTGAGAAGGAATGTTTATCTCTTGTCTTTGCCGTTCAAAAGACGTGACATTACTTAGTTGGCCAAATCATACATGTCATTTTCAGAGTTAATCCCTTGCGTATCCTCATGACAAAATCAGGATTGCTGAATTCGCGGTTAGCTAAGTGGGTCATCCTCCTGTCTCATTACGACATGCTCTTTGTCCCTCAAAAGGCGGTTAAGGGTCATGCCCTTGCAGACTTTCTGGCAGCTCATCCGGTTCCAGAGAGTTCAAAGCTTCATAAAGATATTCCAGATAAGATTTTCGAATCCAATTATGACCTTAGAGGATGAAGTGTTGTAGATATTCTTTGATGGGGCATCAAGAACATACCCTAAAGGTAAGATAATCGCTGGTGTGGGGATGTTTATCTCACCACAAATCATGTCCTTCCTCGGGCATTTTCATTGACAACATCTTGTTCTGACAATATAGCAGAATATAATGCCCAACTTATCGTCCTCCAGCTCGCTCGTGAAATGGGAGTACGATACTTTGAGGCTTATGGCGACTCAAAACTGATCGTCAGTCAGGTCAAAGGAGAATACGAGGTTTGGCATAAGGACTTGGTACCTTATCACCTTGCAGTCGTCAAATTGGCTAATTCATTTGATGCCTTTTACATCAGTCATGTATCTCGTTTTTAAAATACTAAGGTAGATGCTTTGGCTACATTAGAAGTTACATTGGCCCTATCCATTGACGCAACTTATCATCTTACGGTAGCTGCTCGACGCCTCTTCTGCCCGAAGCATGTATATTGGAAACTAATGAAGTCCATGTAACCTCAACAGGCTTTGAGCCTAGAGATTGATGGTTTTTCATCATTGACTATGTTTTGCATGACATATTATCGGACGACCCTAAAGAAGCAGTTTCTATCCAACGAAGGTCTCTCCGCTTTTACTATGACCCGATAGTAAAGACACTCTACTGTCGCTCATATGACAATATTCTGGTACGTTGCCTATCTAACTCTGAAGCACAAGAAGTGCTTAAATAGGCACACGATGGTATATGCGGGGCTCATCAACCAGGTCCAAAACTCAAGGATCGATTGCACAGACTCGGTTGTTATTGGCCAACCATGATAGTCGATGCAATCAAAATGCACAAAGGTGTAAAGCTTGTCAAATCCACACAGACTTCATACATCAACCCCTGGAGCTACTTCACGCAACTGTGACATCGTGGCCATTTGAGGTGTTGGGGAATCGATGTCATAGGACCTATCAGCCCCTCATCAACGAAAGATCATTAGTTTATCTTAGCGATAACTGATTATTTATCAAAGTAGGCAAAAGTTATACCACTTATTGAAGTCAAAAATTTCAACGTGGTTAACTTCATTAAACACGATGTCATCCATCGATTTGGTGTCCCAGGCGGATTATTCACGACAATGGTCCCCAGTTTGCAAGCTAAGTATTCTATCGGTTTTGCAATAAGTACCAAATTTAGAATGTGATTTCAACCACTTATAACCCTGCTGCTAATGATTTAGCGGAACCATTCAACAAGACAATTATTAAGCTACTCAAGAAATTTATTTCATCAAGCAAACGAGATTAAAATGAGAAGCTTGGTGAATGTCTTTAGGCCTATCGAACTACGGTCCGAGCCTTAACAGGCAACACACTTTTTTCTCTGGTATACAGGTGTGAAGCAGTCATACCTCTAGAGATTCAGATGCCGTCACTATAGGTCGCTTTAGTAACCAAAATGACTAAGGAAGACAACGATTGGCTACGCCTTCAAGAACTCGAAGCCCTGACGAGAGACGACTGCAACTCAACAACGTATTGAGTTGTACCAAGTTCGATCTTGAAAGCCTTCAATAAGAAATGTAAAGAGAGGGTATTCCAGAAAGGAGACTTGATTTTAACCGTCAGACGACCCATGGTCATGACACACAAAACCAAAGGCATATTTCAACCTGAATGGGAAAGGGTCATTCGTGATAGAAACAGTCTACTCAAATAGGGCCTATCGCCTAGCAACTCCAAACGGTGACAAACTCATGATGCCGGTTCATGGCAAATTCCTAAAGAAGTACTATCCTTGATCACGTTAACACCTCACCTCTAATCAAATAGGTACTCGTTATGATCATGTTAACATTAAACCTCTGGTCATTCAAATTAATACCACTTGATTATTTCTCCTTCCTCAAAGGAGTATCTTCTACCCCCAACCAAAATTAATTTCAATTCTACTCCTGATCATTCAAAAACGATATTTCAGCAGGGAATGCCAAACTACCTGTTTCACTCCTTACAGAGTTCTTCTTAACTCTTTAGTCCCCAACAAGATTTTAAAGGTCACCAGTAGAAAAAAGAAATATTCACTTTATGTGACACGATCCGAAGCCTTCGGTAAATAAGGGTGGAGGAAAATATTGGCTTTTAAGTTCAATGTAAATTATCAATAATTCATTATGTTGAGGAAAATAGCATGGCTAGCCCAACTCAAACTGTGGTTGGTAAAGGCATACCAAATTCATTGACAGCTGAGGATTTGCTAAAAATCCTAAGGGACCTGATCCCATTTGATTCCCCTCCAAATCTCTTGCCAATTCCTGTCCATGGAATGGTGGGATCACACAAAACGATATTCATTTTCCCAACGAAATGAATCATAAGTCAAATCTATCATGTTAACATTAACTCTGATAATGAGACTCTGACATATTTCCTGGAGGATAAAATCAACATCCCCAGCGGAAGATTCTAATTTTTTCCCAGCTAACCCCAAGGCTTCACTTGTCACTCTCTTTCATAGAACGACAGACTCACTTAAAGTCACAAGGCAATCCCTGTCATGTTAACAATAAACCTCTGAACAGTGAATTCAGACCTAACCTATTTTATCTGTAAAAAATCCCTGAACAGTCAAGTCTACAGTTCAAATTCTTTATTTTACCTCAGGATAAAGAATGCTTGTTAGGCTATTCGGTTTCTGGTCGGTTATGTCCAGTCAATCACCTTTGAACTGATGAGTCCCCGTCTTTAGTCCAGTAGGGACTTTTTTCGTTCTTGTCGTTATGTCTAGTTTGTCACCTCTGAACGACATGATTCTAACCTGGGCAACGTCTTAATCAGTCATGTCCAGTCAATCACTTCTGAACCGACAGACAGTCAGGTTCCCTCTTTGTACTGTCATGTCCAATTTATCACCTCCGAACGGTAGGGCTCTGAATTCGGTAGTCTTCAAACAGTCATGTCGAATTCGCCACCTTTGAACCAATCGGATCCCGAACTTCATCCTTTAGTCCATTGTGGACTTCCCTTCTGTTGTCATATTAACATTAACCTCTGAACAGTGAATTGCGAGCATGATGTTTCTTAGTTGGTCATGTCCAGTCAGTCACCTCTGAACCAATGGATGCTTAGATCCAATTCACTTTTGCAGTTCCTTGTGGGCTAGCTGCCAAGTTAATACGACTACCTCTGGCAGCGGATTCAGAATTTAGCACATCTTAGTTTATCATGTTCAATCAATAACCTCTGAATCGACGGGTCCCTAAAACCGGATTCACCCTTTTCATTCTTGTCATCATGTTCAGTCTGTCACCTCTGAATGACAAAAATCTAAGTCTGGTAATCTTCAACCAGTCATGTCCAGTTTGTCACATCTGGACTGATAAACTCTGGACTTCATCGCATTGTTGTGGTGCCTAGTTCGTCGCAACCAGTTCATAACTCGACGGTTTTTAATCTGTTATGTTAATATAAATCTCTGAACAGGAAGATCATCAAGTCGCTTCATTTCATTTTCATCCCCAACAAGATTTGAATCGAGTCGTCACTCAAACATATTGGTGATAATTCATCAAATAACTAATTCTATCATGTTTTCAATCTCTGAATATATTAGTTAATATTCTTATGGTATAAGTTAAAAAACTATACCATTATCTTGTTTCTTTGAGAGCTAAAATTAAACCTAAAATTATTGCAAACTCAAAAGAAAAAGAAAGCAGGGACATGGTAGAAGAGTCAAATAAAATTATGTTTTTTTTATTGATTCAAAAGAGGAAAATACATACATGGATTACAAACTACGATTGTGTTTCGTAAGACTTGATCCGTTCTTCAAGTGTGGTTGTGGACTATCTAAAAATCACCGAGAACAAGTCATCAGTAAGCAGAGTCTATACTCCAGACGTGAGGCTAATTATAGCCACTCGTGCAGTACCAAGACGCAAGGGTCGAAGCCCGCGTCTCAGAATCACTGCAACGGCCAAGACGCAAAGCTTGAAGGACGCGCCTCAGCATCACTGCAGTACCAAGATGCAAGGATTGAAGCCCGCATCTCAGAATCATCGCAACGGCCAAGATGCAGAGCTTGAAGCCCGCGCCTTAACATCACTGCAGTACCAAGACGCAAGGGTCAAAACCGCGTCTCAGCTTCACTGTAATGGCCAAGACGCAGAGCTTGAAGCCCGCGCCTCAGCATCACTGCAGTACCAAGATGTACGGGTCGAAGCCCGCGTCTTAACTTCACTGCAATAGCTAAGACACAGAGTTTGAAGCCCACGTCTAGCAAGATTCAAAGTTGGCATCCAACAGAACTATAACGGTAAAACGCGAGGTTCGAGGTTCGCGTTCTAGCAACACTATAATGCCAAGACACAAAGCCCGAAGCCCACGTTTCAACTGTGAAAGAGCCCTGCATTTCAGTTATAACTACCCTCATTACTGGGATAATTACTACCCACATAATGAGGGGAGTTAACCCTCATCGTGAAGGTTTTTAGGGGACAGTTTTACCCCTAAAATCCCTATAAATAACTCAGTTTGCTATTGAAAAGGGGTCCAAAAAACTTGGTGAAGATCATTTTGGTCAGAAGTTTCAGCTGAGGAATACTAACAAAGAGTTAAACTCTTCTACCAACTTGCTGAGTTCAAGTTTATGCCCAAGTCTCTTTGAGATTACTTTTGGACAGGAGCTATGTTACTCCATCTATAATCCGAAGAGAAGGTTCCCAGAAGACACTGATGTTCACCCGATCAACGAAAAACAAGACTCACTTTCTATCGCTACATCAAGAACTCAGCTTTAAATAAAAAGAAGATTTGAGCTTGAATATCTTCCCTCTCTTGCAATTAGAATTTTTGAGATTGTTGTAATCTTTTATTGATTCAAGGAAACTTTACTAAAACTTCTCCTCATTTTTTCCAAGCAAATAGTGGCTTGCTTGCTCTTTCTTTCTCCAACGGCTCTGATGAAAACCTGCGATCTCAGCTCAGCTTCATTGAAGTTCGCCATTTGGGACAAGCGAGCCTCGCTCTCCACCAGAGTCGCCCTTTTCGCCATCTCCTGCCACAGGATTCATCGTTCTGGGGTTTGAGCTGCTCCAACTGAGCGATCTCCTCAAGACGCACTAGTTCAGCCTTAGATAAGAAAAGATTGGCTCTTTTGATCATCCCTTTGGCCTTTTTATTCTTATCCTTGGTATCAAGAAGAGCGCTATTAGAGGCATCGATAGCATCACCTATTCTACCTTTCTTGCCTTCAATGACTTCAAGTTCAAAGATACCACCTCGGCTACTTCTTGTGTCTTCAGGTGAGCTTTCTGCATCTGAGCCATAAGATGTTTAATGTCTTTATCTACCGATGGAGTCAAGTCCGAGCTGCTAAGGCGACGCCAGTCACCCATGTCCTTCTCAAATTTCTCTACCAATAGCTTTAGGGCAGCAGCTTGGTCATCCCCCCGAAATCTCGAATACTCTCAATATAATGAGAGAGGACCACCTTCAGAGTTGCAAATAAAATGGTCGAGCCCTTCAAAATCAAGGCAATGGATCGCTTCAAGCTCTTATAAAAGTTGTTAACCATTTTCGTCACAAACTCCTTCTCAGATTCAATTACTCCCGGCGAGCGAGCAACCCCCAAAGATAAACCCTCCACCGGTTTCACCGTCACAACAGTAGAAGAAGTGGCAAAAGCACTTGTCTCAGATGGACGGGAATCGCTGGCAACCGAGGGGAGTATTCATCAACACCAATACACCGACCACGAGAGAAGTAGGGCTGGTGACTACTCCAGAAAGAGTTGGCTCTATAATCAATGTCAGAGACGTCGGGCTGGTGATTACCCTGAGACCAGGTGATTACCCTGAGACCAGTTGCTGCCAAAACTGGCGACATCATGGAAGCCACCGTCATCTCACTGGCCGATTCAGGTGAAGGTGCGATCGGTTCCGTCGATAACATGGAAGGGAGAACAACCCTTGTCTCCTCAGCCGTTGCAACATCACAACAAACTCTGGTTGGTAAGAAGGCAGGTCGCAATATAGGACGTCCAACTTCGCAGCATCTACAGTAGCTGAGGTACTTGTCTCCTCCCTAAACTCTCCAGAAAGGCCCGCCGGCTCCTTCGAAGTTGATGCGACCAGAGATGGAATACCTGCAATAGTATTTTGTTAGGTCAAAGGTAAGCAAAAATCGATGGTCGTTTATAGGTTTTACCAGAAGGAGTTGAAGCCATGATAGTTATAGCCTCAGACTTGGTCGTCTCCTCGGCACTGTCTTTGGGGGCTCCCTCGACGGCGGCACTTACTTTGATTGGCGTGGTAGTAGAAATCCTGGCAGTAACTGGAGAAACACCAGTTCCCACCAAATCACCAGAGACTGGCTCTGGAAGACGTTCATCAGTCCTGAGGGCCTCAGTAATTATGACAACACCCGATTCTCCTTCAACCGTCGCACTCGCCATAGGTTTCGCGACCAATCCTTTTGAACTTGAGACCATTGGGCTTTCTCTGCCCTCGCCAGCATCAGAGGGACCAAAGTCGGCTACGCGACCCTCAGGCTCATCGGAGACGAAGTAGCTGGCTTCGTCACCCTCCCTATAAGTGAACAACAGATCGTAGTGATCTCCTTGTTCTCCCGCGACCTCGGTTCCTGCATCCCAAATTAACAAGTTAATTACACAGAAAGAGAATAATTAAAAATCTTAAAAATAGGAACTAATCTTATCCAAGGCTGGAGCGGCCGTTTTAGGCGCTTTCTTCTGCGCCGATAGTTTTATAATTAATGGGCAAGAGGAGGGACAATCGCAACCGATTCGCTCTATGCAATGACTGGAGTGTTGCGACGAGGCTTCTTCATCACCTTCTTCTTGCGAGGATTGCCATTTCACTTCTGTTTGAAGTGAACGTCTGGGTTTTTCTCTACCTCCTCTTCTTCTTCTTCTTCCATCTCCACTTCCTCCATGGGAGCTATGTATACCTCAGCAGGAGCATCCCGCGATACTTCGACACTGGTAACATCCTCAAAATAAGGGCTTTCAGCATCAGAAGCTTCACTGTCAATTTCAGCAATGTACTTAGGAAAGCCTAGTACTCAAACTCTTTTGCCCCCTTTTATTTAGTTTCCTTTTACTTCATTCGGTTAGAGATCCAATTCAAACTGGAGGAGTTAATGTTGAACCCTGTTGGCGTTGAATTAGAAGTCTTGTACCATTGACAAAAACCTAAAGTCATCAACAGGTTTGGGGTTCTTAATGGCATACACAATCGTGCCACAGTACAGCCGGCAATAAAATATCGCCAAGCTCGAGCACCATCGATCAAGCTCCCCATGAAAGCCAAGTTGGTGTTTGGATTGCCGATGTAGAGCTGGTCGTATCCGAACTGGCGAGAAAAATGGCTGGGGACGTACGGTTCCAGGTAACAGATGTCCACACGCTAGTACACCAAGTGGGAAGGCCTGATGCTAACTAGTCACTCGAGTACTCCGCGGCCCAGTGACGTTATACCATCTCTGGCATCCTTGAACTCTTCACCATAACCAGCATCTCGGATGTAGGGGAAGCATCGGAAGAGACTGTACGCATTATAGCGGTACAACAGTTTGCGGACCCCGACCACGTAGCTCCGCTCGCATGAAGATCCTTCGAACCGGCAGAGATGCGCAATATGAACACCCTCTAGAGGCTCTTCTCCGGGTTGGATGATCGCCGGACAGTGCAGGGCAAACTATGCCATCAGGTATGTGTACGGCATTCCAACCCTAGGGTTTGGCCCATCGCGAGGTAAAACTATTTCTTTACCCCTCTTCGTTACGGGTGGCCTACAGATGGCCTCCGTTAGTATACATAGACCTTGTTGTATGTAGCACAACATAGCCAGAAGTAACCTGAGAGAGCGACTGTGCACTAAGTGAACAGCTGGAAGCAGTACCACTGGGAGAATTGCGTCGTGGGGAGGAGATGACACTACACACCTCTTCAACCAAACTGACAGAAAGCCGGCCAAAAGTGCTTCCGGGATATCGATTGGCGAGCCTGATGATAAAAGCTTTTAAGGGTATCTCTCTTTTCATAAATACCAGTGTCTTCTTCCAAAATGACGTCTACGTGGTCATGCTCCCTCATCATTCGAAGAATGTCCTCCTCTACCACCTCAAAACGAGATTCTTTGGGAGCTTTCTCTAGAGAGGAAAACAGATAATCTGTCCAACTCTTTTATTTGTTCAAACTTTCCTTATAACTACCATGCACATCCAAGCAGATGTAGAAGTGGCACGTCAGTTCTCTATAAGTCTCGAATAAGATGGGCCCCTATTTCTCTAACACGCCAGCTCTGATCCGCAAGAAAATACTCCTCGTAGGGGAGAGATCCCATTGTTAAGACAGAGACTTCTCACATCTCATGCAAAGTCATACGCCCACAAGAGTGAAGAAAGTCCATGTGGCTGGGTAGTATAATTCAAAGATGGCGTAGAAGTTTGCAATGCTCATCTGAATGTCGTAAAATGTGGCCCTAACAGCTTCACGAAGTCCGAGTCTTTCCAGGTCTTCTCCGAAGTAAGCCTGAACATACAGGGTTAAGTTCTTCTATCAGGCCTTCGGAGAATGAATCCAACTTGGAGCTCTACTGTCCATCGCCGGATAGTTGTCGCTGACCTTTAAGACCTGGTTGTCGAAAGTCTAGGCCATAGCTGGGTTCTCCCCCACTGGGATGTCTTGTAGGACATTCCCAGGGTGAAGACCCAGTATACACCAAGGGGGACCTGCCCTGGTATAATCGTGAGAGAAACCTGTCAGAACTCCCATGTAGACTAAGTCGATAGTCCGGATCACCTGCCAGTTCATCTTCCTAGGCCTCAGAAGGATAGCAGGAAGTGACGTTTGCTCGACAGAAGGTAATACTTCCGTTGTGCAAAGTGAAAATTCACTACCCTTCTCCTGCTAGTAGTTGTTAATCCATGTCGGGAGCCGCATCCCCGAACATAAAGCCGGGCTTCCAGTAGATCTTCCGTCACGGTCTCCTAGAGGAGCGATCGCCAGTATACTCCTCATCGTGTGTTGGTCTCCAGCTTGAATTAAGGCATCACGATCAGAAGTACTCCTTTCGTTAAATAAGGAAGCTTGCCCTTGGAATTGCAGACTGACGTTCCCATCCAATCTTTTGACTGACCCAAATAGACTGTTCAATGCGGCGGGAGTATAATGCATTGCAAGACAAAACAAAGACAAAGGTGTATTAGAAAAAAAACATGGAGATACAACCTTGCTTAAAGAAACAGAAATGAGCTAGGCCCCTGAGAGACCAAGGCTTCACTTCGTGCCAAGGGGCAAAGCTAAGTTCGCCTGCAACAGGCCCAAAGAAGCTTCGCCTCTATAGGCAAAACAAACCTGGTCTTTAAAAGACCAAGGCTTAGCTTCGCACCTAAGGGCAAAGCTAAGTTCACCTGCAACAGGCCCAAAGTAGCTTCGCCTCTATAGGCAAAGCAAACCTGGTCTTTAACAGACCAACGCATAGCTTCGCGCCTAGGGGCAAAGTTAAGTTCGCCTGCAACAGACCCAAAGTAGCTTTGCCTTTATGGCAAAGCAAACCTAGTCTTTAAAAGACCAAGGCTGAGCTTCGCTCCTATGGGCAAAGCTAACCTGGCTTTAACATACCAAGGTAGCTTAGTCTCCATAGGTGAAATGGACCTGGTCCCTTGAAGACCAAGGCATAACTTCGCCCCTAGAGGTGAGCTAGACTCTCCTACAAGGCACAGGCCTATTTTTGGCTGTAAGGTGAAGATTAGCCTCACCTAAATAAGCTATGACCTAACTTCACTTTGAAGCTAAATAGTCATTTTAAACTAGTTTCGCGGAGAAGCTTCCTTAGGAAGCTCTCCAGTATCCTGTGCCGACAGCATGAGGATGAGGGGAATTCTATCCCCTAACAAATCCGATCGAGTTTTGAGGGAGATGAAACTCCCTAGAAAAGGGTCGAAGAAACCATTGGAGCCAATAATGGCTAGACAAGAGGAGGGATCTCCTCTAAAGGTCATCATTGACCTGCTATAGGCCGCGCCTCGGCCGAAGGTAAGGTCGCCGGAGTTGGGCTTGTCGCCAATGGAGACGTGGCGATCTCCTTGCCAACGCGCTTTGGTGCCATTGAGTTGAAAAATCAACTGAGAGAAGACAAGAGTCTTGAAGAGTTTTTGAGAGGTCTAAATTCTGAAAATTTTAGAGGAGATGACTTCTCTGATCATATCCCCCTTGGCTATTTATAGACACGTAAGTGTCTAGCATTGTCTCCTAAAAAGGAGTGTGACGGTTGTTGTTTCGAAATTTGAAATGACGGCTCGGAGGGTAAAATAACCTTAGAACGCGAAGCAAACTCTTAGCGTTGTTCGCTAAGATGGCCTTGCAAAAGAGCGCTAGTCTTAGCTTCGCAACAGTGATGTAAGATGACTTCACGTCAGCCAGCTAGCTTCGCGCTGGCAAGCTAGAGAGACTTCATTTTTGAAGTTTATCTCGCATTGAGATTGTTCCATGGGGCTAACCTTATGCGGAGCTCCTTATTAGCTTTGCTATGAGCTCATTGTGCTTTTCTGATACATACCATGGGTTTTGAGTTCAAAGTATTTCAAAATCTGTACCAATCCATTGCGAATTTTGAAAAACTTTAAAGGAGGTTTTGTTGACGCTTAAAAAAAGGTGGATCCTTGAACATACAATTCAGCAACCAGGCCAGACAATGTTTAAACTTGTCTATGTATCCAATACACAGATAGGCCAAAAGACTTGCTGAAAATAATCGAGGAGGGCTGGGCTTAGCTTTGCTCAAAGCAAGCTTTGCTAGCTTCACATGAAGCTTCGAACTAGCTTCGCGTGAAGCTGTATGTAGCTATACTTAGAACTCCTTCAGATCATTTAATGACCATTATCAATGTCCCCATCTGGGGCAAATCAACTCCGCATGAAGTTTGACTTAGCTCCGCACAGGAGCTAGCTCCACGCGAGGCTGTCAAATTAACTGTGCGTGAAGCTATTGCCGCACAGGAGGCTAGCTTCGCGTGAAACTTCAACAGAGTTCTACTGTGAACTCTAACAGGTCATCTGACCATTTTCAAATCCCCTATGTGGGGATTATCAGTTATAACTCCACTTCTAATAGTGGAGTTAGTTGTTTTAGTTGGCGGTTTTACCTGCCCACTTGGTCCCATAATAAGTGGAGACCTGTAAGTGGGTTCCAACACCCTAACTTCACTAGAAGCTCCTTCTTAGCTTCGTCACGAGGCTACATCAAGCCTGGCGTGAAGCTAATAGGTTGAGCCTTGCTGAATTCAAGGGGGGCGGTTACACCCTTGTTTAGCTATAAATAGCCCCTCGCAAGATGAAGCAGTGTCTGAAAAATTTCAGAGATCTAAGAAACCCTTAGTCAAATGTTTCCTCTTTCTTTCATGCTCCCAAAGTTCTAGAGATTTAACTATCTTCTAAAGTCTTCCATCTTCAGAGAATTATGGAATCAGGCGGGAAGAAAATTCCTCTGAGAAGGCTTGAACATCCAATCGATTGCATCGTTAACGAGATAAGGTGATCGCTCGCTGATCAAATTCCCACCGGCATACTTATCCAGAAATCCAGAGGAGATCTACTTGTAATTTTTTTCTTTAAAGAATTACTTGTAATTTCTCTCCTCAATTCTTTTGTGTAGTTTTTTCACAATCAACTTTCAATGGAAAACAGTGATGATCTGAGCTGGATAGGCTGAGTTGAGGTGATTAGTTGAGCTGGATAGGCTGAGCTGAGGTGATGAGTTATGCTAGTTGAACTGAGATGAGCTAGATGCCTTAGGTGGATGGTTGGGGTGGCCTAGCTCATCGAGGTGGATGGTCGAGGTAGCCGAAGTAGATGGTCGCGGTGGTCGAGCTCGCCCAGGTGGATGGCAAAGGTAGTTGGCCAAGGTGGAGCTCTAGATTGTTGTCCTACATGAGACCAACCCGACCAGAAAACCATGGTCATAGGAGGGTGGGATGGCTCCCGATCTAGAGCCTCTAATACTTAAGTTAAAAACCATCTCATGTATGAAGAGAGTAATAGACAAGAGAGACGAGAGAGCCCTCTACATTTAGGAGATCAAACCTTTATATAGAGGAGCTCAAGGGCATTTCTGACAAGAGGGGTTTTGGGGGAACCAGCTATAAAGTTGGTCTAGAAGCTTCATAGTAATGTATAACTAGGAATAATAAGACAAGATAAATAAAGTTGGTTAAACTTTCATAATGAGTTATAACTGGCAATAATGAGACAAGATAAATAAAGTTGGTTAGAACCTTCATAATGAGTTACAGCTAACAGTAATGAGATAAAAATAATAGCGTGCAATGAGCCTGATGTGAGCCGAACTATGAGCTTTTATTTATTATCTTTATTTATATGTTTTGTTGGGCTTTAGTTGGGCCACATCTTTATACCTCAAATTGTGAGCTGGGCTAGGCTTACTAAATATGTATAAAGAGTTATCTCTAATTTCACTCCCCCTTCCTTCAGCACATTATATAACTTCACGTGGCATGTAATAGAAGAACCATTATAAGTGAGCAACACTATAAAAAATTGATGGTGGACTATCTCGAAATATAATGTTTATTTCTGACTAATACTTAAAAACTTTAAAGTAAAGAGCAAGATAAATTAGACGTTTTACTGTAACCCAACCAAAATTGATCCAAAATATCTATTACAGTATTTAATGATATGAACTGACTAAATTCACCATCAGATATGTTTATGTTATTTGATTATTGTGGCATCATATTTTAAACATTATCAATTCTTAGGTCCATAAAAATTGGTGGCCTTGACAAGAAAATAAGAATTTCTTTATCATATGGAAATATAGTGTTTGGTTCACAAAAACGCAAGTGATTGATGTAACGTCAAAGCACCGGGTTAATTTGCCTCTATCCACAAAAGAGATTGTAATTAAATTGTTGTTAATTGTAAAGTTTTCAATATCATATTATTGAGATGTTAAATTTTGTGAAAAAAATTTATTTCATAGGATAACTAAATCTTTGATTAGTCATTATCCTTTTGTATCTTAAAAGACTTGATGATTTTCTATTACTACTCCTGCTACCACGACCATTATGGCTGCATGCAATTATGTATTAATTATTATAGGAGTTGATCTTATAAATAATTACATTGCACTGTAAATTAGTTAAATTTTTTAGTTAGGGGTGGCTTGTGAAGATTATTTCCGATGATAATAGTATCGGATATCCTACCTAAAAAGAAAAAAAGATAATGATATCGAATCTTGCAACTAATCAACTTACTATTTAGGTCGTTCGTTTTTCTCTTAAAGCGTGTTTGGTTGCAAGGAAGTGAGTGGAAGTAAGGAAACAGGAAAGTGTAATTGCTCCCTTCCCCATCTAACCAAATACCGGAAAAGAAAAATGAGAAAACTTTTTTTCCCTTTTCTCTTTTCCCTTTTACGCAATCACTTCCTCACTTCTAGGTTGTTACAATTAATTTTGTGGTCATGTAAATCTCATTTATAATAAGTTGTAACTCAAAACAGTTAATTTTGTGATTATATAAATCTCACTTATGTTCTAATTACAATCTAATTTTTATTTTTCTTAATTAATTTTTATTTTAATATTATTTTGCAGTTAACTTTGTGGTCAACTTTTCCACTTTCATTTTCTCATTACCATCCAAACATCGGAAAAGACATAGCATTTTTCAAATCACATTTCCCAATAACATCCAAACACCGAAAAATTCACTAACCAATTCTCAAGTTCGAAAGAAAACTATTACTATTTTCTTACTTCCTTACTTCCTCGCCTAATCAAACATCCCCTTACTTGGTGCATGGGTAAAAAGTATTTAAAATACTTAATTTTTTATTTATAAATATTTGAAATAATATAGATCAACTTTTACAGAATGAATCTTGTATTTGAATGATGTATGATTGTATTTGAGTGAAAAGAATTCGGGCGTATCTTCTAAAGTTATTATTGGTCATATATTGTTTCTAAGAAAATAATTCTTATGGTCACATTACTGAGGTCTTTATGATTTACGACGAAGTTTAGATAGATTGATCACAATTAAAAAGCCCAAAATATTAGTTGGTGATAATAATGCAAAGCCAAGGTGGGTGAGCCACAGCTATAATCACCTGTCCTCTCCAACATTAAAAAATAATAAAAAAAACCAATTCAAAATAGGCTTTTACTTTTTACCCCTTCGGCCCCCAGCAGTGAACTGTCAAAAGCTCTGTTGTCACTCACTCTCTCCCTCTCGTTTCTTCGTTCTTTACCTTGCTTGCCCCTTCCCTTATAAATGCCTTCTGCTCTCTCTCTTTCCTCTCCTCTCTCTCTCTTTGTCTCTCTAGGGCATCGAGATCTCGCTCGAAGCTGCAGCCATGTCGTCGGGTCGATACATGGCCTACTCCCCTTCTCCCTCCACTGCTCCCCACTCTCCTCACATCTCGGGGATCCGAAACGCTACCAACGTTCTCGCTGAACAAGAGAAGTGAGCCCCTCTTCTTGTTGCCTCGCCCCTTTATCCAATACTTCCCCTTGTTTCGTTTCTGTGTCGATCGGCGGTCTCCGATCCTAATGTGGGTTCGAGATTTTATCGACTTTTATGTGATGAGTCTTCAGATTTGCCCTGCTTGCAGAATTGTTTTGGGGTTTTGGTAGTTTTGATGTCAATAAGTTTATAAAGTTTTAATCTGTTGTTTATTTAATAGTTTGTGCGAGAT
This sequence comes from Agave tequilana, assembly GCA_038442645.1. Taxonomy (NCBI): domain Eukaryota; kingdom Viridiplantae; phylum Streptophyta; class Magnoliopsida; order Asparagales; family Asparagaceae; genus Agave; species Agave tequilana. Next base: position 222,435 of record JAVJIF010031941.1, on the reverse strand, counting down.
CTGAAACATTGGGTTGAATTTGTTGAAAGGGTTTTTTTTTTTTTTTTTTAATTTGTGGTTGAGTGGATGAATAATTAAAAAGTGTTGTGGGATTCGGAGATCTTTACTCGTTTTTTTTGATGATCTTTTAGATACGATCTGTTGTACTATTTAGGGTTTTTTATGTTTTATCATTGCGACGTATTCTTTGTGTCATTATTAATATCGCACCTTTATTTGTGCATTATTACTTTCTTCAGGAACTCTCTGATTTAAGCTATTTCCTGTCATTGTTTTGGGGTTTTGGTTGCGTTGGTATATGCAAGAACTAATTTTTTTTGTAAATTCCTTTTTCCTTGTTTGCTGTTCTTTAGCTCATCAGTATTATTATTGTGTTTTAAATGGATTTGGTGTCTGCTTGGCTGTTCCAGAGTGTGATATAAGCATGTTGAATTTGGTTATTTTGCTCTTTGATATGTATTATTCAGAGAGAAAGGGAGCATGATTTTGTTTTTCATGTTTTAAACAGTTATATATTCTTAGTTGTTACTTTTCATACAGAATATTGGATACTATAGAGCTAGCTTTATTTAATGGGAATTTTGACTTCATCAATTAGAATTTTTATTTTTTTTCTTGTATTCATAAATTTTTATGTAAGCATGTAATGTCGTTTGGTTCTCTTAAAATTATGCATGCTTTGAAGTTGTGGGCAAATGATTGGCAGGTATCTCTCAGAGTTGTTGGCAGAGCGGCACAAGATTGGTCCCTTTATGCCTGTGCTTCCTCATAGTTATCGCTTGCTGAACCAGGGTGAGCTAGAACAACACATATAGAAATGGTTACTTTTGTTCACATTTATTTTCATAAGTTTTTGAGTTCCTTTCTTCCACAGTTCACATGTGCTTGCTTAGAAGGATGAGAAAGTTCTATGACACCTTTTCTTAAGTGAATTAATCAACTTGAAGTATGATCTTGTCTTTGTGTGTTAAGTTTAACTGATATTTTTTGGCTGTGTCCATAGTAGTCTGTTTCCTGGAGAAGGAAATATTATCCTAAAAAGATGACAATTTTGAAAATTGACAATCAGATTAAAAAGATGCGATAATTTCTTGGAGAGGTTACATATACATGTGATCATTTGGAATAGGTGTGCATGTGTAGTCGGAAATGCTCAATGAAATTAAGGGAGCATTGGAGAAAGTAAATTCATGTTCTGTTATATCGCTGGCACTTCTGTATTTAACAAAACTTGTATTCATAACGTGAATGCTCTTTTGTTGGCTTCTTTTGTTGGTTCAGGTGGTTATTTGACTGGTAAATAATTCGTAACAGGGGAACCATATAAGAGCCTGTTTTTTAGGCCAGTTTTTGTGTTAATGGTTCTTTCTTTGGTGCATTCATCTATTAGCCATGCTTGCTAAAATGTTAGGATCTTTGACCTCATATAGCAAAATAGAAAGTTCCTTGCTTGGCAGTGAATAAAAGTTTTCATGCCAATAGAAGTTCAAAATATCATCTTTTTGAATAAACGCATGCTCTTTTAAGTGAAATTTGTTGCAATTGATTCATCTCCGTGCTACTAAGAAGTCAAAATTCTAGGGAAGCATTAATATATGGAAAAAATGCATGATCTTTTCAGTAAAATCCTAGCAATTGATTCATCTTCCTGCTATAAGAAGTCAAATCCTAGGAACTAAAATCAAGCAACACCCATTGGTATTTGGAAAAAATTTACAAATCCCAAGTTCATTAAAGTGTCGGCTCACTGAATTATGAATTAAAGTGAAGTATCTATTTTGCATGAAGTGGTGGGTAGTGAACTCTCACTTGAAAAATGTCGCTTCAAGTTAGATCATCTTAAATGTTTGTCAATCCTGTTCTGATTTGGTCAGGTTAGGCAAGGCTGAAAAATTTTTTCTTATGTAACTTTTGGTCAGATTAGCTATGGTTATATTTTGATGGGGTTTAAGGCGGGTCCACATGGGCCTATTCATTCTCATCTCAAGAGGCAAAGTGTGGATTTTGTATAGCCACTCACTTTAAGTTATCTGATTCTGTCCACAAAGATTTTAGAGTCCGGATATCATGATGAGTTGTGTAGATCGTCAATTGGGATGGTCCTCGTGTAGGTCTGAGAGCCATTCTTACAAGAAATTTTGAATATCCTTAGTTTATATCCCATATCTTGTATCTCTGTGTCTACCTCACCATCATCATTGTCTAAGCCTTTTCCTAAGTTGCAATTAACAATGGATGCAAAGCTCAATGAAGAATTCAATTAATACACATTAAAACTTTAGAATATGTCTTATTAGAATTATAAAGAAAACTAAACTAAAAACGAAAATCCATAGATTCTACAACCTAGCAATTAGGTGAAAGAATATAACTTAGAGAGCCCAAACTAATATCCAATCTAATATATGGCGAAGATGGTTCTCACATGTTCAAAAGGTTTCTAGGGTGTATAAGGGTAGTCTGGGTAGATAGTACATTCATGTTAAAAGGTTATTTTAATTTTTGTTGAAGATACATACGGCTACAATATACTTGAAATGCCCCAGAGTAAACATCCCAACTATAAAGTTGGGTGACTTTCTTAGAAACTCCAACGAAGGAAATTAGACATCCGCCATATTCTCCTCGAGACAAATCTTAAATTATTTCATGGACTATGAAAGGTATGTGAGCATTGGTTGTCATGTGGAGGCGGCAAGGCAATGACATAGTGGTCGTCTATAGAGTTGTGGCAAGACAACAAATGTTGTAGTGATTGTCTTTGATCAACATCCCCTCTCCTTTTTTGGCCACATTTTTTACTTCTTTTTATGGCTTCCATACCTTATTGCTCTCCCTAAGGCCTAAGCACCCTAAGTAGGCCCCCTCCCCCTCCAAAAGAACAAAAAAGAAAAGAAAAGAATATTTGTGATGTTTTATGACGCCTTCGCTACGGCAGAGGCCTTGTCATGTCTTCATGTGCACCCCTGCCTTCGCCCACTTGCTGGGAGAGAAGACAATGTCCCTTTACGAGGAAAGAGAGTCAGCTTTGATTTGCTTCTTTAAGTTAAAGATATGTTTATTAAAAAAGGGTTCTCACTTGAAAAAGGGGGTCTTTTGATCCGCTTTCCTTATAAAGGGTTAGGGCTCTCATTTGAGCCCTGATCCATTCCGCTCTCTCCCAGTGGGTGACAGAGGCGCGAGATGCATCGGTGATGTGCGAGGTTTCTGATGGCCTCGCGGGGAAGCGGAGAGGCCGACAAAGCTTAGTCGGACACTTGCTAGGTCTCGCGCCCGCACTACCTTTCGCTTCTATTACATTGCCAGTATGAGTTGGCATGTCAAGAAGAATTGGCAAATATGAGCCTTTGAGGGGAGTATCAATGTTTGAATGTGTTCAACAAGATTATTAGGATATTATAGATATTATAGCCGTGTTGTCACTTTTTCAGGTTGGAAACGAAATATTTATTCCGGTACCACTAGAGAAAAATATAGATCGTTCTAATGGGCCATGAAATGATCTGAGTGTGTTAATGGAATTGCTGACTCCTCTAGAAAAATTGGTTGGTTTTGTATGATGATACTTCATTTAAGGATTAATGGTTGTGTTTGTTGCATTAATTATTTGGTAATGCAACTTTAATTTGTGTACGCTGATCTCTCCCAGAGAATATTTGCTTGTGTTCGCGGCATGGCTAATCACTCCACAATTACATGCACCTGTTGGGTGCATGCACTTCTTGGTCCAATCACTGGTATCTTCCAAATTCCAATTCATTCGCTAGGGCCTTATCTTTGGTCATCTCACCAATAAACTTGATTAGTTGCTAACAGATTGACTCACAACTGGAGATCCTCCGGTAGTCACTTCAGATTTCTCAACTGACTACACTATCTACTATTTTCTTGCCAAAGAGCCCATGTGGAAAGAGTTGAAAGGTGCCTGAAGCTTGAGATTCACGCTATGTAGTTAAATCAGAATGATTGACTAACAGATTGACTGACAACTGGAGATCTTCCGGTAGTCACTTCAGATTTCTCAACTGACTACACTATCTACTATTTTCTTGCCAAAGAGCCCATGTGGAAAGAGTTGAAAGGTGCCTGAAGCTTGAGATTCACGCTATGTAGTTAAATCAGAATGATTGACTAACTTATTAGGTTTGGGGCCTTTGGGCTAATAAAGAAATCAAAGCAGGACTGTTCTTGCAAAATGTAGTCGCCTTTTGGTCCAAAAAGTGGTATTGCCATAATGTCTTTTTTCATGACAAGGTCCTGAAGCTATATCATGGATCAGTTGAGAGGCTCTCCTCCTTGAGTAGAAAACAATAGACTAGTTTATGTAGCACACTTTTAGTCCTAAAGTCCTCAATTAGTTGGACAGCTCTGTGAATGATTAGAATGAATCTGACCGCCGAGGACTTATTGATGTAACTCAGTTGATATTGATATTTTTTTTAGGACCAGAAATGCTAATAGTCCTGCTTGAGAGCCAGATGTTGGAGCTAAATCTACTGTTCAGTTTGAGACGCTTGCAATGGGTTTTTGAAGTAGATAATGCTACTAGGGAAGTTGGTATATAAGCTGCTCGTGGTGGAGATATTGGATGTTTGTTATTTTCTGGTTTTGTTTTAGCTGACGGGGCTCTAGAATGTGGAGTGTTACTCTCTTCAGAGGATATTTGTAGGACCATCGTCCATTGTACTCCTAATAAGGATCCTGTCACATTGATGGAGAGGACATTATGGTAGGGGGCAATCGAGTTGAACGGTTTCGAGACTTTAGAGAATGGTTGTGTGTATACTGTTATGACCAATGGGGGAGAGGTTGTTTAGTATCAACAATTGTTATGAGATTGTTATGAGCAATAGGAGACAATTCTTGTTCCTGGAACTATATAGTTCTGCATGCATTGCCTTTGCTTCTCCTTTAATATTATTTTCATATATTGGGGGTCATTATTGTACTTTATGAGTCCTTTGTCTCAGTGTGAATTGGGCAGATGGCTTTCAAGCCCCATAGATGTAATTTGAGACATTTCACTTCACACAATCCATTTATGTATTTACGATGCCGTTTGGAAACGTAACTTGTATTTATTAGAATACTCTCAAGTTCCATTATGAATAAGATAGTCGGCACAAAAATGTCGCCGCTAGAAGTTCAAGTACTAGAAAATTGAGATATTTAATCAAGTATTAGAAAGATGAGACCTTACACAACATAAATGAGCAACAAAAGCATACTAGACTTTGATATCTAATAAGCTTACAAAAAACTGGATGCAACTAGATTTATGACTATTATACCACTAATTAAAGAGCAGTATGTGAATGAGCACATATTGAGGATAATTCTTCTCATTATGGATTTTAGTTATCGTGCAAATATTAAGAATAGCATATTGATGTGTACTTGTGGCAAGACAAGAAAGCATGGGTAAAAAAAAAAATCTTGTGCTTGTAACTAGGTATAATAAGATGAGGGGCCAATGAGTGGTGCAGTTACGGGTGTCATGTTCGCGGTTTACAAGTTCTGGGAAGTGGGGGTAGACTAAAACTAACATAGGCTGAGGCAGTAGAAACAGGTGACGGGACTTGCTAATACAACAGCGAAGAAGTGCCTTAAAGAGCTGAATTGAGAAATAGGACTAGTAAAGGCATTTTTGGCATGTATAAGATTAAGAGATGCAATTAGCCAACATGGGAGGGAGGGTCTATAAATAAATGCGTTGTGCATGCATATATTTCATAATGAAATTAATAAAAAATTGGTTGTAAAGTATTCCTTCTGGACTTCTCCCCACTTTGTTTCTTCTGATTGTTCTTGTTATTTCATTCAATAGGAAAGTAAAATTGGGTTTGTTTTAATATTATTATACAGAGATCAGGTCCAAGCACCGGTGATTTTAGATTAAGAATAAGATTGATAGCTTCCTATGAAATTGGTAAGGAGACATGGACCTCCAGTCTAATCAGAATATAAGCCTTTGTTTATGGTTCTATTCATTGAATCTTTTCTAAAGAGGCAGATTGATATCAGGATACGATACCTTAAGACCTGAAATGTAATCCTGATATGAGCCATTTTATTACTGTTCTAGGAAATGATACCAGGATATGATACCTTTAACATGTGAAATGTGACTCTGTGATTGATGAGCACCCATTGAATTGAATGTATACAGCAGAATATTCTCATCAGCTGATGTGTTTATCGTGTTTGTTATCATATCACGACTCTTTTCTCTTCAGGTTATGACAGAGCCTAGAAGCTTAAGGAAAATGCTATCTTGTGGGAGTTCTAAAAAGAAAGGTTTTGGGAAGGGTCTTGTGGTCTAGAGGAATATTAGAAGTGTGATTTATTGTAAATTGGTTCTTGATCTAATGGGAAATTCCCTGTGGGGATGGTGAAGTCTTGTGGCTGAAACTTTTTTATGAGATATGCTTCCTTTTGGTGCTTTTCTTTTGATTTGTGTGCAGTTTACCAGTATTTATCTGTTTATTGACTGATATCACTTCTTTTTTTCTTCATTAATATGTTTTCATGCCGACTCTTGACAAAGTCATAACTGGGAATTAGTCGTTTAAACTGTGTCTTTAGATTGCTGACAGATTCTCTTTCTGGGCTTCTAAATCTTTGCCATAAGCCATAATTCTTGATTGTAAAATTGTAATTCTGTATATAGGTATGAGGATAATAAATCACCGTGGGTATAAGACAATATCTACCTAATACTTTGACTTTGTATAAAATGGATGATTCACTATGGAAATATATGAAATTTATTGAACCTTTGCCTGCTTTTTCTTGACACTTTATGCATTAGTACTTTGTGCTTTGCCCTCTGAGATGGTTTTGTTTTGAAGGAAATTGATATTTTTATGCAAGTATCTCTCTTATAGAATTTGGATGTCCCATCTTAAAGAATATGCACTCTATCTGCATGATACAGATTTCTAGTTTGAATACACTGATAGTTTTGCACTTTTATGTTGATCTATATAATTATATGTCCATTATTTTGCAGTGGTGATTTATGATTTGTATTATTGTGATACCACATATTATAAGTAATTTAATTTCGATCAAATTCAAGCGGTTACAAACTATCTTATTTTATTTAGAGTATTCTAATTATAAATGGTTGCGCAGATTGTATGCTGATTATTAACTCACATTTTAATTAACCAGTATCTTCCAGTTTACTGCTGAGTGTGACTAATTTCTAACAAATGCTAACTGGTACATCTTTTATGCTTGAAATTGACGTTTTGGAGCAGAAATTTTGCGTGTAACTACACTGTTGGGGAATGCATCTCTTTTAGATCAAAGTGGGCTTGAACATGGTAGCCCCCTGACTACTGGTGGATTATTTTCCAATGGAGCAGCAGCTGATATGAATGGGTGGACATCAGCATTTCAATCAGAAGTACGGATACTAACCATTAACATAACTTCTCTTTGCATCTAAATTTTACTGCTGGCAGAAGGGTCCTGAAGTAATTCTTCAAAGGTTCATGCTAACTTGAATTAACTTACAGTTTGAATGCTTTGCATTCATCCGACGCTACTTTTTACGCTACTTGCTGACTCTAGGGTCCTGCTTGAGTGCTTTTAATATTTTGGACATATTATATCTGTGGGCTCGTCTTAGGAGTTTACTCTAACTGGCACTATAACTTCAGTCTCTACATCAAGAAGATGGGTATGATTTTGCATTGAACAGTTAAACCCTCTCTCTATTATTTTTTCTAATCTCACTTTTTTTTGGGTAATATATGAGAGGCTACTTTCATGTGGGAACAATCCTCTTTAACTTTGCAAGGTGAGGCCAGTCCCAAAGTTATTATTCTGTCAATTTTTCTGCAATGATGTTCAAACATCCGGTAAATTTCATGATTCTTGACCATTTCTTGCCATAAAAGAGGAGAAGTGTAACCTAGTCCTATTTTATTATATGGATTACTCTGCAGTCTGACTCCATCTGTATTCTGAGTTTGATTATCATTGTTATTATCATCATCATCAACTACTCATGCATGTAGAATAGAAATTTCTATCTAATGGCTATTCAGTCTGAAAATCTGTATGAATTGCATATTTGATCATACTACACATTTTTTGCACTCCCTAGGTTGATTTAAATTACCAATAATATTTTCTTTGATCAAATTGTCATGCAGAGATTAGGACTGTTGCAGCCTTCATCAGCTCATAGTTGGCTTGGTTCTCAGGGTAGCTCCTCCAGTCTTGTTGTCAAGAAAACAATTAGGGTTGATATTCCTGTGGACAGATACCCTACTGTATGCAATATTCCTCTCTTTTTTAATTTTGTTTCCTACTTTTAGTTATATCAGGTCCTGATTTCTCTTTCTATTTGTTTGTGCAGTATAACTTTGTTGGTCGCCTCCTTGGTCCAAGAGGGAACTCTCTTAAACGAGTTGAAGCAAGCACTGACTGCCGTGTCTTGATTAGAGGGCGTGGCAGCATTAAGGATCCGACTCGGGTAACTTTTAGTCTGGTCAGACTCAATTATTCATGCAAGCACAGATGTGCATCTCCATCCTCTTATTCAAATCTTCACATTTACATGAGCTAAATTATTTCAAATTTAACATGAAATCTCAGCAAACTATCTAATTGATGTTTATACCTAGCTAAATTTTGTCCCATAGAAGATAAAAAAACGCATAATGTCATGTTGTCAATGATTAGAATGAAAGGAAATAGGAATAAAAAGAATGAGAAAAGTTGTATGATACTCTGATCCTAGACACAAGGGAGAGTGTGATAATGAAGCTTCGGTACTCTTTGGTTGCTTGTAAGACTCTTCCACCTTGAAAACTCATCCATGGCAAGTTTTTCCATGGAAAAAGTTTCCACCAAAAGTTTGTTTGGTTTGAGAGGCTCCATGACTTTGGAAAAGCTTCCAATCACCCCTTTTGATTGTTTGAAAGGCTTGGAAGAGTTTACCAAGAAATATATATAAAACAAAGATAAAATATCATTATTTTTCACATAAACATATGGTTTAAATAGCTGATAAAACAATTAGAATTTGAAAATGATGAAAAGTGGAGTTCCACCTCACTTCAATACTTTTTGAAAGTAAGTTCTCTAGGAGGTTTAGGGGGACAGTTCCTAGCTTGTTGTCAAACTAGAAAAGTTTCCAATGCCAACTTTCAAGAACCGAACACTGGGAACTAAATATTTCTCCCACTTCCAACCATGTTTTTAAATATCCGTTGATTTCGGTATATGTTGGCAATATCATATCAGGTTTTGAGATACACGATACGATGTTAGCCCTATAATATTATCGATATGATCAATATTAGCAGCAGATATTGAAGGTATTGATACTAAAAGCCATTGATTGATACCGAGATTTAAACCCTGCTTCTAACTTTTCTACCTCACTTGCAAGCAATGTTCCTTAAGCATGCTTTCTGAGCAGCCTTTTTGAGTCTTAACATTAGAAAAGAGGATAGAGAAAGCATGACATCATGATTGGAACATCAACTTGTGAGATTAATGGCACTCATATGACTCTTATTCTCTTTAATTCTTTCTTGAAGTTCTTAAAACCATGATTTTTTCTTCTCTCTTTGTTAGATGATTATGAGTTTTATCACATAAGCTCTATTCATTGGTGCTGTAGTCGCTCACATACTTTTGTCTTTCTTGTCATTCTTTTTGCTTTTGAGGGGTAGAAATTGTTTAGAGATATGCATATAAATGCAAGAATAAATTAAGAAATTCATCGTGTTTTTATATAGTTCAATCAGAATGGTACTCGGGACCCACATTTACCTGATGTTGATATTCTTTAGGCCCACTCCACAGGAGAACCTCTTTTGTTGAGTTTGCAATATGTATCCTAGTCGCTTAAAAATTGCGAAGGGTTCAATATTTAAATTAGGCTAAATTTCCAAAAGTACCACGTAACTATTAGGACTCAAAACTACCCTCGACTTTTTTTGTTCTCGAAAGTTCACGAACTTTGTTTTTTTGCTGAAAACTCCCTAAATCTGTTAAAAACACAAGTAAAAAGTCCTAAATGTCTTTCTTTTAATATAATTTATCATTTTAAATTATTTTTTCCAAAAAGTTTCTATGTCAAATAAAATGACTATAAAGAATTTGTTTACAAAAAATTCATCTTCTTTTTCAAAATGATTTTTTTGTAATTTGTAATTTATAATTTTTTAAATAATTTTCTTATTCAAAACTTATACATATATGGTTAATTATTCATGCAAGGGTATTTTTGTCATAAAAATATCATGTGCAAGGCACGAGACATGATATTGAATAATGTCACTTGTGTTATCCCTGAACACGTCCTCTGTATAAGAGAGCTAAGGTTAGCAATTTACGAAATAGAGGGGCAGCAGTGCAGGCCGTGTAAACACGGCTAGGCAGAGTGGCCGATACCCTGAAACCCTCTAGTAGGAGGATCACTTAAGCACCTAGGGAACTGTTTTTTATAAATTGGTTGTTGTTCATTAAGACTGTTTTTTGTGGACCACCCCAAGCTTTATGTAAGGTCATAACTTGTGCATCAGGCTCGTATTAGAGGACTTGCATAATTGGATCTTAGAATAAATAATAAAGGAAAAATGAGAGAAAATTGATGTCATATTCTTATTATGGGGAGTTTCTGATATATCAACCGGTATCCGTGGGTATGAAATTGAAGTGTAAAGCTACAAGTAAATAACATAGCTATATCATATAAGGCTGAGATTATAGTTTCGACAAGCTGAAGTCTCTATTGCTGTTGTCTACTAGGAGAATGCTCTACTTCTGTTCAATCCTTGTTGTCTGTGATAAGGGAGTCCTCAATTTAGGTGGTCATTTCCATATTTCTCCAATGTGCTGTAGCGAGACATCACATAAATGGTCAACATAATAGCTGCATCTTAATTGTGATATGTCCACTCTCTATTGCTTTTTTTCTGCTCTTGTTCACACTGGGGAGATTTTTTTCTGCCTGTTTTTCTTTTATGTTGAACCCAACACACCCCATCCCTGTATCTAGTGCTAATACCACAAACCTTTGCAGGAGGACATGATGAGAGGGAAACCTGGGTATGAACACTTGAATGAGCCCCTTCATATTTTGGTGGAGGCAGAGTTACCAGTTGAAATTATCGATACCCGTTTGATGCAAGCTCGGGAGATCTTGGAAGATTTGCTCAAGCCTGTGGTATACCTTTGTTCTCTAATGCTTCCATGGTTACCTGATTTCTCAACTTCTACCAAATAATGTACTGTATTCTTATTATGTCTCCTCTTTACAGGATGAATCACAGGATTTTTTCAAAAAGCAGCAGCTGAGAGAACTGGCTATGCTAAATGGCACGCTTCGTGAGGAAGGGTCAAATATGTCTGGCTCTGTATCCCCCTTCCACAACAGCCTCGGTATGAAGAGAGCCAAGACACGGGGGTAGGTTGAGTGAGAGCTTTGGTCAGTAATACCGTTCTATGTTGGGGTTTCCCCAAGAAAGCCAATTCCCTGATTGCCAGCGGGGCAGTGGCACCAAGAAGCTTCTAACTAGATTATGTCTGAATGAGTGTTTTCTCTGCTATTGGGGGGTTGATGTTACTGAAATATGGTCAGTGAGCCAGTTTCAGGTCTTGTGGGTTTGCCTATCTCTGGTTTAACAAGTTGGAGATAGGATGTATCCTTGTGGTAGTAGTAGTACAATTGTGGGAGTTTGTATGGAATGATGGTTGTGTCGCTGTGAAACTGTGAGACTGCGCTCCCCTGGAGCTGGTCCGGGCAGGAGTGCTTAGAATTTAAACCCTATTTAAGTTTCGGTGTGGTGGGAATAATTCTTGATGGTGGAATACTTTCCCCTCTTTCTCCTTTTCCTTTTCCCTGTTCTTTCTATGTCGCTTTCCACCATGTAGCAGAATAAACCAGATGAGGTGGTAATACAGTTTGCAACTATTATTCGCTTGTTTACATTCTTTAAGTTCTGTTTGTCATGACTCACGACTTCGTATTATGTTTGAATTATGTCGTGGTTGTGTTAAAATATTTTTATTTTACACTAAAATTTTGCCCAAGTCAACTGTTTGAATTTGGTTATGATTGTAGTGTTAATAATTTCCTTGGATTTATTCTTTGATCCCCCAATAAGCCTCAGCTGACTCACATGCCTGCCAGTTAGTGTACATTGCGCCAGTGGACTGTTGGTGTCAGCCAACTGTGGCATTGATCTTCTTTGACATCATAATGACCACATCCTGAACATTTCGTTGTCATTTTGATCTGATGTAATACTTGTTGTGAGCCTTCTGAACTTTTCATATCATATTGGTCATTTCATTGTCAGTTTTTGCTATCTAATGTGACTTTACAGTCTTTTATTTTGTTTATCTAGTTCATCAACTAGAATGCTACTTGTATATTTTCATTACGTTTCATTATTGTAACTGTTGTATCTACGGGATTTGAATATTATCTCATTATGCGCCATGTATCATATTTGAACTGCAAGACAATGTAGAAATGATCAAGTACGAACTAAAATTTGCTTTGATCAGATACCAGTCTTTTGAGTTTCCTGCTACCAACGGTGACGGTGGATTTAATCTCACTGTACAGTTAAAAAACCATTGCATATGCCATGAAAACTACCGAAGCTTTACTTGTTTCAGTCCTTTATCTAGTGATGATTTGTGGTGGTTCCAGTAGTGGCAAACAGGGGATCCTCTGCTACTCGTCTGTATGGCAAGTCAATGCATCATACAAACATTGGGCAAAGGAAGTAATCTGCATCACCACAAGAGAACATTAAGCATTTTAAGACGGACAATGCTTTGCTTTTAATCCTCTTGTTCACATACAAAAGACAAAGGAATAACACTTGTTAGCAACATCCATCTCCTTGTTAACTATATTATGCACCAAAATACAGAGATCACGGTGAGAACTAGGAGAAGGATGGCAGCAATCACAGAGATGATTGCCCAAGGATTCTCAAAATAGTCGTGCATTAGTCTTGCCCCTCCACCTGTGGAGATTGACCTCACTATACTGCTTCACATCGTTGAACGACTGTCCGAAATACTGCTGCTCATAGTCTAGATACGTACCCTGGCAAAGACTTGAACAGGTCGGCCACTTCATCATCTTGACCGAGCAAACTCTCAGTAATGACGTATTTCTTAAGTATAGCAACATATTTCGGCGTGTTGATGATATTATCCAGGAGTCCTGCATAGCTTGTGAAGTAACTTCCAGCTGTGGGGCAACATTGCTCCAAGACTATGAGCTTTCGAAACTTAGCAATTGTGCTCTCTTCTACAGACAACAATGAGATTTCCATCACTCCATTTCTAAAGGTGACATCCAGTAAACTCGTCACCTCCTTCCTCCTGAACTCAACACCGGATTCTTCAAGCTCCGTTGCAGTTGGAATCATCCTTGGTGCTCTTAATCTCTCTTCATTAATTCTGAGCTGTTGAGGACATTCCCAACAATTGAGCAGTACTCGACAGTAGTGGAACAAAGACAAAAACCAAAAGAAACATCCTGAAGCCAAAGTCCCTAATCTTCTTGATCGTGTTCATCGCCATGTCTCTCCACGAGCGGGCAGTCTTAATCCTTTGGCTTGAAGTTGGAAGAAAGGATTACTGGAACAGATGGAGGAGATGATGGACATTTTGGAGATCCAATGTTGCTAGAACTCTCTTAGACCTGCCCTGAGTTACATAAGAAATGCCGAGCTTCATGAGAGTACTGCGAACGGCCTTGCCCTCCCAGGATGTTTGACAACTCAAACAAGGACTCAAGGACAAAGGAATCTGATTTTCAAGAAGCAAGAGGTCGTCGTTCCTCAGAAACGGCAGGTTCCATTTCTCTGCAGCATCGAGCTGGTGTTTGTTCGTGTCTCGGTAGCACCATTTAATCAACCACTAAATGATGAAACAAGCATCAACTTCCATTAACTTCACAAAGGCATCGCCATTGGGGCTCAAACGCCTCAGTATATTTCTCCCCTGCTCATGCCTCTAATTCTCTGACCTTGTTGATGTACTTCTTTAGCATGTCCTGATCATCCTCACGACGATAGATGAAGTCTTAGAGATAACTACATTTTAACGATTCCATAGGCTCAAGTCTCTCACTCTTGGCAGAGGTCTTGGAGGTACCTCCATTTTAACGATTCCATAAGCTCATGTCTCTCACTCTTGGCCTGTAATGGGTCAATGAAGATGATCTTTGGGTCATAATCCTCGCGGTGTTTGTCGCAAATGGAAGGGAGCACTCTATAGATAGTGTGTGGCTCTTCTTTCTCTCTCGCAAAATCTAAATGATGGAGTTTTGCCTTCATGGTGTTACGTAGTTTATCTTCAACCTCTGTTATCACACTTCCGTCTTCTTGTTCCGCCATTTCCTTCCTTGGTAGAAGCTAGAAAGCCCAAGAGAATCGATTCACCTGAAGAGTGGATCCTGCAAATTATTATTATTCTTTCAGGAGGTTCAAATTCATTCTTCAAAAAAGAGGATCAAATTCATCAAATAATTATATTACTTACAAATAAATAAAAAAATTATCAATAAAAATAAATTTGGGCAACTATATGTTCTTTTGTAATTTTGTTCTGTGTTTATAGTGAATCCTCCTGTATCAACGATGGCTACAATGTGTTGTGCAATGGCAGGTTTCCTTTAGTAGTGCACTTAAATAAAATGTTTTGCTTGCCTCCTTAGACATTGAATTTTATTGTTGCTTATTTCGAGTTTGATGATCTCCAATTATCTTTTTTCTGCACTGCTTATTCCTTCCTTTCACTGCCCACTTGCCAAAACCATTTAGCACATCAAAGCACCTATAAAAGACCAAAGTCTGCAGTTTAACTAGGGACAATCTCTTTGAAAGAAACATCAAAGGACCGGTATCTTGTGTGCCTTTTCAAATAAATTACATGTGTCGAGCTAAAATATTTATTATGCATAAATTTTGAGTTGCTAATATTATTTTATACAAACAGAATCTTGTTATTTGGATAACACATTTTGGACTCATTGAACTCAGAAGAGAGCGAAATACAGGGCTCTCTACCTTAAAACTTCCGAGGGCACTGCGGGGGACAGCGACTATTGGCTAGACACGTTGTTCTCTTCGAGTTCGGATATAATCCACTAAAATTAGTTCATTCAACATTATTTAGTAAATCACACAGTTTTATTAAAATAATTGTTGTTGGGATGGGCTCAAACCTAGCTAGGGGTGAGAATGGCCGGGCCGAGCCAAAGTTTACCCAAACTGAAATGGGCTGGCTTTGGGCCTTGGCCTGCACCTTGGCCTCCTCTGCTGAGACGAGCATGACGGAGGTGAGGAGGGAGAGGCGACAGGGGACCCACCAGTTCTTGCAGGCCCAGTCGTTGGTGACGGAGGAGGTGAAGAGGGTAAAGAAGAGGTCGTGGAAGGCGAAGAAGAGGAAGGAGAGGTAGAATGCCTCGCGCTTGAGGTCATCGAGGCGGGTCTCTTTGAGGCCGATGCAGTGGGCCAGTCGGTCCTCCTCGCGCTGGAAGAGGTTCAGGAGGAGGTGGTGGCGGTGGATTGGGTCTGGTTGGTCGGCGGTAGGGTGGGGGTTCAGTTTGCTGGTCGGTTTCAGAGTCGACGGGGATCTCGACAACATGGCTGTCGGTTGTCTCGGCTATGGGGAGCAGGGGAGATCAAGAAATGGAATTTGGGACCGGAGAGTTTAAGAAAGGAAAGAAATTTGGCCAAGTGTTGGAAAGCTTGGGGATTGGATTCGGGGAGAGAGAGATTCGAGGGGGGGAGTGAAGTGAAAAGAGTCGCAACGGTCGAATTTGGGGGATTTCAGGGGGGCGACGCTCGGATTTTTCGGGGGTAAATTTGGGATTTTGATGGGGCTGGGAACACCTCAGAAAAGGGGTGTGGATATTCTAGGGGAGTAGATATTGCCACCCCAGAAAATGAGGAAGGCGCCTCATGAATTAGGCACCCCAAATTTGATAAAGGCATCCCACAAAAAATTCTAAAATGATCAAAATGTCCTTTTCTTCCCCCCGGCGAGCGAATCTCTCGCCGGCGAACCCTCCCCCCTCGCCGGCGAACCCCCGGATCTCCCCCTCTCCTCCCCCTCCTCGATCTCCCCATCTCCCCCAGGCTGTTCGACTGGATTCCCGCCGAACAACCATGGGGGGAGATCCTGTTAATTTCTAGGATCAATCTGACAACTAATCAATATCACTGAAATATCACCGATCTAATTGGCCAGGTCGGTTAATATCAGGTAGGAGGTTTTCCGTTTAATAGAATGTTCCTTAATTAAAAAACCACCTTTCAATTACCTTCCTTGGTTTCCTTGGTTAAACACCAATTGGACTGGTATAAGTCAGTCTTAATATACTGAATATCAGTATATCCCCTATATAAAGAAATTAATTCACTTATACAGTACTTGGAGTGAGGTACGCTTAAAGCGAATCTCCTTAAGAAATTACGTCCCCCACACCGGTGTTAACGGGTTACTGGACGCTGGTCTCCCAAAACACAACATTCCTTCACGGTATTTGGATAGCACTACCAAATCACAGTACGGTCGAATCATAGTTAATCAGTGCCTTCAAAGGATTATTGAAGCAGCGGGACTAAGACAAATTTCGGGAGAATATTTGCCTTTACTTTGGAGGAGCACCCACTGTAGAGGAAGGAGGAAGATAGAAGAATATTCTTCTTTAGAAGTCCCAGATTCAGACAACAATTCTACTAAAGAATCTGTTGAATTTTCTGAGCCATCTTTCAGAACGAATTTTACAGAATCTCTTGGAAGTCGCTTCGGAAACCGAATTACTGATTTTCCACTTCCCTTTGGAAGTTACTTCAGGAATGAGAGAGAGAGGATCTCACTTCAGAACTCAGAACACAGAGAGAGTTTTCGTTGTTGGTGTGTGTTGATTTGAGAAAATGGAGCGTTATTTATAGCGCTCCGGGAGGGGCATTTTTGTCCGAACCCAACCGAACCGTTGCAACGGTTCGGTCTGAACCGTTGCAACGTTTCGTTTCAACCGCAACAACCGCCCAACCACCGCGACGGTTTACAGACAGCCGTTGCGCTGGGCGGTTCGGATCCGGAGGCGGAGCGGATATGATCCGCGTGACCCATATCCGTGAGACCCGTTCAAAAAGAACCGGAGCGGGTAGGGAACCCGAACCCAGACCTGGACCCGGACCCGGACCCGGTCCCAAGCCCGAGCCCGGCCCGGCACCGGCGCTGGCTGGCCGGCAGCCAGCGGCGGCGCGCGCATATGCAAGCATGGTTTCCTCCCAATCGCGCGCGGAAACTCCAAGTACCCAAAGGGCACGCCCTTTGTTTTCATTTTTCTCTATTTAAACACTTCAAACTTTCATCCCATGGCTAATGTGGGACTAAATGCCTTTAGCTACTTTTAGTTCCATTTTGGCTTTGAATTAGGCAATCTTTAGACTTGAATATCTCATTCATTCGAAGTCGGAATTGAACATGTGAATATACCACGTTCATCCCCAATGGAAGGAGAACACACTCCAACCATTATCCAATTGATTCGATCAACGAATCTCATCGTAATTCAATTTAAATATTCACATATATTCTTCATATTCCCAACAATCCCCACAATGAATGGAGAATTAAGGAATTGACACACAAAGAGACCGACTCTATTGTGAAAGGTACTTTAGAAAAGAAACTGCATCAGGATAGGTGAACTAGGTCTTGAGCCTTCCATAGCGAAAACTTTATCGGACTTACTGGCTAATCAGTGAACTAGATCTTGAACTGTTAGCCGTTAGTGTAAGCCTAGTCAACAAGCTTCACACAGTGACTTTCTAAATCAACTTTGGTTCTCGGTTGTGTCCATTTTGGCCCTGGATATTCTTAGTTTCAGAGAGTATCTTTAGGGAATAACAGCCTCCATAGAAATTTCCAAAGAGCCGACCCAACTCTATACTCACATAGGTGATCGTCCTATTAAGAGTAGTCTACTCTACTCTACTTGTTTAGTAATAAGATATAGGCATCATTAAAAGCGTTAATCTTATCCTTAATCAACATGTAGAAAGCACTTATGTGCACCTTAGGAATGAATTGGAGTCAAGCTCCCAAGTGCTTACTTGTTGAGTCAATCATAACTAGTTTTTCCTCTTGAACTTAGTCCGTGGGATCTCCAGTCGCTAAATGAGGTTTCCATTAAGCTGACTCGGTTAGGTTAGGCTTTTAGACCCATTTCTCTCGATGCGCAGTTTATACGCTCTGCACTTAAACCTTTAGTAAGCGGATCCGCTAAATTATCTTTTGACGAGACAAAGTCAATAGAGATAATTCCATTTGAGAGCAACTGCTTAACAGTATTATGTCTATAACGAATATGTCTAGACTTATCGTTGTATGTAACATTTTGTGCCCTAGATATAGCTGCTTGATTATCGCAGTGTATGCATATAGCGGGCACTGACTTTGCCATAATGGTATATCTTACAAAAATTGTCGAAGCCATTCTGCTTCTTTTTCGGCCTTGTCTAAGGCTATGAATTCCGATTCCATAGTGAAACGGGCAATACATATTTGTTTGAAAGATTTTCAAGATACCGCTGCTCCTCCTAGAGTAAATAGGTATCCGCTAGTTGATTTTGATTTCTCAGAATCTGCAATCCAATTAGCATCACTGTATGCTTCAAGTACAGGTGGATACTGTCCATATCTTAAGGCATATTCCTTAGTATGTGATACGTAACCAATACTCGTAATAGAGCAGTCCAATGTTCATCACTAGGGTAACTAGTGTATCTGCTTAACTTGCTTACAACATAAGAAATATCAGGTCTAGTATAATTCATCAAATACATTAGACTTCCGATAATCTGAGAATACTCCAACTGGCATATTCCAGTTCCTATATTCTTATGAAGGTGGATGTGTGGGAGAAAAGGATTTATATTCTCTTTTATCCCATGATCCTTGAATCTTTCTATCATCTTCTTTACGTAGTGAGATTGAGATAGACTGATTCCATCTGGTATTCTAGTGATTTTAATTTCTAAAATTACATCAGCAACCCCCAGATCCTTCATGTCAAAACTGTTGGATAACATTCTTTTAGTGGACTTAATAATTTCAATATTAGTCCCAAGTATCAACATGTCATTTACATAAAGACAAACAATGATACATGCATTTCCAACTGTTTTAGTGTAAATACACTTATCACATTCATTGATAGTGAATTCATCTTTGATCATGATACTATCAAATTTCTCAAGCTATTATTTTGGAGTCTGCTTTAGACCGTATAAGGATTTTACCAATTTACACACTTTGTGTTCTTGGACCTTGACTATAAATCCTTCAGGTTGCTCCATATATATTTCTTCATTTAATTTACCATTTAAGAATGCAGTCTTGACATCCATTTGATGGATATCTAAATTATGCAATACTGCAATTGCAATCAACATCCGAATGGAG
Organism: Agave tequilana; assembly: GCA_038442645.1. Lineage (NCBI taxonomy): Eukaryota > Viridiplantae > Streptophyta > Magnoliopsida > Asparagales > Asparagaceae > Agave > Agave tequilana. The sequence continues at coordinate 202,953 of JAVJIF010031941.1, read as the reverse complement.
GTTATTCTTATTACTGTTGAATAAGTATCGAAGTAGTCAAGTCCTTATTTTTGTCGATAACCCTTGGCTATTAATCTAGCCTTGTACTTATCGATAGATCAATCGGGTTTTAATTTTCTTTTAAAAATCCACTTACACCCATTTGGTTTACTGTCAGGAGGCAAATTTGCCAATTCCCAAGTATGATTGCTCAGTATGGATTCTATTTCGCTATTTATAACTTCTTCTCACATTTATGCTTCTGGGGTAGACATAGCCTCTTTAAATGTTTGAGGCTCGCTCTCTGTAACCCCCTGATTCCTGGTGTATCGGTACGCGATATGACGTATAATATTGATTTGACCTTTCTGGTCATCAGATCGAGCCGATTTCAGTTTCAAAAATCATTTTCTAATATTTTAGATTTTTTAGGATTTTCTGGAATTTTTCTGGGTTATTTTGGACAATCTCCGGAGTCGGTGTCGACCGATACCGATAATCGGTCTTATGATTTTTAATTCATAAATGGAATTATATTTTAAGAATCTGCTTTCACCATGTATCTTAGAATCATCTTATCTACGTTAGGGTATTTTTGGGAAATTTTCTGAATTTATCGAAAATCCGGCCAAACCGGTGTCGCCCGGTACCGGCGACAGTTTTCAGAATTTTTAATTTGCAAACCGGATTGAATTTCTTCAAATCGTTTTCAGATTACGTCTCAGGATAATATTCTCTATTTTCTGTAATTTTTGGGCACCGTTCGGAGCTGGTCGAATATTGGGCCAATATTATATTACAAAACATGACGTTTCTCGAGTTAAGTTATTAATTTAACAGTGCTAGTGCTTCACCCATAATTACGGTTTCATAACGAAAGCTAAATATGAATACATAAATATAATTTAGAAAAAGAAAACACTCACAAACTAACCATGGGAAGGTAGCTCTCTTTCCCACGATCGCAACGGATCCAGAATCGTTCAAATCGGAGTCCGGATGCTCCCGACATTGTCCGAATACTAAATCATAAGAAAAAGGGTTAAATATGTAAATAAACATAATGTAAATGCAAATACAAAAATGTCACAGGGGTTTTCTGCAAAATTACATTTATTGGGTTTCGGATGCTGGTTTGGTGAGATAACGGGTCGGGTTTGGGTAATTGGGTTTATAGGGTTAACGGGTATCAAACCAACATGTAGGCAACCTAATAGGGGTATTTGGGTAATGGGGATCGGGTTTAGAAGGATTATGGGTTCGGGTTTCCACCCGAACCCATAAACAGTTAACAGCAGCGGCAGCAGCAACCGCTGCTGCCGCGCTCCTCCGCTGGCGGCGGGTCTGATCCGCCGACGGCGGTCTGCACCACTGGCGGCGGGCCTCCCCTGCAGGTGGGAAGAGAGAGAGAGAGAACTGGAGAGATGGAGAGGGAAGGAGAGAAAAGGGAAAGGGAGAGGAAACAGGGCAGCGGCTGCTGCCCTGTGCCTGGCCGCGCAGCCGCGCGGCCATGGCGGCCGGCTGCGGCGGCGGCGACGCTCGGCCGCCGGGGCGGCCTGGTCCGTGCACAGGAGATCGAGAGAGAGAGAGAGTGAGGGAGAGAGAGATCCATCGAGATCCTTCATAGGTATCTTTGTGCTTTGTTCCTGTTATCTCTTTTATCCCTGTTTTTATATCTGTTATGATCGCTAACCCCATTCTGCAGGTATTCTTGTACTTCTTTCCTGCTGGACCCCCTTGTCTATATGGAGGCTATGTCCTGTACTGAGACTTAACGTACACATGAGTGTGTTTTCACCTGACGTATGTATGTCACCATAACGTCTCCGTATCCTTGGGATCGGGGCGTTACATAGTGGTATCAGAGCCTAGGTTCACACCTGGTGTGGGTAACCACCTGGGTCCATACTCGGGATCTTACCACTAGTACAATCAGATGCAAATTTAAGCTTATCTGTATCTGAATTTGGGAATTCCAGCGACGAGTACAAGACTACCATGTCATTGACGCTTCATTCCTTGACTCTTTTCTCTTCCTTCCTGCCAGTTATCCACTAGCCTATCTAATTTCCGTCTTGCTTTCTTTTCATCTTCTTGCTTCCAATCCGTTAGTATTTGTTCACTACACTACTTCTCCATCCCGTGGTCCTTAGAGATAGCAGAGTGCGCAGCGGAAGTGTCGTGGACCCGTAACATTTAGGCTCTGGGATTTAAAATATTGTTCTCCCACCCGATTTGAAATTTCGAGGACGAAATTTTTTGTAAGGTGGGGAGAAATGTAACCCCCTGATTCCTGGTGTACGTATCACAGTATCGATACGCGATACGACGTATAATATTGATTGACCTTTCTGGTCATCAGATCGAGCCGATTTCAGTTTCAAAAATCATTTTCTAATATTTTAGATTTTTCAAGATTTTCTGGAATTTTTCTGGGTTATTTTGGACAATCTCCGGAGTCGGTGTCGACCGATACCGATAATCGGCCTTACGATTTTTAATTCATAAACGGAGTTGTATTTTGAGAAGATTGTTAGGTATTTCCTGATGTAATATGAGGTAATAATAGGAACTATAACTACTGACATAGACAACTCGGATACAGTCATTAGACCTGCACAGGCACTGCCACTCGGGCCACTATGTCACCATCTGCTTGGACACTATTATGTCATGTATTGGATCACAGTTAGATAACTATCATCACATGTATACTGATCCATAGTATTCGATAACACTACACTGTCACTAGATATGACTGCAGGACACCGGCATTGCATGCACTGATAGTACCTGTACATGTATCCCCGTTGCACAGATACTATGACACTGTCACCGTTACAGACCCACCGATACACTCGACATAGTGATTGCATGAGAACCTTTGATACACTACACGGGACACTGCTAGTGCATTTACATGTTGCACAAATACTATGACACGTCTTACGTTCGTATTCATGTGCACCACTTCACGGCATACCGTCAAGTCCTATACCGTTATCATCATTACATGGATTCTCGGCATATCACTGCTACACATGCATGTATGGTTTCTTTATTCTTGTCATATGGATCCCCGTTCATATTACATGTCTTATTGTTCCATGTTATCGTATGCATGTTATATGATTGTTTCCGGTTACTGATATGGAGATTCTCGTTACTCGACTTGAGAGCTGTTGATATGCGATATGTGGACTCCCACATCTATTGTTCCCGTTTTCCCGTTATATTGTTCCCGTTTCCCGTTATATTGTTCTATGCTATTAACAGAGCTCAGGTCCTGTTATCATGTTACCCATATCATGTACTGTATTTGTTCTCATTACATTGTATACTTGACCTATCAGATCATAAAACTAACTGGGGTATGGGGGAGACTTGACGGTTGATTAGATCTTATCGGGTGATGTACTGGATCCATATTGTTCTCCCACTGCAGGGGACGGTAGTGCTACCTACCAATTGCTCTATGAGCTCTCGTTACTTGTTTCATGCTCCCCTCTTAGCGGAGGGCCCTGGTCTCAGCAGCCAGGGGTTTGTTTAAGGCCGTGATCCCGGGTATGCACGGAATACATCTACCCGATAAGAGCTCCTCGACCACGGATTTCCAATTAACATAATAAAACAGTATACACAATAGTGACGTCGGGAACACTTGTTATTGAAAAGCACACCTAGGGGGGTGAATAGGTGTACGTGCTAATCTAGGAAGTAAATGCGCTAAATGCGGAAGCTAATGCAAATTTTGCAACACACTTAATACAACACACAAGTGTAGCCGAATTCCCCGTGAAGGGCTCTGGACTAACTCCTCTTGATTCCCCTTGAATGGGTTGAGGTGCTATGTGAAGCTCTTGTGGTTAAGTATAAGTGAGGCACACACACAAGCAATCCAAGCATATAATGAATAAGCAATATGAATCAATGCAAGGACAACACAAGCAAATAGATATGATATGGCAATATGAATTATGCTCAACACAAGTAAATATGATATGATGTTATGAATGATGCTTTGCACAATATAAAGAGAGAGAGTTAGAGAGACAAGTGGATCAAACGCTAACAACAAGATATGTTTTGAGGTTCGAGCACCCAGCTTTACATCCCCGCCTACACCACCGTGTAGGATTTCCAATCCACTATCTCCCACCGAGGGAACCTCTACCGAAGAGGATTTGTTACAATACAAGGAGTACCGAACTCCTCTCTCAAACACCGCCTCACAACCGAGGGGTAGGCCCGTAGCCAATACAACACCAACACCTCTACCGAAGAGGGTTACAAACCAAACTCCACCTCTCACTAGAGGGAGCAAACCAATCACCTGATCACCTCTACCAAAGAGGGATACAACAAGAACAAGGGTGTACAACAAGTGGTTTCTTTCAACCACAAACAATCTCTCTTTCTTTTCTCTTTTTCCACAAAACAAAAGATCCTAATAGATTAGGATAGATGATAGCTCAAGTGTGGAAAACTAGGTGTTTGGAAAACAAAAACACAAAGAAAAATACTTGGGAAAACTCTTGCATAAGATAGAAAGTGAAAGCCAAGACAAATCTCCCAAAATACTCTTTTCTTTGATTTTTCCAAAAACCTAAAACAAACAAGATGAATTCTTTTTGTCACAAAACTCTTTTGAAAACTTGTTTAAAACAGTAGAGAAAGTATGGAATTTTTAGCTCTAAAAAACTTACTTAAAAACATGAAGAGATGGGGTATTTATAGCCCCATCAGAAAACTAGCCGTTAGGCTGATCTGGCAGCCTGACAGGCTGCCGGTCGGCCGGCCCGGCCGACCGCCAACGGTCTGAAATATGACCGTTGGGCAGGGCCGGTCGACCGCCCGGTCGACCCAAACAAACAGAGAGCACTGCTGTAACACCCCGCTCCCAGCATACGTACTTAGTTGCGTATTCAGATTTTTCGATCGTATTTTTTGATTTACTTCCTGTATTTGTTTTGTATTATAAATTATTTATATGATCGTTTTGCCTTGGATTTGGATTCGTGGACTCGGAGTCAGCCCTAGTCTGAACCGAGGGCCCGATCCTAGAGTATTGCTCGATTTGGACCTTCTGGTATTATGATTTGACCGATTTCAATTTTAAACATCATTTTCCAATATTCTAGATTTTCTATGATTTTCTGGAATTTTCCTAAATTAAATTGTAAATCTTCAAAACCGGTGTCGGCCAGTTCCGTTGACCGATTCCCGAATTTTTAATTTACAAACGGTTTGGAATTTCTAAAAGTGCCTTTTGACATTACTTCTTAAAATCATATTTTCTATCTAAATACTTTTTCTGGGATTTATCAGATTTTATCAAAATCCGGCCAATCCGGTGTATACCGAGATTGACGGTTGACTTCAGGATTTTTATCTGGAAAATGAGATCTAATCTTTGAAAACTGATTTCACCAAAAATCATTTTATAATATTTATTATTTTTGAGAATTTTTGGGAAACTTTCCGAGCTATTTCATTTTGGGCTTTTCCGGAGTTTTCAGTATTTTCCCAGATACCGAGGAAATTGCCCCAATTTTCCACCTTTGTCTTTTCCCCATTTTCTCTCTCCTTCCTCAAACGCGGCATTCACCTACCTGGGATTCTGCATTTAATGCAGAGATCCTCTCCACACCTCTCCATGCTGCATTTAATGCGCTGCTAATCACTTCCATCAAGTCATCATGACTTTTGTCCTTTTGTGAAACGCAGCCTTTTTGCATCTCCTCCTGGACGCAGCTTTCATTCCCGCGTCCAATTCTTTGGCTTGAAACGCAGCCCATCTCCTTCCAATGAAACGCAAGTTTCATTCCTTGGCTTCCAAAGTCAAACTTGCAATCATTACTTCCCCACTATATAAATCACCCCACTCCTTCTCTCTCTTTCATTTCTCTTCTTCTTCTTCCTTGTTTCCTGCAACCACCAACAGAGAGCAAGGAAGACAACCTCTTGCTTCCTTTGGCCACCATACTCCACCTTCTCCATCTCCATTTTCACCACCAACACCATCACTTCTTTCTTCTCCATCTCCTCCTCCTTTTACAACAACAACAACATCTCCATACCACCTTCTTCAACCTCTTTTCACCATAAAACACCAAAGAACCCATCCTCTCCACCAAAACTTCACCACCATCTCCACCACCACCTACATCTCCTTGGCCACCACCAAGTATACCATCTTCACCTCCACGGCGAGCTCTTTCATTCTAGCCAACTAATCGCTCCCCGTGGCACCGTTTGCAAAATCCCATTTTGGCAACTTGAACTAGACTTGCACCATCAACCTCCCTCTCTTGTGAAGACCGGCCACTCCTCTTGGATTGAGGCCGCGTTCTTCTCCGGCGGCAAGACTTAGGGCCGGTACCCTCCTTTGGATTGGGGTCGAACTTCCCTTCGTTGGACGCAGCAAAGGATCATCGTTAGGCGAGTGCTTTTCCTCGCCAAAGACTTGATTAACTTGTATTTGCATATCAACAAACCATAACTTTCAAAGTTAGTCTTGCTCACTGTTTGGCAGTATTAGTCGACTTGACCAATTCATAAGTCGACTAGCCCCTTTGAAACGCAGTCCTATTTCTGAGAACGCAACTCTGTTAGTCGACTACATGTTTCCCCCAGTCGACTAACCCTTTTCTGAAACGCACCCTTCTTGGAAACGCAGCATTCCTAGTCGACTTGGCAATCACCCCTAGTCGACTAACTTTTCTTCTGAAGACGCGGATCTTTGAGACGCGGACTTTATTAGTCGACTATCCATTGTTCCCAGTCGACTAACGCAGCTCCCTTGAGACGCAGTCCTCTGAGACGCGACCTTGACTAGTCGACTACCCACAATTTCCAAGTCGACTAACCTTTCTGCCTGAGACGCGGCTCTCTCAGACGCGGCTTTATCAAGTCGACTACCCCTAACGCTCTAGTCGACTAACCTTCCTCTTGAAACGCAGCTCTCCCAAACGCAGCCTAGCTAGTCGACTTGTCCCTTGTCTTTGGTCGACTAACTCCTTGATTAGTCGACTACCCATAAATTCCTAGTCGACTAACTTTGGCTGACAGCTGTGGTTAATCACTTTCTTAAATATGGACCTTTTTCTCGGGACTTGTATTATATGTTGTTATTACATGACTTGTTACCTGCTAATATCATCATCCTGTCATGCTATCACTTGACACCCAGCATGATATACTTGACCTTGTGATTATCACGTTTACGGGAATCCTGCCTTGTTATCCTGTATTATATACAGTGACCTGTTATCCTGAATGGAACTAAGTGCCACACAGAGCAAAGTGCCACACTACTCACGTGGTGGGGGCCACATCTTGAATCTGTGGGGGTCACCTCTAGAATCCATCCCCCTCAGAGCAAAGTGCCACATGGAACAAAGTGCCACATCACATACGTGGTGGGGGCCACCTCTTGAATCTGTGGGGGCCACCTCTTGAATCTGTAGGGCCATCTCCTGTTATGACCAGTTATTCCCGTAATCTGATAATATTGATAAGCCATAAAAAGGACAACTTGCACGGGGAATGGGAGGAAGTGATGGATGCCGGAATGATGCCTTGCTTATAGTAGTGGATTATCTGAACTGACGATTCGTGTTAGAGGGATTTAAGGCCCTCAGAAGATGCGTGTTAGGGGGATTTAAGGCCCTCAAGCTGGTCCCGGGTGTACGGGAACTACTATAAGAGGAGCTATCAGTTCTCCATCAGCTTCCAGTAACAACCCTCGGCTTGCTTATATATGGATGTATGTGTGTTGAGATGTACACCAGGACACATACCTAGATATATGGGTCAGACAAGTAATAATAACGATTCCCGTTATGACTCCTGTTATGATTCCTGTTATGTACTCCTGTTATGCCCGTTATGATTCCTGTTATGATTCCTGTTATGTACTCCTGTTATGCCCGTTATGATTCCTGTTATGATTCCTGTTATGTACTCCTGTTATGCCTGTTATGTGTTCTTGTTATGACCACTTTGTAATTCGGGTTGTATGTGCTTGGATTACGATGATATGAGATAAAGGTATATATATGAGGGTTTCCTTGTTTGGATTATTCCTTCGATGTACTAGTCTCATGGAGCCGTGACCTAAGCTTATACAATCGGTTTTGCCCGTAATGAGGTTTATATCGGATTTCCTGTTTTATGATTATTATGATATATCTGTTCATACCATACTCTTTACTTGTATTGTAACCCGCCTGTCTCCTGTTCTTATCTGATCATATCATGAGTACTTCCTACTTGATATTATTTGTTATATACATTTGTGCTCGTCCTGGCTCGCCACTTGGCTATTGCTTCACCATTCGCCTGGGGAGTTTCATCTGACTCCTCTGGATCCTCATGTCCAGGTTTTGGAGCTTGGAGCGTGTGGATTCCCTCTGTTGCTGATCAGAGTAGCGCAGCGGTAGCGCGGATCTTCAACAGACCATCCGGAACTCCATCCTTCCAGGCCCCCTGTTTGCCTCTCGAGTTTTCCTATTGCAAACTCGTGAGTGCCTTTTGTACAGTTCATATATGTACATCTTTTTGTACTCTCGCATTTGCGCCTATCAGGTGATGTAATATCATTGTAATATCGGATCACCTTTGGTGATAACTTTGTAATTGTACACATGTGTTGGAATGTATAATGCACCACTTGCTTCCGCACTCTGATTCTTGCCTGTACTGATGCTTAGCATATATACGTGAGGGTATTTTTGACCTACGTATATACGTTGCAGTAACGTCTCCGTACCCGCAGGATCGGGACGTTACAACTGCTCTCAGACCCGGTCGACCCGGACGGTCGACCGTCCCTGTGTCAGCCAAACGTGCACAGATCTGTGCACGTCGGTCGACCGACCCGGTCGACCGACTTCATCCCAAGTCGACTTGGTCAGTATAGTAGTCGACTGGTTGAAATCTGGAACAGAAATCTGGGTTAGAAAAACAGTTTAAAAATGTTTTGAAAAATCATTTAAGTCTTCTAAAAATCCACAAAACTTGTTTTAACATTTTATATTAAAACACAAACAAGTGATAAAAATTTTCAAGACATATATCAACATATTCAAATCATTTTTAAGTCTTGCAAATTTTATCAAAACCAACACTTGTATATTTATCAAACTTGATTTTTCAGTACATGAATAAGATAGTCAAAATAAGTTTGTCTAGCAAGTTTAAAGCATGTATGTATATCTAGAACATATCTAATATATATAAAAATAAAGTAAACTTGTTTTGATCTACTATTCATGAAAACCAAAAACCAAACATAAAACGTGTGTGTTTGTGCACTTGAGCATATCAACTATACTAAGCTTTACAAATGGATCTAAACACACTATCTAAACTAGGATACCTAAGTCTTCTTGACGATCTCCATCTTCAAGTAGACTCGATCCCAAACCGTGATCCACCGAGTGCAAAGGAGTAATCTTGAAGCTCGGGCACCGGAATCACCATGTGAAAGCTTCCAAACTCTTCTTTTTGAAGCAATCACCAACTAATATCTTGATCAATGATCTGTAACTAAAATCACAAGATAATTAGTAAACATAACTACATGAGTTAATCATCATCAAAACTAGGGTGGAAGGCCTTTGGGCCAACAATCTCCCCCTTTTTGATGATGACAAAACTCATGGAGTTATATATGCATGGATTAAAGTTAAGCTTCAAAGAAGCTCCCCTTAACTCATGCATAAACAACATAAACAATAGATATGCAATAAATGCTCTTAAACATGAATGCATATAAATGCATAACAATAAAAGGTTCTAGATACCAATGAAATGTTTAAAACAAAACATGCTCTAGATATCAATTACAAAACATGTTCTAGATACCAATTAAAATTAAACTAAATTAAACTTAATATATGCAAAAATAAACATGCATATATAAAACTTCTCAAATAATTCTCCCCCTTTTTGTCAATCATCAACAAAGGGGTAAAAACCAAAACAAAACAAAATCTTCTCTCTTTTTAATACAAAGAATCAATCTTCAATAAGGGGTAAAAGTAAAACCAAATCAATAATTTTTTCTCCCCCTTTTTGTTCGAAACAACGAATCAATAAAAATAATATTTTCTCCCTTTTTGTCTAAAACAAAAACAAAACCAATTAGGGGTGACAATCAATTAAGGTACCAATTAAAAGTATGTCAAAGAATAGCATCTTGATACCAATTGAAAGGAAACAAACAAAAAATATTGATACCAATTTTAAGCAAAACACATGAAGATCTTGATACCAATAGAAATTAAACATAATAAATTTTGAATGTCTAAATAAAAATTTTGATACCAATTGTAATATTTTTCATTTTGAACATATGATACCAAATTGAAATTTTCAATCATAAAGTATGGGAGTACAAATACCAATTGAAATACAAAATCAAATTTTCTCCCCCTTTATGAAATACAAACTAAAACAATGCTCACTTTTGTTTTAACAAGCCTAAGCATTGTTAAAAAAAATTGAAACAAACATATATATGTATGGAAAATAGATACCAATAGAAATTGATATTCTTGGAATTGAAAAAAACATTCATACATACAAACATATATAAGTATACAAGAAATGTCAAGATTGATACCAATTGAAAGAATTCAATGATATCAATTGAAATAACAATAAGATCAAATGTATATCTCATATAACAATACCTCCCAATCATGGTTCAAGTTTTTAAACCTCCCATAGAAGGTAAGGGTTTTCAAAAATAGATTTGAAAATAAGCTTTGTTTGAAAAACTCTACCAAAATGAAGAATACCGTAACTAGTTATATGAATAATTTGAAAAACTAGTACGAAATCCTTCAAGTAAGGAATAAACTAAAAATAATTTTCATAAAACACATGTAAATCACATAGCACTTAAACACTCAATATTCAATAAAGTCCATACAAGCTCATGAAAACATACTCATGAGAAATATTTTAAAAATGGTGAGTGTACAAGTAATATGTGACATGGCATTATGAAATTTCCAATTAAGCTCAAAATTCCTTGAAACAAGAAAACATGAAAATCATTAAAACTTATTTAATCTTCAAGGTATATGTATGTCCTATACAAATTAAAGTATACATACATATCCAAACACAACGAGTCCACAAAGATACATGCATGAAGGCACGTGGCTCAAAAGGATGTATATGTATAACAATAATTTGGATAAAATAGACATATACATGAAGTTAAACAAATAAACATGAAATCAAGAAAAACTAAATTTTTACCAAAACACATTTCATTTCAAGGTATATGTATGAATTGTCAACACAATAAGTATACATACATATCCCTAAACACAATTGAGTCCATATATATAGATTGCATGAAAGACAAATGACTCAAAGGGTATACATGTATATCTTAAGGTTTGGACAAGATAGACATATACATGAAATAAAAAAAAACTCATACACATAAGACAAATCCAAAATAGGAATACAAGTTTAAAATGTATGAATCATCAAAACTAGACTATACTAGCACATCTAATGGGTTCAAATAAGCAATCAAGCTCAAACATATATAGATTTATTTGTGGCTCACTATATGCACAAGTATAAATCCTAGTCTTAATGAAAACTAACATCTAAACAAGTAATCAAATCATTAAGCATAAAACGGGATATAAATCAACATGAAAATCATAAACATGATTATTATGAATATCCACATGTTATTAGATTTATGATATACATGATAGCTAGTCAAATACGAGAACACAAAATAATAATCCATATTAAACATGAGTGTCTCAAAATAACTAAACATGTATATCACAAGTCTAATAAGCATGGCATTTTCATAGTAATCAACAAACATCAAAACATGCTATGAAAGATAAACATGAAAAGCATGTAAACAAAAGGAGTTTAGGGATCGTTACCAAAACCTAGAAGGCAACTTTCCTTGTCTCCAAAACATGGTGGTCCTCTCCACCAAACATCCCTTGAAAGTGATGCATCCAAATGATTTCCTTTAAGCTTGGAACGCATCCACTCCAAGGTACGGCTACTCTCACGTCATGTGAGAGTCCACACCTACATTAAACAAAGGAGGGGTGTTCTTTGGTACCCATACTCTTTTGGGTCCATAGGGGTTAGTACCTTCTCTAACCCAAACAAAATTATTTGCTAAATTTGAAACATGTATTCTATCATAGCAAAATTTAGTAAGGTGGCCCTTACGTCCACAATGTGTACAAGTGTACACATGAGCATACATGTGATGATGGTGTCCGTGAGGAGCATGTGTATGCCGTGTAGGGTGTGCATGAAAAGATGGAACTTGTTTCTTTCGAAACAAAGTTTCCAAACGTGTGTGACCCACTACACATTGGCTCAAAGTGGAGCCCAAACAATCAACACTCTTCTTAAGCAAAGATATATCATTGTTAATCAAAGAAGAAGTGTGGCATGCAATAGGTGTTCTAGGTGAAACTACCCTAGCATGGCAAACATGTGAAACAATATCATTTTTCAAAGACTTATTTTTCTTTACACAAATATCTAATTCTTTTGTAATAAAATCTATTTCTCTTTCCAAAGAATCATTACTATTTAAAACAAAATCTAATTTTGAGGATAAAAACTCATTTTTCTTCAACAAATCATCACAATCATTTTTATTTCTCAAAATTTTATTTTCATTTAAAACGAGATCAAGTTGAGATTTTAATGAATCCCTTTCATCCAAAATCTCATCTTTCTCTTGCAAGACAATGTCAAGTCTAGAATACAAACTTTTATTTTCTTTTTCAATTTCTAGACTTTTCTTTTTCAAAATCTTATATTTTTCTATCAATTTTTCACAAACTATAGAAAGTTCTTCATTTAAAACAAGGGCATCATAATCATTTGAAGAACTAGCATCATCATCATTATCTAAGTGGGTTTCCGAGTGTACCTCAAGGGAGTCATTCCCTTGGACCGTATAGCATTGTTGTGGCTCGGATTCATCTCCACTAGATTCTTCCTCCGGTTGGATTTGCAATTGAAGCTTGGAGGTGGTGGTTGTTGTCAACATGTTCCACACTGCAAATGCGGAATCAAAGTTAGAAGCAAGCATAAGATATTCTTTATTTAATGTGCTTCTAATGGCCTCAAGGGCTTGTGCATTGGCCCCTATATGCTTGCGGTCACCAAGATAACATCTTTTGGTAGCGGCAAGGAAAACATGCAAACCTAGGGTCTTTAGGTATGTGGACATCCTATACTTCCAAACAACAATGTTGGAAGAGTCAAAACTAGGTGGGGTCATGAAGTCCATGGTAAAAACTATATGTGTGCAAACACGCAAATGCAAACAAGATTAGCAAACAAAAGGATCTCACTCCTAGGATGTAAGCCTAAGTATCAGGAGCACTAGCTCTGATACCAATTGAAAAGCACACCTAGAGGGGGGGTGAATAGGTGTACGTGCTAATCTAGGAAGTAAATGCGCTAAATGCGGAAGCTAATGCAAATTTTGCAACACACTTAATACAACACACAAGTGTAGCCGAATTCCCCGTGAAGGGCTCTGGACTAACTCCTCTTGATTCCCCTTGAATGGGTTGAGGTGCTATGTGAAGCTCTTGTGGTTAAGTATAAGTGAGGCACACACACAAGCAATCCAAGCATATAATGAATAAGCAATATGAATCAATGTAAGGACAACACAAGCAAATAGATATGATATGATAATATGAATTATGCTCAACACAAGCAAATATGATATGATGCTATGAATGATGCTTTGCACAATATAAAGAGAGAGAGAGAGAGAGAGAGAGAGAGAGTTAGAGAGACAAGTTGATCAAACGCTAACAACAAGATATGTTTCGAGGTTCGAGCACCCAGCTCTACATCCCCGCCTACACCACCGTGTAGGATTTCTAATCCACTATCTCCCACCGAGGGAACCTCTACCGAAGAGGATTTGTTACAATACAAGGAGTACTGAACTCCTCTCTCAAACACCGCCTCACAACCGAGGGGTAGGCCCGTAGCCAATACAACAACCAACACCTCTACCGAAGAGGGTTACAAACCAAACTCCACCTCTCACTAGAGGGAGCAAATCAATCACCCGATCACCTCTACCAAAGAGGGATACAACAAGAACAAGGGTGTACAACAAGTGGTTTCTTTCAACCACAAACAATCTCTCTTTCTTTTCTCTTTTTCCACAAAACAAAAGATCCTAATAGATTAGGATAGATGATAGCTCAAGTGTGGAAAACTAGGTGTTTGGAAAATAAAAATTAAAGAAAAATACTTGGGAAAACTCTTGCAAAAGATAGAAAGTGAAAGCCAAGACAAATCTCCCAAAATACTCTTTTCTTTGATTTTTTCAAAACCTAAAACAAACAAGATGAATTCTTTTTGGCACAAAACTCTTTTGAAAACTTGTTTAAAACAGTAGAGAAAGTATGGAATTTTTAGCTCTAAAAAACTTACTTAAAAATATGAAGAGATGGGGTATTTATAGCCACATCAGAAAACTAACCGTTAGGCTGATCTGGCAGCTTGACAGGCTGATCTGGCAGCCTGACAGGCTGCCGGTCGGCCGGCCGGGCCGACCGCCAACGGTCTGAAATATGACCGTTGGGCAGACCCGGTCGACCGCCCGGTCGACCCAAACAAACAGAGAGCACTGCTCTCAGACCCGGTCGACCCGGACGGTCGACCATCCCTGTGTCAGCCAAACGTGCACAGATCTGTGCACGTCGGTCGACCGACCCGGTCGACGACTTCATCCCAAGTCGACTTGGTCAGTTGAGTAGTCGACTGTTGAAGCCTGGAACAGAAATCTGGGTCAGAAAAACAATTTAAAAATGTTTTGAAAAATCTTTTAAGTCTTCTAAAAATTCACAAAACTTGTTTTAACATTTTATATTAAAACACAAACAAGTGATAAAAATTTTCAAGACATATATCAACATATTCAAATCATTTTTGAGTCTTGCAAATTTTATCAAAACCAACACTTGTATTTTTATCAAACTTGATTTTTCAATACATGAATAAGATAGTCAAAATAAGTTTGTCTAGCAAGTTTAAAGCATGTATGTATATCTAGAACATATCTAATATACATAAAAATAAAGTAAACTTGTTTTGATCTACTATTCATGAAAACCAAAACCAAACATAAAACGTGTGTGTTTGTGCACTTGAGCATATCAACTATACTAAGCTTTACAAATGGATCTAAACACACTATCTAAACTAGGATACCTAAGTCTTCTTGACGATCTCCATCTTCAAGTAGACTCGATCCCAAACCGTGATCCACCGAGTGCAAAGGAGTAATCTTGAAGCTCGGGCACCGGAATCACCATGTGAAAGCTTCCAAACTCTTCTTTTTGAAGCAATCACCAACTAATATCTTGATCAATGATCTGTAACTAAAATCACAAGATAATTAGTAAACATAACTATATGAGTTAATCATCATCAAAACTAGGGTGGAAGGCCTTTGGGCCAATAGTTATTTGGTCACTCTCTCGTTTGGATAATGGTACCCGTAGGCCATGTCCGGATGGGTTCGACTGGAGTGCGGGCTCCACTATTAACTACCAGTGGTATAGGATACTGGAAGAGATTGATTAAAATACCAAGTGGTACTGATTGCTACTATTGTATAAAGAACAGGACTTGCCTGATACATGTGTACTATTGTATAG
Source organism: Agave tequilana (assembly GCA_038442645.1). NCBI lineage: Eukaryota > Viridiplantae > Streptophyta > Magnoliopsida > Asparagales > Asparagaceae > Agave > Agave tequilana. The sequence goes on along the minus strand of JAVJIF010031941.1, from coordinate 187,255 downwards.
TTGTACTTGTTACTGTTCCTGATCATTTATCCACTATCATGTTACCTGTATGATTGTTACTGTATCTGGTACATGTTACGCTTTCTGTGGTGACATACTACTCATGCACATGTATACGTTGCATTGCATATATTCTGTTTTGCATTGCATATATGCTGTCTAGACACAACACCGTAGTATGGTTATGTTATGTCCATCACATCATCACTATACAACTGTAGTTAGTACTGTAGACATGACCCGATGATAACATGCTAGGCAGTGCTGGTATTTAAATATGACATGACTGTGTTTTTCTACTGCTTATTAGGTACTTAGTATATGGTATCACTAGTACAACATCATGTAATATATATTATTATCGTGCTTATATTACTATAGTAGATATTACTACCTCCTTCATTTTACCACTCACTAGGTCGCTTTCTGACGACCCTGGGCACGTTAATACTTAATCGTTACCGTATTTTATCCCTAATCAATATCTGTCACATAAAGCAATCAATGCATATCACTAAATATGGTAAAATATAATTTATAAAATAAAAACACTCACAAACTAGCCATGGGGAGGTATCTCTCTTTCCCACGATCGCAACGGATCCAGAATCGTCCAAATCGGAGTCCGGATGCTCCCGATATTGCCCGAATACTAAATCATAATAAAAAGGGTTAAATATGTAATAACAATATTTACATGCAAATAATAAATAGGAGCAGGGGATTTTCTGCAAAATTACCTTTATTGGGTTTCGGATGCGGTTAGACGGGTTAACGGGTCGGGTTTATATCCAAACCCAAACCCATAAGTAAAGGGGTGAAGGGTTAACGGGTCTAACCCAAACCCAATAGGGTTGGGGAACGGGTGGAGGGTTCGGGTTTCCACCCGAACCCGAAATAGGCAGCAGCAGCGGCTGCGGCAGCAGCCGCTGCCGCGGCTCAGCAGGCCGGCCGGCCAGCTTGGCTGGCCGGCGACCAGTACGACCCGCCGGCGGCGGTCCCACAGAAAGGGGGAAGGAGAGAAAAGGGAAAGGGAGAGGAAATAGGGCAGCGGCTGCTGCCCTGTGCCTGGCCGCGCAGCCGCGCGACCATGGCGGCCGGCTGCTGCCGGCGGCGGCGCTCGGCCGCCGGGGTGGCCTGGTCTGTGCACAGGAGATCGAGAGAGAGAGTGAGGGAGAGAGGAGAGAGAGAGAGAGATAGAGAGAGGAGAGAGAGGAGGGACTGGGAGAGTTTTTAGAGAGAGAGAGGGTTATATAGGAAGGAGAGAGAGAGAGAGGAAGAGGCGATGGGAGAGTCAAAGGCGGTGGGAAAGGCGGTTGGGTGAAGAATCGTGTAGAAGAAGGAAGAAGGGGAAAGAAAAGAAAAGAAAAGATTAAAAAATAATATATTTTAATATTATAATATTGGCCCAATATTCGACCAGCTCCGAACGGTGCCCAAAAATTACAGAAAATAGAGAATACTGAGATTCACGACACTAGTACTACATGTTTGTGACCTACTGATATACGGATATACTAGTACACTGATACCGTCATGTTAGAATGATATCCTCGTTACATGGATGCACTGATCACTGTTATTACATGATATTACACGGATTATTGCTACACATAGATGTTCCACTGGTACACGGATAGACCAATGCACGGACTACCGCATTTCATATTATTGTTACCGTTATGTCATGTTTACATATCACTGTTACGCATGCATGTCATGTTTCCATATCCCTATTACACACGCATATATGGTTTCGGGAACTCTTGTTATTTGGTCACTCTCTCGTTTGGATAATGGTACCCGTAGGCCATGTCCGGATGGGTTCGACTGGAGTGCGGGCTCCAGTATCAACTACCAGTGGTATGGGACACTGGAAGAGATTGATTAAAATACCAAGTGGTACTGATTGCTACTATTATATAAAGAACAGGACTTGCCTAATACATGTGTACTATTGTATAGTTGTACTTGTTACTGTTCCTGATCATTTATCCACTATCATGTTACTGTATGATTGTTACTGTATCTGGTACATGTTACGCTTTCTGTGGTGACATACTACTCATGCACATGTATACGTTGCATTGCATATATTCTGTTTTGCATTGCATATATGCTGCCTAGACACAACACCGTAGTATGGTTATGTTATGTCCATCACATCATCACTATACAACTGTAGTTAGTACTGTAGACATGACCCGATGATAACATGCTAGGTAGTGCTGGTATTTAAATATGACATGACTGTGTTTTTCTACTGCTTATTAGATACTTAGTATACGGTATCACTAGTACAACATCATGTAATATATATTATTATCGTGCTTGTATTACTATAGTAGATATTACTACCTCCTTCATTTTATCACTCACTAGGTCGCTTTCTGACCACCCTGGGTTTGCGTGCCCAGGTTGGAGATCCGAGCTATCGTTTTGTCAGATAGTCCATTGGGTTCACATAGGAGATCATTCATAGGTATCTTTGTGATTTGTATCTGTTATCTTATTTATCCCTATTTTTCCTATCTGTTATGATCACTAACCTCTTTCTGCAGGTATTCTTGTACTTATTTCCTGCTGGAACCATTGTGTCTATGGAGGTGATTCCCTGTACTGAGGCTTAACGTACGCGTGAGGTTGTTTTCACCTCGCGTATGTACGTCGCCATAACGTCCTCGTACCTGCGGGATCGGGGCGTATCACTCTCAATAGCGTATGCTATGAAATCTGGACCAAAAGATTTGAGATTCTAGATCTCTAACTTCTTCTTAGTTTAATTTTCGTATTGACAATCGGTTCCTTGGGGCTTTCATCCCTGAATGCCATCTCCTGTGTTCTTTTTCCAGAAGTCTTATCTGTTTTCCGTTTATATGAAAAAATATCTTCAAAGAACACAGCATCTTTAGATTCGATAATCATGGTTACATGAATATCTGATATTTCTGATTTATGAACCAGAAATCTGTAGGTACTACTATTCAAGGCATAGCCTATGAATATGCAGTCTATAGTTTTGCTCCCAACTTAGTCTTTTTAGGTAATGGTGCTAGTACCTTTGCAAGGCACCCCCACATTTTGAGGTAATGATAGGAAGGTGTCCTTCCATGCCATAACTCAAATGGTATAAGACCAAGTTTCTTATCGGGTACTCTGTTTAGAATATAATTTGCAGTTAACAGAGCTTCCCCTCACAAGTTCTGCGGAGCTCCAAAACTTACGAGCATGGAATTGACCATCTCCTTTAAAGTTCTTTTCTTCCGTTCAGCAATTCCATTTTACTGAGGAGTATATGGTTCTGTTGTTTGATGGATTATACCAATTTTAGCACATAACTCACTAAAATCATTTGATTCATATTCTCCGCCTCTATTGGATTTTAGAATCTTGATATTCTTGTTGAGTTGATTCTCAACTTCGGCTTTATATGTTATAAACATATTCATTGCCTCATCCTTACTGTTTAAAAGATACACATAACAGTATCTTGTACAGTCATCAATAAAAGTAATAAAGTACTTTTACCGCCTCTAGTTGGCATAAACTTCAAGTCACACAGATCGCTATGAATTAATCCTAATGGTTCTGTATTTCGATCAATTGAGTGAAATGAATTTTTCGCTAACTTGACCTCAACACAAATCTCACACTTGCGAATTTCTTCCAAATTGAGTTTAGGAATATATCCTACATTAGACAAGTTCTTTAAAGACTTGTGATTTATATGCCCTAATCTAGCATGCCATAAAGTAGGAGACTCAAGCAAATAAACAGAAGATTTTCTTTTATTTATAAGCTTCGGGTACAAATACACAGACTTTTTATCTACCACTGCAACATTGGCTTTAAAAAGTCTATCAACAAGATAACCCTTTCCCACATACATCCCACCCTTAATAAGTACAAATTTATCTGATTCAAAAACCATTCTAAATCCTTTCTTACTAAGTATTGATCCAGAGATCAGATTCTTGCGGATATCTGGAACATGTATCACATCGTTCAGAGTAAGCTCTTTCTCAGATGTTCACTTCAGGATGACCTTACCTTTTCCTTCAACCTTGGAGACGGCTGAGTTTCCCATTAATAGTTACTCATCTTGCTCTAGTTTTTGATATTCAGAGAATAATAATTTCTCAGAGCAGATGTGCCGAGTAGCCCCAGTGTCTACGCACCAATCCTTATTGTTGGTTGTCAGATTCACTTCTGACACCACAGCTGAAAGGCTTGGCGACGCATGATCGGTCAGGTTTGCCTGTGGATGGTTCTTCTTGTTCTTTTTGAGACGGCTGTGACATTCATTCGCCTTATGCCCTTCTTTATTGAAGATGTAGCATGTTCCCTTGAAGCGCATGTTCTTACCTTCTTGGACCTTGCCTTTATACCCTTGGGCAGTCTTTTTTCGCTTTAAGCCTTTAGAAGTAGACGCTTTCCCTTTTGAGTCTTCGATCACATTGGCCCTGGCTTCATATGAGTTCTTACTGCTCCTTTTCTCGGACTTTCGGTTGTCCTCCTCGATTCGAAGCCTCACAATGAGATCTTTTAACTTCAGCTCCTTACGCTTGTGCTTCAGGTAGTTCTTGAAATCTCTCCACATAGGTGGGAGTTTCTCCACGATAATAGCAACCTGAAAAGTTTCAGGTAGAATCATACTTTCGGCTTCTATCTCGTGCAAGGTAAGTTGAAAATCTTGCACCTGACTGATTACAGTCTTGTTGTCCACCATCTTGTACTCCAGAAATCGTCCTACGACGAACTTCTTGGTACCAGCATCCTCAGTCTTGTACTTCTTATCAAGACTGGCTCATAACTTCTTTGCCGTTGTGATATGACTGTAGACACTGTAAAGAGAGTCATCCAGTTCATTCAAAATATAGTTTCGACAAAGGAAGTCACCTTGAGTCCATGCATCGACTGCAAGGACTGAGTCCCGATCAGTTCTGGGTTCTGGTAGATCTTCTTGCAGGAATTTAGCCAGATACAGAGTGGTCAAGTAGAAGAGTATCTTCTGTTGCCACCTCTTGAATTCTGTGCCATCAAATTTTCCTGACTTCTCCGGCTTGGAGTTAGGAAGTGGAGTAGGCATCAAAGCTTGTATCTGCATATTTGGTGCCTTACTTGAGCTATCTTGATTAGTCTCAGACATTTTCTGCAAGTTCAAGTAGAATAGAAGTAAGAAACTTCAATATAATATTTGTCTTAAAATTGTTAGTTTTTAGGATCAATCTGACAACTAATTAATATCACTGAAATATCACCAATCTAATTGGCCAGGTCGGTTAATATCAGGTAGGAGGTTTTTCGTTCAATAGAACGTTCCTTAATTAAAAAATCACCTTTCAATTACCTTCCTTGATTAAACACCAATTAGACTGGTATAAGTCAGTCTCAATATACTGAATATTAGTATATCCCCTGTATAAAGAAATTAATTCACTTATACAGTATTTGGAGTGAGGTACGCTTAAAGCGAATCTCCTTATGACAATTACGTCCTCGCACCGGTGCTAACGGGTTACTGGACGCTGGTCTCCCAAGATACAACACTCCTTCACAGTTTTGGATAGTACTACCAAATCACCGTACGATCGAACCGTAGTTAATTAGTACCTTCACAAGATTATTGGAGCAGCGGGACTAAGACAAATTTCGGGAGAATATTTGCCTTTACTTTGGAGGAGCACCCACTGTAGATGAAGGAGGAAGGTAGAAGAATATTTTTCTTTAGAAGTCTCAGATTCAGACAACAATTCTACTAAAGAATCTGTTGAATTTTCTGAGCCATCTTTCAGAACAAATTTTGCAGAATCTCTTGGAAGCCGCTTCGAAAACTGAGTTACTGATTTCCCACTTTCCTTTGGAAGTTACTTCAGGACTGAGAGAGAGAGGATTTCACTTTAGAACTCAGAACGCAGAGAGAGTTTTCGTTGTTGGTGTGTGTTGATTTGAGAAAATGGAGCGCTATTTATAGCGCTCCGAGAGGAGCATTTTCGTCCGAACCCAACCGAACCGTTGCAATGGTTCGGTCTGAACCGTTACAACGGTTCGTTTCAACTGTAGCAACCGCCCAACCGCCGCGACGGTTTACAGACAACCGTTGCGTTGGGCGGTTCGGATCCGGAGGCGGAGCGGGTATGATCCGCGTGATCCATACCCGTGAGACCTGGTTCAAAAAGAATTGGAGCGGGTAAGGAACCCGAACCCGGTCCCGAGCCCGAGCCCGAGCTCGGCGCCCGCCGCCAGTGGCGGCGCACGCGTGCGGATATGCGGGCATGGTTTCCTCCTAATCGCGCGCGAAAACTCCAAGTACCCAAGGGCACGCCCTTTGTTTTCATTTTTCTCTATTTAAACACTTCAAACTTCCATCCCATGACCAATGTGGGACTACATGCCTTTAGCTACTTTTAGTTCCATTTTGGCTTTGAATTAGGCAATCTTTAGAGTTGAATATCTCATTCATTCGAAGTCAAAATTGAACATGTTAATATATCACGTTCATCCCCAATGGAAGGAGAACACACTCCAACCATTATCCAATTGATTCAATCAACGGATCTCGTCATAATTCAATTTAAAGATTCATATATATTCTTCATATTCCCAACAGATCCGACCGGGGGGGAGGATCTAGAAGGATTCGTCAGATCAGGGGAGGCCGGGGAGGAGGGGGAGACTAGGGAGATCGGGGGGAGGCCAGGGAGATCAGAGGGAGGGGAGTCGCTGGTTCACCGGTTCAGGGGAGGCCGGGGAGGGAGAAGGGGAGGGGAGGAGGGAGAGGGGGAGATCCGGCGAGAGGGTCGCCAGAGAAGAAGAAGACGGGAGATCGGAGGAAGGAGGAAAAAGAAGGACATTTTGGATATTTTACCAAGGAAAAATTAAAAAAAAATAAATAATGATACACTTAAAAATATTTTGGGGGGCCTTTCTCATTTGCTGGGGTGGCAATATACGTTCTCATATTCTAGGGATGGCAACGGAGTGAGTCGGGGCCAGGTATTGAATAACTAGTCCTCGTCCCAAAATCCTAAAACCCATCCAGTCCCCCCCAGACCCCGTCAGGTATTTCACAATCACTCCCATCCCCGCCCTGGTGGATAATTAAAATACCCGAACCCGCCCCGAAAACGGTGTACTGGGCAAACATGAAGCCTAAACCACAGTAAAGAAAATATTTTCATCATGAGCTGATTAGTTTCTTGTGGTGGCAGGAAAAAAGGTAGAATACAAAAGAAATAAAAAGAAAACTGGAAAACATGAGAGCTCAGAATTTCATCTTGAGTACATAGAAGATGGAGCTCGCAAACAAACTCACTGAAACACAAACAGCAGCTGATCACCTACAGAAGAGGCAGAGCGAAATGGAGACATCCTCGGAGGAGAAGGTTCAGACTAATGTATTTAGGAAATCAAAGAGAATCTGATCAAGTGTGTCAAACTAAGTAAATGAAGAACGAAATGAAAAAGAACACAATTTCATCCAAAAAACCCATTCAGATTAGAGATCCAGCTTCTTAAGTGTCTGTTATATTCCAAATTTATTCCATTCAAAGTCTCAAAGTATGGATCAAGATGAAATGCTTGATGAGGATCAAGAATCCAATAAATACCCAAAATTCCACAATTCAAATGAGAAGACGATAAAAAAGAAGCTTTGTGTTTACCGTATCTTGCCCACAGGTGACTCCGCTGCAATCTCGGATCAGTATGGGAGCTTTGGGTTGAGGGTCTTCAGATTTTTGTTGTTTCTGTGAACAAATTCCCTGCAATGATTGTTACACTTATTATGTTTTAAAGTCTAATTTATTTTAGGCCTAATCAAGTCAATTGGATATTTGCACCCGCCCACTTAACTTATGTTATTTGACTCAATAAAGAATTGATCAAACCTAAATGGTTTGGGTCTAGACACGTTTTCAATTACACTTAGCCATGAGTGTATTAAGTTAAAATGTGAGACTCTTCTACACGTGTGGAACTTGTGTTATAAATCAAGGGCCTAGATCTATGATGATTTGAACTAGGGTTTCTTGATGCTATATATATCATGAGTAGGGTTCCCTCTCCAAAAACAATAACCATCTCTCTTGGAGGCCACTCATCTCCTCTAAGGATAAAGAAGAGAACTTGGTGGCTGGAGAGAAGAATCCTCTCCCTCAATCTTAACTCCGGCGTCCTCGAGATCGTGCAACCTTCGGCATTGGAATCAGGTATGCCTTTCGTGATGGAATCAGGTATGCCTAAAACTCTTCTTCATTTTGATCATGATAAAGAGACTTACAGTATATGTGCAGATCTTGTATGGTATAAATTTAGATCTAACAATTGGTATCAGAGCCACCTCTTTATCAGATCATAGGGATCTACAGAAATTATGATCTCGATCTATGAATATCATTAATAATTATTCCCTTGATTCAATAAATATTTTTTGTGTCTCATATATTGAATTAAAGTTTAAAGGGATGATTTTTAACATGTATATATTTTTTTTATGAAATTCGAATATGTGTTATTATTTCGGAAATATTTTTTGGAAATTTAAAAAAAAAAATTTGTGGCTGGACGCATGCATGCGTGGCAGGCCTATATTAAAAAAAAAGGGTATGCATGAATGCTCTCTGTAGAGAGCACTGCAGAGAGCACAATGCTCTCTGCAGAGCGCGCACACATCCACGCATGCTGCTAGCATGCGTGCGATGGCCATGCGGCCTGCGCCGCCCCTTGTGGGTGGGCAACAGCCGCTGGCCACCATGAGCCAGCGGCTAAAGGGCAAATATTAATAACAAAAAAAGAGAGAGAGAGAGAGTGGTTAATTATTTTGGATTTCATAATTAATTAAGATTATGAGATTAATTAGGATTAAAATTTTAGAGATTGAATTTTACTCTAATAAGGAAACCTACTCCTAATTAATCTCGTATTAAATTTCAATTGGGATGGTTGAGATTGATTTGAGTTTTAGAATTGAGATAGAATTCTAATCTATTAAGGATATTTTGGCGTAGAATTCTACTCAAATAAAGAGATTTAATCCCAATCAATCTCACATAAAGCTAATTGGGTTTTATTTAGTTTATTTAAACCCGGCCCAATAAGAAAGGAAACCAATAACTTAACCATTGCAGGTAGGGTTTGATTCAGACCCGATAAACACTGCAGACCCGTTTTGCCAATAGAAACTTCAATTAGCCGTTACGGGCTCATACGGCCTCTGTTTTGGGCATGTAAACAGTCATTTCGAAGCTCTTGATGAGCACTATAGTATTACAGGCATTAGACATGACAAAATAGTAGTTAGTTAACATAAAGAAGGCATTGAAGTGTTTGTTTATCATGGTTATGTGTACCCTTACATGCTTCCGCTTCATTAATATTTATATTATTGTTTATATTGTCTAGCATGATGCATATTGATGTATACTACAGTTAATAACACACAGATAAAGATATATACATGTTCAAGCTAAAGAATTTATAAAAGAGTTTATTTAATTGCGTATGTAGTTCATGCGGACAATAGCCGGCCTAAAGGAAGACTATTGTTTGGCCGAATTATGTACGGCTTTGGATACTTGATGTGGATACTGCAAGTGGGTGAACCTTGGTGTGTGGTAATCGACCCAAAGAAAGGTTGTCACACTATAAGCCCATATTGCATTACCCTCATCAACTAGTCCGATGGCGGAACAAGAATCCAGATGCATAAATTTGAGTGGCCCATGCGTGTGGCAATCGGTCCAAAGGAAGGTTTTCATTATGGCCGGGTCATTACATATATTATATGGCCAATATAGATTACTTAAACTTTGGGACCAATCCTATAAAGTGACAGTCGGCCCAAAAGAAGGCTGTTCTCTTACATAGGACCTAGACTTTAGGATATCTATATTGGGCCAGTACAGTGTTGGCATATAGAGACACAACTTGTTCTGAAAGTTTAACCAGCAGCTCTATCGGTTAAACTAGTTGCATTTTCTAAAATTCATTTTTTTATGGCTATTACAGTAGAATTTTATTAAATGCAATGTTTATGTTAAACTGATGAAAAATTGTACACTTATGTAGTTTAAATTGAATGGTACAAACTTTAAGAAGTGGTAAGACCATGAAAATGATCGTTCTTGAATTCATGCACCTAGAGTACACCTTAAAGATTGATGGATCTCTACTATCACTAATAACAGTTCAGTAAAGAAAAGGTCAATTATGGTAAGTGGGAGAGATCTTATAAGATGTGTCTAATGGTTATAAAGTACACTATTCCTATAACTATTACGGGTTCTATGCCTGATAGTTCTATGCCTGATAAAGTCAGTGCTCACTTAGCATCCAGGGTAAACTTCTAACAAGAAAAGGAAAAGTGAAACTAAAGGGAGGAAAATAAACACTACTACAGTGGCTGATCCTAAGTGGCAAAAGTGTAGGAGAAGAAGCCTAAGGTCATTGCATGTTTTTTTCTGCAAGAAAGTAGGCCACCTCATGTAGGAATGCATAAAGTATCAGAAATGGCTATTTAGCGGGTATATCTCATATTTATGTTTGTTCTGAGATTAATTTAGATTTAGTGTCACTTTATAAATTGTGAATAGATAATTCACATAAGCGATTCAATGCGGAACTTCCAAACCCAAAGGAGGCCCAGCCCAGCTGAGCGATACGTATACATGGGTGATGGAAATAAAGTTGCAATTAAAGCTATTGGAGTTTGTAGGCTTAAATTAGATTCTGATTTTTTTTTGGTTTTAGATTTGGATGAGAATTTATATGTACCGTCTTTTTAGGCGGAATCATATTTCTATTTCATTTGTTAGACAGATCTAGTTTTACTGTCACTCTTGATAATGAAATGCTTAGTCTACTTTTCAAATCTAAAGTTGTTGGTACTAGAATTCTGATTGATGGCTATATAAATTGAAACTTCATACTTTATATACTGAATCTCTTTATGTGAATAGCATAGGCACTAAGCGAAAATTAATTAAAGAAACATTAGAAAGTTTGGTACTAGATGAAGTTCAGGTGTTTTAATTTGGTGTATACAGACATTTGTGATCCATTCCCTATACCTTCTTGGAATGGTTATGAATATTTTATCACTTTTACAGACAATTACTCTCGTAATAGGTACCTACACTTGTTCCATGAGAAATTTCAATCATTGGACATGTTTAGAGCCGTTAGATCTGATCATGGTGGTGAGTACTGTACGCGTCAGAAAAGATCGCAATTGCAAAATTCTTTTACTTGAATAGAAGATTACAACGGATACCATCCGATTACAAAAGAGAGAAAATCTCAGGTTGATTCTCCTCTTTATTTAATGCTGGGTTCTTCATGTGGCGGTGGAGAGTGAGTCTTGTTCTCCGTTGACCGGCCGAACGTCAAGTTTCTTTGTGGATCCTCTCTTTAGATCTACTGGTGGAGTAGCACAGCTCCTATCAGTAATAGAATCTCAAAGAGATTTAAAGAACTTGAACTTAGCCAGTTAACAAAAAGAGTTGAACTCTTCTCAGGCTACGAGAGCTTCGAGGCCGAACTCTGCTGAGGTAGCTCTCCTCCTCTGCCCATGGCTTCTTGGATTCCTTCATCATGACTCTCCTCCTCAGCATTTTAGAAGAGGTCCGCTCCCCTTGAGTCTCTTTTTCTTTTAGAGTTGTCTCCTTCCAAAACCCACCCCCCAGGGTCCTTAGAGAGGTCCCCCTGCGGTCTTCTCTCTTCTCTAGCTATTCATAGCTATTTATAGAGGAATTAGGGTGTAACCAACCCCTTAAATCTCTCCATAATGAGAGGGGGTGTAACCAACTCCTTAAATCTCTTCATAATGGAAAGTTATTCCCTATTATGTGGAGAGAAAATGGGGTGTAACTGACCAAATTCGTGGCTGTCAGTTATAGCAAAAAATGCGGGTCTCGCGCTGGACGCGGACCTCACTCTGATGTTGAGACACGGAGCTCACAGGCTCGCATCCGTGTTGGAACGCGAAGCTGCTCAGGCTTGCGTTTGAGTTGAAACGCGAAACTGGTTGAGGTCCGCATCTGACAAAGGACGCGAGGCCTGCGTCTGGCGACCTTCGCGTCTGACATTAGAACGCGAGATCTACGTCTGACGACCTCCGCGTCTGACATTGGACGCGAGGTCTGCGTCTGGCGACCTCCGCGTCTGACATTGGGCGCGAGGTCTGCGTCTGGCGACCTCCGCATCTGATATTGGAACGCGAGGTCCGCATCTGGCGACCTCCGCGTTTGACATTGGAACGCAAGGTCTGCGTCTGGGAAGTTCGCGTCTGGGAGGTTCGCGTCTAAGACTGGAAGCTATCTCCGTATCTGGGAGGTTCGCGTCTGAGGCTTTATCCGTAGTAATTTTTGATAGCCTACAGAACCCCCTCCAAAGTTTTTCGATATTCCGCGGTTGACTGGGACGAATTTCAAAACACTTTGGACTTCGATTGAATTTAGGCTTCCTGTAATCGGACTGGCATTCTTCTTTGAGGCAATCTCCTGGGGTGCCCTGAGCTCGATCCTGTCTGGATGGTGAACTTCATGAGTGTACTGATGAACTTCTTGAAGCCTCCAGGAAGGATCATCACAAGTATCTTAGAAACTCAGTCTAGCACTTGTTATGAGCACTGTCTGCTTGATGTACTGTTGAACCGGTGGAGTTGTCAATTGCTCTTGTCAGTGTACTATTGAACTGATTGTAGTATCAGATATATACTCTTTGTATTGGGGGGGAGAGGATGCAGCTCTCACAGACGCGGTTCTCGCACACTGATCAAGTGGAGACGCGAACTTCACCAAAGTTGAGACGCGACTCTCAATTGTTGTAGAGACGTGGCTTTCAATTTCTGTAGAGACACAGCCTTTACTTGCTGTTGAGACGCAACTCTTAAGTTTATTGAGACGCGGCTCTGTACTTGAGACGCGAAGTTCACGCTCAAAGCTTCTTTAAAAGAGTTTTAATTGCCAGAGGTGTGATATTAACTTGGCAAATTAAATAACTCTACTGGGAGAATTTGAGAAGGTTACTGTCATAGGTGTGATGTTTAACTTGACAGTGGGATCATGACTTGTGATTTGAACAAGTTTTGTGGACTTGTTATTCTATTGATGAGAATAACAAGTGGAGTTTGATCCGCTGGGGATTATGTCAGAGTCTATCGTCAGAGGTTTAGTGTTAACATGACTAGTACTCTGCTGGGAATGAAAGTTTGCTGTGTGATATTAACATAACAACGATTGATTTTGTGATCTACGCAATTTAAGTGGACCTGTCATTCTATTGAAAAGAATGACAAGTGGGATTGGATTTGTTGAAGATCCATGAAGATTTTTACCGTCAGAGGTGTAATGTTAACTTAACGGGTTTGGCTTTGCAAGTTGAGCAAATTGAATTGTCAGAGGTGTGATATTAACTTGACAAAGATGTGGGCTAGAGATGTGATATTAACTTAGCACCTCGAAAGTCTCATTTTCACTGAGAAAATTGAGAGAAGATCATTGTCATAAGTGTAATGTTAACTTAATAATGAAATGCATGCTAGAGGTGTGATGTTTAACTTAGCATTGAAAGATCTCATTTTCACTGAGAAAATCGAGGAGATCACTGTCATAGGTGTAATCTTAACTTAACAGCGATTGATTTTGCGATATGAGCAACTTGGTCAGAAGTGTAGTATTAACTTGACCAAGAGATTCTGCGATTTATGCAGTTTGGTGGACTCGCCGTCCTATTGAAGAGGACTGACAAGTTGAAATTTTGGTCAGAGGTGTGATGTTAACTTGACCGAGATTTGTCTTGCGAGTGGAGCAAGTTTGGTCAGAGGTGTGATGTTAACTTGACCGGGATTTGTCTACTGTTAGAGGTGTGATTTTGAACATAACAGTATTTTGAGTGGACTTGTCATTCTATTGAAGAGAATTGACAAGTTGAAGTTTTACCCTTGGGATACATCAAAGTATTACTGTCAGAGGTGTGATGTTAACATGACAGGTTTAATTTGTAATTTATTCCACTGGGGAAATTGAGAGAAATCACTGTTAGAGGTTTAATGTTAACTTAACAGTGAATATGCCAGAGGTATAATGTTAAGTTGGCATATTTGATCTGTGATTATTTCACTGGAAAAATAGTCACAGGTTTTTGTGGTCCTACCATTCCATAGATGGGAATTGGTAAGGAATTTTGGAGGGGATTTTAGGGAATGAGTTGTCAGAGGTAATTGTTAACATGACAAATATTGATTTCCCTAGAAAATAAAGATTTACTGTTAGAGGTGTAATGTTTAACATAACAGTAATAGAATTTTATGATTTAAGCAATTTAAGTGGACCTGTCATTCTATTGAAGAGAATGACAAGTAAGACTAGACCCGTCGGGGATTTAAATATTTCTTTACCGTCAGAGGTGTGATATTAACTTAACAGATCAGATTGAACTTGTCAAAGGTGTGATATTAACTTGACAAGGATGTGAGATAGAGGTGTACTGTTAACTTAGCTCCATAAGAACTTCAGTTTCGTTGGGGAGACTGAAGATATCACTGTCATAGGTGGTGCTAAACTTGACAGTGGAGGTAATGCTAGAGGTGTGACGTTAAATTTAGCATTGGTCATCTCGACTCCGATAGGAAGTTCGAGGGAAAGTTATTGTCATAGGTGTATTGTTGAACTTAAAAATGAATTGGATGCTAGAGGTGTGATGTTAAACTTAGCATCGCTCGTCTCAGCTTCGATATGGAAGCATGAGGAAAAGTGACTGTTAGAGGTTTAATATTGAACTTGGCAGCAACTCAATCACTATTAGAGGTGTAGTGTTAACATAACAGTAATTTGTCAGAGGTGTAATGTTAACATGACAATAGTTGGTTTGCGATATGAGCAATTTTGAGGACTTGTCATTCTATTGATGAGAATTGACAAGTGGAGTTGGAATGTCAGAGGTGTAGTATTAACTTGGCAATCATTGATTTGCAATATGAGCAATTTTGAGGACCTGCCATTCTATTGATGAGAATTGACAAGTGAAATTTGAAATGTCAGAGGTGTAATATTAACTTGACAATTTGGTTGATTTGTGACTCAATGTAGAGGAGCCACAAGTGAAGGTTGCACTCGCTGGGAAGTATTGAAACTTTCCATTGTCAGAGGTTGATATTAAACTTAACAATGATTGTATTTGTGGACCTACCACTTTATGGAAGAGAATTAGTAGGGGATTTTGTAGAAAATAAAATGAACTATTAGATGTTTAATATTAACGTGACAGAATCCACTGGGGATTGAAAAATCTGATTTGTCAGAGGTTTATTGTTAACATGACAAATCTCAGTTCATTTCATTAGAGAAATGAACATAGGTATTTTTGTGGCCCTACCATTCTATGGAAGAGAATTGGTAGGAGATTTTGGAGGAGAGGATGGGACCAAGTCCCTCAAGGTTTTAGCAAACCTTCTACTCAGGCTCGCGTTTTCACGTCAGAGAAAGGACATGAGGTCCATGTCTGGCGACTTTGTGTTTGATTGAGAAAGGACGCGAGGTCTGCGTCTGTCGACCTCCGCGTCTGACATTGGAACTCGAGGTCTGCGTCTGGCGACCTCCGCGTTTGACTGGGAAAGGACGCGAGGTCCACGTCTGGAACGCGAGGTCTGCCTCTGGCGACCTCCACGTTTGACTGAGAAAGGACGCGGTCCGCGTCTGGCGACCTCCCCGTCTAACATTGGAACGCGAGGTCCGCGTCTCTTGGAGGAGTTTGAGTTTGAAGCCTTACAGGCTAAAAACTGACGGCTCAGTCATCTGAAAGTTGCAGTGACAATCAAATAGCACCGCCGAGATGAACTGCTCGCAATGGCACTCGAACCCATGGGATGAGAGCTTCTCAGTTCATATTTGAACATGGCCTCTTGGGGCTGAACGCGAACCTCGCGTTTCTGAAGTGAAACGCGATGATCTCATTCTGGCGTAGCCTCCTGCTAAACGCGTGTCTTGCGCTTTTGAATAAAAACGCGAAGGTCATCCTTTAACACTGTCAGCGACTCTCGCATGCTAAGGTCATGTCCTGGCGCGGCCTTGGGCTGAACGTGGGTCGCGCGTTCTCGCGTTTTGGCACAGCTTGAGGCTGGACGCGAACTTCACATTTTGGCGACGAAACGCGCAGCTCCTGAACGCGAGCATCGCGTTTTGTTGCAGAAATGCGGGGCTGAAAGCGAACTTCGCGTTTGGTGCCGAAACGCGGGGCTGAAAGCGAGCTCTGTTTGCTGATGGAGAACTTGACGTCTTTGTCGACGATCAGCAATCTGTTTGGCTCGCAGGAGTTGATGTGAACCCCCTGCAAATCGAGTTTGCTGACCCTTGGAAGGAGTTTTGCGACAAGATTTTCCTTCATCATCATTGGCCTCGCGGGTCTCGTAGGAGACATTGATGCGGGCCACATATGCTGTTGTGACCACTCCTGTATGCTGACGATGAGTGCAATGCCTTCGCCATCTCTCGGCATTCCGATTTAGTCGCCGAGGTTATTGAGAACCCCTGACATCCGGAACTGGAAGTGCCTTGATAAAAGGATGGAGGGAGATTGGTCTCTATTGCCATCTTAACCGTGGGTCATAGCGCGGGTCTCTGAAAAGACGTTGGGGCTGACCATGTTATCTCCACGGGAGACTCCTGAAGCTTAGGGGGGGTTCAACTTCTCTTAGTCGAATTCGATCACAAGCGATTCGACTGTGAATCCAAGCATCTTGACGTCGGCTTGCGCCACCACTTTCTCGTTGGTTGAGAAAGAACATTGTCCCCAGCGGAGTCACCATCTCTTATTTGGTGGAGAAAAAATTCGCGTAAAGTTTCCTTGAATCAATTGAAAAATTACAACGAACTTATACTCCAACTACAAGGGAGGGAGGATATTGAGTCTTGAATCCTCCCTTGTTTAATGCTGGGTTCTTCAGGTGGCGGTGGAAAGTGAATCTTGTTTTCCATTGATCGGGTGAACGTCAAGAATTTTTGGGGATCTTCTCTTCGGATGGTGGACGGAGTAACACAGCTCTGTCGACCAGAAATCTCAAAGTGATTATAGGCAAAGATTAACTTGTACGCAGCAAGTTACTTGAAGAGTTGGACCCTCTTTCCTTCTCTGTGGAAGCTCTCAAGTCAAGCTCTTCTCCTTGATTTCTCTGATCTAAAATCTTCTGACCCCTTTTCCATAGCAACGGGGCTATTTATAGAGGTTTCAGGGGCGAACGTGCCCCCTAAAAACGCTTCACAATGGGGGTTAACTTCCTCATTATGTGGGTGGTGATTGACCCCATAACGAGGGAAGTTATAACTGAGACATGGGTTTCGACCCTCGCACCTTGGTGCTGCAGCGCTGGCTGAGACGCGAGTTTCGACCCTCGCGCCTTGGTGCTGCAGCGCTGGCTGAGACGCGGGTTTCGACCCTCGCGTCTTGATGCTGCAGTGCTGTTGAGACGTGGGTTTCGACCCTCGCGTCTTGGTGCCGCAGCGCTGGCTGAGACGCGGTTTCGACCCTCGCGCCTTGGTGCTGTAGTGCTGTTGAGACGCGAGTTTCGACCCTCGCGTCTTGGTGCTGCAGCGCTGGCTGAGAAGCTGGTTTCGACCTGCGCGCCTTGATGCTGCAGTGCTGGCTATGATTAGCCCTGCGTCCGGAGTTTGGAACTCTGTTTTTGGTGACTTGTCTTCTAGTGAACTTTAGACAGCCTACAAGTACTATGACAGATATGACAAATCAGGTAAATATCCAGAATCATTTGTCAATTTCTGAAAGAGTGGTATTATCGCTTAGTACACCATATCAGGGACACCTCGTCAAAATGGTATTGCTGAGAGATAAAATCACACACTAAAGGATATCGTTGGGAGTATGATAGCTCGCACTACTCTACCAAAGTCATTATATAGTGAAGCCTTAAAGATGGTTGTCACCTCCTTAATAGAGTACCTAGCAAAACAGTAACTAAAACCCTATATGAGTTATGGACTGGAAAATCTCTCAGTATTAGGCATCTACATGTTTGGGGTTGTCCAGCGGAAGCTCGGTCATATATACCATATGAGAAGAAGTTAGACTCAAGGACAGTTAGCTGTTTATTCGTAGGGTATTCTGAGAGGTATAAAGGCTTTAAGTTTTATTGTCCCTCCACTAAGAACATAAAGACGGATTGCTAAAAATTTTGAGAATATTCAGAATAGTGGGAGTCAACTACATAAGGATTTCATATTAAGGAAGAACATATTGTTATACCCATGACAAATGTTCCAAATGATAAAGTAGTTGTTCCACTTCAAGATGAAAATACAGTTGCATTCTTACAAGATACGTATACAGTTCATCCTGAAGTAAATCATGCTGATGAGGTAGAACTTGAAAATTCTCAACCACAAGTGCTTAGGAGATCAATTAGGAAGAGGAGATCAGTCATTACAAATGACTATATAGTTTATCTCCAATAGCATGAATTTGACATAAGGCTAGAGGATGACCCTGCATTTTTAAATGAGGCCAAACTCAACATTCACTCCAATAAGTGATCAAATGCCATGAAAGATGAGTTAAAATCCATAAAGGACAATGATGTTTGGGATTTAGTAGAGTTGCCTGAAGGAAAGAAAACGATTGGTTATAAATGAGTATTCAAAACCAAGCGAGATTCGAAAGGTAATATCGAAAGGTATAAGGCACATCTTGTCACAAAGGGATTCACTCAAAGAGAGGGCATTGACTATAAGGAGACTTTCTCCCTGATTTTCATGTAGCATTCTTTTAGAATTATTATGACACTTGTGGCTCACTTTGACCTGGAGTTATACCAAATGGATGTTAAGATTGCCTTTCTTAATGGTAGCATTGAGAAGGAAATCTGTATGGTGCAACCAGAAAGTTTTAAAATGAAAGTTTCATAATATTTGGTTTGCAAATAAAGAAATTCATTTATGGTCTAAAACAAGCATCCGGCCAATAGTATTTGAAATTTGATCAAGTAATATCCGATTTTGATTTTAAGGAAAATATAGTTGATCAATGTATTTACTATAAATTTAAAGGGAGTAGATTTATATTTCTTGTGCTATATGTGGATGACATTCTATTAGCAAGTAACGATATAAATTTTTTACTTGAGATCAAGAGTTTTCTCTCAAAGAACTTTGAGATGATAGACCTTGGAGAAGCTTCTTTTGTGATAGGCATCCAAATTTTACGTGACAGGACACGTGGAATATTAGGTTTATCACAAAAGGCCTATATCGATAAGGTGCTAGATAAATATAGCATGAAGAATTACTCTTTGGGTGATGCGCCTGTCACTAAGGGAGATAAGTTGAGTCTACTCCAATGTCTCAAGAACGACCTATGGAAAAAGTAAATGAAAGACATTCCATATGCATTGGCGGTTGAAAGTCTGATGTATGTTCAAGTTTGTACCCATCCAGACATAGCATATACCGTTGAGAAACTTGGCAGATACTTGATCAATCATGGGATTGATCTCTAGAAGACTGCGAAGAAGGTAATGCGTTATCCATAGAAGACTATATGAAATCTGATCAGTTGCAGCTGATTGGATACACAGATTCAGATTATGCTGGATGTATCGGCAATAGAAAATCCACTTCATTTTACATTTTCCTTATTGTAGGAAGATGGTAGATTTAGTCGAGAGGCCATTACAGCTACACTGTGACAATAAGAGCTATAAAGCTCTACTGCAATAGTGACAAGAGTTCAGCAAAGTCGAAACATATCGACATCAAGTTTTTTATCATCAATGATAAAGTTCGGAATCATATTTTGTCTGTTGATAGTGATGACACTATTCTTAACATTACAGATCCACTCATTAAAGGACTTTCACCTAAAGTCTTCTTAGAGCATATTGCTCATATGGGGATGACTAGTCATTATGACATCCTGATTTTGTGGGAGTGTAATTTTATATAACAGATATTATTTCTAAGTGCACTTTATGGATATTTGTTGATTCTGATAAATAAAGTTATAACTGCTTTTCCTAAAGTTTACTTTTGCGCATTTGAATTTGTTGAATTAGCAGTTAGACTCGTTGGAGTCATAAAGTTAGACTCGTTGGAGTCATAAGGCTAGACTCGTTAGAGTCATAAAGTGGAAACCAGTTGGAATTGTACCTTATTTGATCAGAGGACATTTCTATACCACACGTCCACATTTGATCTATATCGTTAGGGGTTCTGAAACTTGTGATGTGGAAGATCCTACCTCGATTATACAGAAGGTAACGATTGCCATGTTCGGTGGCAGGACACTTAATGGACCAGATTATTTTGAAACGTGGTTTGTCGGCGGTTAAAGTTTTGACGTCATAAAGTTATGCATAATATCTATTTAGTATGACTTGCTTGGCCCAAGTGGGAGATTGTTAGACTTATTATGTTTTAAAGTCTAATTTATTTTGGGCCTAATCAAGTCAATTAGATATTTGCACCCGCCCACTTAACCTATGTTGTTTGACTCAATAAAGAATTGATCAAACCTAAATGGTTTGGGTCTAAACACGTTTTCAATTACACTTAGCCATGAGTGTATTTAAGTTAAAATGTGGGACTCATCTACACGTGTGGAACTCGTGTTATAAATCAAGGGCCTAGATCTATGATGAGTTGAACTAGGGTTTCTTGATGCTATATATATCATGAGTAGGGTCCCCTCTCCAAAAACAATAACCATCTCTCTTAGAGGCCACTCATCTCCTCTAAGGATAAAGAAGAGAACATGGTGGCTGGAGAGAAGAATCCTCTCTCTCAACTCCGGCGTCCTCGAGATCGTGCAACCTTCGGTATTGGAATCAGGTATGCCTTTCGTGATGGAATCAGGTATGCCTAAAACTCTCCTTCCCTTTGATCATGATAAAGAGGCTTACAGTATATGTGCAGATCTTGTATGGTATAAATTTAGATCTAACAATGATAACATTTGAAACAACGGGAAAAAAATAGGGGAAGATGTAAGTTTTGTAGAGAAAATGGGCAGCAAAGTTACCAAGTCTGGGTGCTTGGGGGGTCTGGTGGCGGCAGCGGCAGATCTTGCTGCCTGCTACCTCCGCTGCTTCTGTCGAGGAGGGAGATCGAGAAAGAGATCGAGAGAGCGAGGTGGCGGCAAGAGTGACAGGATGTTAGGACACGAAAGAAAAATAATCGGTTATTTATAGGGAATGGTATAATTGTAATTAATGTTAAAAGATGGATTATTTAAGTGAGTGTGTGTATATATGCTAGAATACTGCTTTTGGCGGTGGGAAATCGAGCGGTGTCTGCGAGAAAAGCGGCGAATACGACGAGAGAGGAAGATATTGCGGCTGGAGGAAAAGGAGGCTGTGGGAAGAAGTAGGCGTGAGAACAGGCCAGGGCTGACCCGCCGGCCCAGCCAGGCCTCTCGGCCCGGGCCCGTCCCCGAAGTAGAGGCGTGCCCAGGTTTGGGAATAGTGGCCCACAGCCCAGCTTGGGCCACGCCCCAGGCCCGAGCCGAACCCGGGCCAAGGGTTATCCAACGGCTCTTTTTAGAGTCATTGGCTGAGTCAGGGGGGATTTATAATCTTTTGTTCAAATGCCCCCCAACGGCTATAATTGGCCCAGGTTTTAGTCGTTGGGGGTAAAAAAAATTTTTTTTTACAAATACTCCCAACGGCTTTATCGGGTCTGAATTGTTTTTTGCAACACAAAAAAAAAATTTTAAGACCCTCTTTCCCTTTATAAATACCTACTCTTTTCCACTTCATTCATCCCTTCATTTTTAACACCTTTTCATTTTAACACCGATGCCTCTACATTAGCTTCTGAATCTGTTTTAGCATAGTTGGATGAACGTTGGCTGATATGAGAAATCGTCTGGTGTCAGAAGCCATCGAAATAGGAATTTGCGGAAAGGATTGGTTAGATGCGGAGACGAAAAGCCCGAATAAATCAATACATGAAATCATTGAAGACTCTTTATAAGAAGATTAAAGAAATGAAAATCTTTTGTATTTGTATTTGTATCAATTTATACTTCAATTTCAATCGATATACTACATTTGTATTTTTATCAATTATAATTTATGTTTAATCTATATAATTCATTTGTATTTGTATCAATTTATCCAATCTATTGTTTTGTTAATTAAAAAAAAACTACATTTGTATTTTACAACTTGTATTAATTTTGTCCAAAATTGTGTATTTTTTCAGAATGAACCTTAAAATCAATTTTTTATTAATAAAAAACCGGGCCCGAGCTGCCCGGAATTGCGGGCTGGCCCGGCCCGATCCTGGCACGGCCCAGTCCTTGACCCGGCCTGGTCCAGGACAAACCAGGTCTGACCCATTTCGCATCCCTAGGAAGAAGAAAGAGGTTGTAGGGGAGAGAGCATGAGGAGGGGAAGGAGAAGGAGGAGGTTGGAGCAGCGCCTCTCTCTCTCTCTCTCTCTCTCTCTTGCGTGGATGAAGACAGGTAGATGGACGGGCAACTTTTATGAAGGAGTTACGGAAGAAAACCTCGCTTTGCTTGATTTTAATTATAGTATTTTTTTCATATAATAAACCTAGTGGGGCGGGTACAGGGCGGGGCAATGTTATACCAAAACCTGCCCCGCCCCGGCCTTTGTTGTTTCTGGTTTTCTACCCAACTTGTACCCGGTCAATGGTCAAAAAACCCGCCCCTTTTAGGGCGAGGCTGGTACCCGTGGGTACAGGTCAAATTCACATCCATTTTTTTGTTGAGGATCTGGCACTTATTATATTGTGGCCATCTATTTACATAGCAAATAAAGGCCTAGGGTATTTGCACCCACCAAATTAATTAAGGTACCTAACAAATAATTACAAAAGTGAATTATTTTCCTACATATTTACCCTCAGGGAAAGTCCAAAATGTCCTCCTCTGTTCGGCCAGTCATGGCCGAACAGTTGCATTCATGTTCGGCCGGTCACGGCTGGCTGAACACGACTGCCATGACTGAATAATGCCACGAAGGGAAGGGGAAGGGGGAAGGTCGGCGGTGTGAGGGGGGGTACAGGGAGGTCGGGGGGCTTAGGGGGGAGAGGCCCTCCACCCCTCCACCGGCGAGGAGGAGGAGGAAGGAGGTGGGAGGGGGGAGGACGAGGGCCGAGGGGGGAGGGCTGGACGGAGGGGGAGGCAGGCGGGGGGCAGTGGGGGCGCTGGAAGGAGGAGGAGTCGTAGGAAGGAGGTGGAGGGGAGCTAGAAGGAGGAAGAGGGAGGAGGTGGGGGCGGCCGGCGGCGAGGTCCCGAAGAAGGAGAAGGAAGGATGGGGGAGGGGAAATTTTGGCATTTTTAAAATTTTGGTGGGTTTCTTTATCAAATTGTGTGGGAGCCTTATCAATTTGGTGAGAGCAAAGCGGGTCGGATCAGATTCTATGAGATCTAACTGGTCGGATTTCAGGTCACATTCTATGAGATCTAACGGGTCGGATTTCAGGTCACTAGAAACTGCTATTTCTCTTCAAAACAAAACTGAGCAAGTTTTTCTCACTCTTATTTTTTCAAGCACACTTAAACAGAGTCAGATAAATAATTATATATAATTTATTTAAGAAGAATGATGATGATTTAGTTTAGACTATTGGGTTTGAATTCTATAATAAAGAATTGGATCTAATTCTAGAATCTATTCATTTGAAAATTCGAAACCTGAGAATTTGGATTAGAATTCAAAGCAGTATTCAGTAACCGCCATTAGCATCCGTGGCCGTAGGTTGAGGGGAGATTTTACCCTCTTTGTTGTTGTTGCATATTTATCTGAGAGTTGGGAGGGGATATGACATCTGATTGATCCGGCCACACTTTGGTGTGTAATTTGTTTCCGAATTATTTTTGCACATAGCACCTAAAGGGAAAAAGAATTATTATGTAAAAAAGAAAAAAAAGAAAAAAAGAAAAGAGAGAACGGGTGTGTCATTCTATGGAATTGGCTGCAAAATGATCAAACTATATTCCTTTTTTTCCCTTCTTATTTTAATAAGTTTATTCTTGCATGTACTTAAGAAGTTACTTGCCTATGGTTTTTGCTTTCACAAACATGATGCTGTGAAAACTACAATGGATATTTTAGCATGGTGACAGCCTTCAAACTTCATGGTCCAAGGTGCCAATTACTACTGATTCCTGAAGTTTCCTCCAAAAAATACAATTAACATAGTACCATTCCACTAGAAAAAGATTCAAATTCTTCACAGGCATTGTCCGAAGAAGAAACAGGTTCAAAAGGAATCGTAAGGCAAAGAAATACTAGTGATGCAATTTTCTGCTGTAAAGTAAGAACATTTTACTGACAAAAATCTGTGTTGGAGAATCCGGATGCATATCATAGAGAACTCATGCAAGTACAGTGTAATACTGGAAATATATAAATTTAAATAACCTGGTACACGCACAAGTCAAGGTAAAATCAAACAAATGATTTTCAAAATACAGGTATTATAAATGTTGTAAACTTCTCCATAAAAGCAATTAACAGGCAAATAATGCCTCCTTTGTAGACACTCTGTAGCAGGAAACACAATGGCCATCGAATGCGCTATCAAATCTTTAATACCAAGAAAAAAACAGCCTGGTTGACAGAAGAATCAAACTGGAGATGCTCACAACTGCAACCATAGATATAAGCAGTTTGCACACTAATATTCATGTGATCAGAGATTCCTGAGAGCCAGGCTCCAGAAAATATTAGATGATACAAAATAAGTAGTTTTTTTTTTTACCAATTTGTTATATTCTAATCCATTTTATTGTGTAACAAAGGGAGAACTGATGCTTCACTAAATAGGCATATACTTCAACGGGGAGAAAACAAATAGACACATGACCGACACATAGTAACGTTTCATATTGAAAATCATACATGGACCTTTATATGACATAATTGTCATCAAAACAAGAAACTCAAATATAACAACATTTTAATCTATGATGGGGCCGCGGATGTCAACTTCTTCTTTGGCGGTGGGTTTCCTCCAGAGATGAGCACATATGAATAGAAACAAAGCATTGCAATACTGCCACCAAATAAAAGTAACTTCATTCAGTAAAATATCCAATATTGACAAAGGAAACTGACACTAAAAGAAGCATATATAATACGAAATACAACTTAGTATCATTTTAATTTCTTCACAGGCAGACCACACACCTCAAGTATAAAAATTAAAAAAAGATACCCTAATCATTTTATAATGAGCGGTTAAACTAAAATTAACAAGAAAAGAAAGGTTCAAAATTATCCATTTTGACATAACATACAAAATCTGAACGTCTGAAATTGAATTCATAGTAGTCCAATATTATCAGGACTGTTACAGTAAAAAATCCCCACTTTGAATATAAGTATATTGTGGTAAAGGAGTACCTCATGGCAACAAAAAATCCCGAGGGAAAGATCTTCTTTGTCTGTACCAAGAAAGAAACCAGATCATCAGTAACCATAGGAATTGGAGGGAGAGAAAAATGCAAGCCTTCAAATGTGTGTTGTAGTATTTCTCACCAAGGAATACACCTGGAGATGCTTCCGGAGAAGAGTTGCAACAAGGGCTGAAACACATAAATAAACTTGTCACAATCACAAGAAGACCTACAATATTAATGCTAAAACAAAAACAAAAATTCCTTTGCTTTGTAACATGAGAAATAGCATTCATATTGCCCATTCTGTTATTAGAAAGGAAAAAAGAATAAAAAGCACAAGACAAATACCTCCTTGCCCCAATATGAATGGTAAACTAGATAGCCCTTGTCTCCAAACTTTTAGGCTAATGACACCCATGGCCAGTATAGCACCTCCCAACAGCCCACCGGTAGTTAGACTTGCAGGATTTCTGGAGAAAAGGAACCCAATAATCCCTCCGCCAAACACAATCCCACCTGTGCCATGTGAGTATAGATATTATTATCAATTGGATATTACAGCTGGAATTCCCCAAGCAGTTTATCTCAAAGTCATTTCAAAGCATGAAATAAATCTTTTGCAAATCACTCATAACACTTATTCTTCTTGTTCTTGCTGTTCTTTTTCGTGTGGTGATGGTTTACGCAGCATATCAATGTCATTTTTTTAAGTGAGTCTAGAGTCTTAAGTGTGTCCCATTAGGAAAGTCAAAGTATAAACCTTATAAACCTATAACATTTCGCAAAGAGCAGTATCTTGGTTACATTATTGAATCAGGAGGCAGCAAAATTTCCTATGTGGACACGAGGAAGATAAATCATACCAGGGTTATTAGTTTGAAACTTCGAATATAGCCTTCAATGTTGAGAACTGTTTGACACATCACAATGTGTATCAATCCTTAGATGTAAGCCTTAGGCGTGGACTTTTCAGCACACAAAAAAACAGAGAATACAAGATAAGGCTTATTTGCGCTTAGTGAAAATAAATGGTGTTTTTCTTTTATGAGTTTGTACTACTTCATAAAAGGAAGCCATGGCGAAAGCTATTATTCTACAACACCAGAAAATAGTTAGATCGCAAAAGTTGTTTCTAGTATAAAATGCATGAATCTTAGGAGCTGTTTGGATGCCCGGAAGTGGGTGGAAGTGAGGAAGTAGGATTCTTTTCCTTTAGAAAATGAGAATTTGTGTTTCTTTTCCGGTGTTTGGATGGTAGTGGGAAGTGTAATTAGAAAAGTGTAATGTCTTTTCCGGTGTTTTGTTGGGTAATGTGAAAGTGAAAGTGAATAGGTTGACCACAAAGTTGACGTAAAATAATATTCAAATAAAAATTAATTATGAAAAAAATTGGACTGTAATTAGAATGTAAGTAAGATTTATATGACCACAAATTAATTGTTTTGAGCTACAACTTATTACAAATGTGATTTACATGACCAAAAAATTAATTGTAACACCTTGGAAGTGAGAAAATGGTTGTATAAAAAAAAAGAGAAAAGAAAAAAGGGTTTTTTCATTTTCTTTTTCCGGTGTTTGGGTGGACAGCAGAAGTGAGAAATGACACTTCCCACTCACTTCCACCCACTTCCTTGAATCCAAACAGCCCCTTAGAGTAGCCTTGTACTTAAAAATTGAAATATTGAAATACTGATTGGGGATTGACAACAGAAACTCAGAGACCACTATAGACAGAAGCACAGACACTACAGATATCCGGGTAATGGTTGAATATAACTTTGTCAAATTTCCCTCTCTCTCTCTCTCTCTCGCATTGTGTGTGTGTATTAAAAGCAAAGATTTGAACCTCATTACCCCAATATGTCTTGCATGTGTTTCACAAGTACTTCAACAAACCAAAGTAAAACACGAGACAGAAGAATATAGCTTTAATTTTATTTCATACTAGCGGTTTGCACAAAACAAGGGCATGGTTGGTAGTTGTTGAAGTGAAGAAGATGAGAAGACCATGTACCCTCAATTAGAGTGTGGTCGTTTATTTATAAAGAAAAATACATGTCCTAATAGGACTAGGAGAATACACAATGTCTTACTTGGAGTAAGAATTCAAAATAAAGAAAAAAAGATATTTTTACTATAATAAAGAATCATATTTTTATTACCCTCCCTCAAGCTAAAGCATAGATGTCAAACATGCCCAGCTTGCCACACAAAATTAAAAAACTCTTTCTAGATAAGGCTTTAGTGAAGATATCTCCAAGTTGACAACTCGACGTGATGAACAAAGTAACTATCTAACATGTCATCACCGTGTCTCTGATAAAGTAGCAATCGACTTCAATATGCTTCGTTCTCTCATGAAAAATAAGATTATTGGCAATATATATAGTCACTTGGTTGTCACAATACAATACATCATCATTGACTTATTATAGATACACATTTCAAAAAGAAGAGATTGAAACCACATCAATTCACAAGTTGTATGAGTTATGATTTTATACTCAGTGTCAGCACTGGATCGAGCAATAACATTTTGGTTTGTTACATCACCATGTCATCAAATTTCCTCCAACAAAAGTGCAATAACCAGTAGTAAAACGACGATCAATAGAATCACCAACCCAATCAGCATAAGAATATCGCACAATATTCAAATGAGATGAAAGATAATAATAAACTCTTTACCATGAGACCTTTTAAAATATCTTAAAATACGACAAGCAGCAGTCCAATGAAGTTGATTCAGACTCTGCATATATTGACTTAACACACTTACAACAAATGTAATATCAGGCCAAATGACACTTAAGTAAATTAGTTTATCAATCAATCATTTGTACTCTCTAGGATCAGCAAGCGGCTCTCTTAAGTTTTGATCAAAACGAATATTAGGATCTATAGGAGTATCAATAGAGTTTAGATCCTAATGTATCAGTTTCTTTCAACAAATCAGTAAGGTATTTTCTTCGAGACAAAGAAAGGCCTTTCGGAGAGCGAGCGACTTCATCCCTAGAAAATACCTAAAGAGACTAAGGTTTTTTAATATGAAAATAAAAACTCAAATAAGCTTTCAACTGAACAATACCTTGATGATCATCTTCAGTGACAATAATATCAACATAAACTGCAAAAATAATAGTGACTAGCAAAGGAATGTCTTATAAATATAGAGTGATCAAAGGAGCCCCATCTCAATCCACAATGTGCAACAACCATACTAAAATTTGTCAAACCATGCTCGTAGAGTTTGCAGACCTTGTCCGTCTCCCTATGAATCTCATAACCATGGGGTTGAAGCATATACACCTCTTAAAGATTTTCATGTAAGAATATATTTTTAATATCTAACCGATACAAAGACCATTGCTTCACCATCTCCCTAATAAAAGAATACGAATAGAATGCAGACGAGCTACCGGTGAAAAAATCTCAAAATAATCAACAATATAAATCTTTGCGTAACCCTTGGCAACCAATTGTGCCTTCAGGCGCTCAATTTGTCCATGGGGAGAAATTTGATAGTGTATATCCATCGATGATCAACAGTTTGTTTCCAGTGGTAAAAAGTTAATTCTCATGTTTCATTAGCATGCAAAGCGATCATGTCTTCATTCATAACACTTTTTCATTCAGAATCCAACATAGCATCATGATAAGATTTTGGGAGAGAAGATAATGTGATTGCAAAATTAAATATATAAGAGATAAATGAGAAAAATTATAACACTTTAGCTATAAGATGTTGAGTCCAAGGAGTACCTTTTCAAAGAGTTATGGGAAGCTCAGACACTTCAGTGGAAACAATTAACTGATGTGGGCGTAAGGTGTCAAGATCAGTGATAATCTTCTTGCGTCGTTGATAAACATGAAGTGGAGGCGAGTATTCTAGTGGTATAGGAAAAGTAACAGTAGTTGGAGTCGTAGTGGAACTCAAAGAAGCAGAAAAGTAAGATGTGTTTCAAAAATGTGACATTCGCAAAATTCACATACTTCGTGCTGACGTAATTCCAACATCGAATCCTTTTTGTGTCCGAGAATATCATAGAAACACATACACCAAACTGCTCGAGGATCTAATTTATTGTGTCTTTTTCTGAGAATTAGAACAAACACATGCACTCAATAACCTTTGGAGGTAAATCATACAATAGTGTTTCAGAATAAAGAACTGTGAATGGAGTTTTACCATCTAAAACAGAAAAAAAATCATATTAAGTGACAAGCATTAAGGATAAAGAACTAAGAATAAAATTTTGCCATCTAAAACTGAAGAAAGAACTCTATTAATTAAGTCACAAGAAATAAGGACTGTGTCAGCCCAAAAACACTTGAGAACATGTATATGAAATATTAGTGTTCGAGCAATGTCAAGTAAATGACGATTGTTCTTTTAGTAACACAATTCTATTGAGGTGTATTAGCACACGAAATTTAATGAATTATACCATGAGAAACACAATAATCTTGAAAAACATGTTGCATATATTCCAAAGCATTATCAAATAGTCAAATTTTTAGCGAACAATTAAATTTAGTACTGATCTCTTTATGAAATCTTAAAAAAAATAGAGAGAATTTCATAGAGATCTTTCATTAAAAATAACTAAGTTATACGAGAATAGTCATAATAAAAGTCACAAAATAAGAAAATCAGACACAATTTTAACTCGAGTAGGACCCCGAATATTAATATGAATAACTTTAAATGGAGAGCTACAACGGTTAACTACCCTACCTGGAAAAAAAGTTCTATGATGTTTACCAAAGGACATGAGTCACACTGTAATTTAGAGACAATTTTAACAGAAGAAAATAATAATTTAATAGATTTTAAAGATACATGACTTAAACGTAAGTGTCAGTGCATCACAGACTCATCACATGCCAGAACAGAAGCGTCCATTTTGGTTTGATCACCTCATTGAAAATAATAAAGACCATCTTGCTCATACCCCTAACCAATCACCTTCTTCGTCTGAAGGTCCTGAAAAGTTCATGATGAAAGAAAAAAATTATATAACACTAAACAGTTTTGGTCAAACGACTCACAGATAGAAGATTAAAAAGAAGTGAAATATAATTAACATTAGTGAGTGCAAGAGAAAAAGTGAGATTGACAATGTCAATGTCAGTACTACATTTGAAACTACTATCAGCAACAAATTATACAAGGGTAGAAAATGTAGTGTGAAAAGAGAAAAAGACTATAAATTTACCGGTTATGTGGGTTGACGCACTAGAATCAATGATCCAATATGAAAATAATGAACTCGTTAAATAAGTAATAACTGAATATACCAAGATAACAATGTCTAAAGTAGAGACTGAATGCACTTTTTGAATAACAAAATCATACTCAGATTTTAATAGTCATACATTCGTCAGTGCCAAGAGTATTAGAGTCATGCAGTAGTTGATCTAGCAGTACCAAACAAATAAACAACTCGAGGAGGCCAGAAAGGTTTGCTTCAACTCCTAACATCAGTCAATAGTGCGATTGATTCGATTGCAATGAGTACACTTTCGAGAATATCTTATCACGGCCAAAAAATCAGCCTCTAGTTGATAAACCACGATCACAAAAAGACATACCACCACGACCTCGAGAAATGTTATCTCGACCAGTTGAGAAAATCAAAAAAGAGCCCTCAACTAGAGAGGGAACAAAAGTTGTTGCAAAAAATTCTCAAGCCTAAGATAGTCGTAAGAAAATATCCTGCATAAGAAAAACCCCTACACCTGTTAATGGCTGTTCTCGAAGTGGTTTGAGTTGAGAACTGAACCCCAAAAAGACTTACAAACATTTAATTCTTCACGCTGCTTTTTAAGAACTTCGATATAATTAATGACTAGATGATACTGGTTGAGTTCATCGATCATGCTCTTGAAGTGGCTGTAGTAGTCTTCTAAACTCTTGTCGCCTTGCCAGAAACTAAATATGTCCTCGTACACTTTAAAAACTCGAAAGACAGTCTTCTTTATGGAATAAGTATCACTAACAACTTCCCAAATTTCTTTTGCAGTATCTAAGAATATAAAGTTAGCATTCACGATAGATTTCATTTTGTTCCAAAGTCAAATGATGTGAAATAGGGAACCTTGTGGTGTAAGAATCAGTGATAAGCTTGAATTCGCAACGTCTCACCAAAATTAACGATATTCAGTAGAAAATTACTTAAAACTAGCAAGCCACAAGATGGATTTAACAGTCATTAGCAATTTAAGCGTTTAGAATAGTTTAGTCTCAAGAAATCCAGTCGATACTCAGTTATCATGAAACAGTCTAATTTACAATATCAGAATCAGTAAACAACAATCAAAGCAGAATAACACATTCTCACAGTTATGGCGGACAGCAGGATATCGTGATAATAATTTAGAGAATAAATTAATTGTAATAATCTAACTGATAATTTGAATTATCTACTGAAAAGCTACTTTCCCATGTAACAATCACTAATGTTGATATCGTGGCTGAACTTTCTGATCTTGTATTGTGATTTAATGTTATGTTTCGTGTTTTTGCTATTGTAGTGTTGACTCATTGGACCTTGCATCTAACAACAGCAAAGGAGGGGGGTGGCGTCCTGCTCTTGAGTTGGCACACGTCAGAAAGAGGAAGAGGAGTGCACATGCTCAGGGAGAGGTCAAGGAGCGCTCTGGTTAGCAGCAGTGAGGAAGAGGAGGGCACAGCCGTGTGAGAGGAATACAGAGGAGGAGAACTAGCAGGGGCGCTAGTGGTTCAACAGCATGTAGGCAGGGCTCCTACAGGAGAGCAGCAGATGAGGATCAGGTGGAGGAATTCTAGTCAGGCTGATGTTGGCCCTGGCAGATCTGAGACGGCAGTTGTCGTTGATATCGGGCAGTTGAGAGGTGACCTTCGGATGCTCGCGCGAAGGGCACAAGAGGAGACTGGTGCGGGTGAAGGAGCACCCGGTTGGCCTTGTGGTGCTTGCGCGGGAAGGTGGAGGAAGCCTG
The DNA here is from genome assembly GCA_038442645.1 of Agave tequilana. Classification (NCBI taxonomy): domain Eukaryota; kingdom Viridiplantae; phylum Streptophyta; class Magnoliopsida; order Asparagales; family Asparagaceae; genus Agave; species Agave tequilana. Next base: position 154,897 of record JAVJIF010031941.1, on the reverse strand, counting down.
AGATGTGGAGGCTCAGTGGTGGTTGTCAACCTACTGGTGAGGGGAGGATGGAGGTTGAGGTTGAAGACAATGATGGGTTCAGGTTCAGTGATCGGTGCTCGTGGAGAGGGAGAAGGAAACAGTAAATTAGGTTTTTTTTTTTAACTGGAGGTTGGATTTGTGGATGGCTGAGATTTGAATTGTGGTTGAGGTTTGAAATTTTGTGGTTGGGATTTGGAATAAGGTTAAGATTTGAGAGAGAGGATAAAAAGATAATGGGATAATGATACAATATTGTATTTTAAAAATGAGTTTCACACTCAATATTATAGTTAAATTTTCAAATAAAAAAGTCAACATTTTTCATTAATCAATCTTCATTTTACAACTCATTGGACTCTTGCTTTTATAAGCCTATAGGCCTATAAGACTCTGACTTCTCTCCACACAATCGATATGAGATTAAAAATTAAAAACAAGGTTATTAGATTAAAAAAGCACTCGACTCAATAAAATAAAAAGTATAGACTCTAAATAATTGTAACTTGACACATCCTTGCGCATGTTGATTCTTTTGGCTCGAACGCCGCTTGGATGTCCTCATTATTCTTCCCAGGTAGGAGAAAACTCAACTCCGCTGAATTAGGTATAGAAGGCTCTCCTTATGCTGGTGCGGGTGAAGGAGCACCCGGTTGGCCTTGTGGTGCTTGCGCGGGAAGGTGGAGGAAGCCTGAGATGTAGAGGCTTAGTAGTGATTGTCAACCTACTGGTGAGGGGAGGATGGAGGTTGAGGTTGAAGACAATGATGTGTTCAGGTTCGGTGCTCGGTGCTCGTGGAGAGGGAGAAGGAAACGGTAAATTAGGTTTTTTTTTAACTGGAGGTTGGATTTGTGGATGGCTGAGATTTGAATTGTGGTTGAGGTTTGAAATTTTATGGTTGGGATTTGGAATAAGGTTAAGATTTGAGAGAGGATAAAAAGATAATGGGATAATGATACAAAATATCGTATTTTAAAAAGGAGTTTCACACTCAATATTATAATTAAATTTTCAAATAAAAAAGTCAACATTTTTCATTAATCAATCTTCATTTTACAACTCATTGGACTCTTACTTTTATAGGCCTATAGGCCTACAAGACTCTGACTTCTCTCCACACAATTGATATGAGATTAAAAATTAAAAACAAGATTACTAGATTAAAAAAGCACTCGACTCAATAAAATAAAAAGTATAGACTCTAAATAATTGTAACTTGACACATCCTTGCGCATGTTGATTCTTTTGGCTCGAACGCCGCTTGGATGTCCTCATTATTCTTCCCATGTGGGAGAAAACTCAACTCCGCTGAGTTAGGCGTAGAAGGCTCTCCTTATGCTCCAACACATCTGTGTTTAACTGCTGCAACTCACCACTCAATAGATAATGTTTATTTTCTAACAATCATATATCATTAGAATACACCAGATAATTTAATCATTAAAAGTTTTATCAAATTCCACTGATGTATTGTGATGAATATCTAAGAGTAGACTCAATGCGGGGACTCTCAGAAAAATGGCTCAGGAAAGCTTACAACCAGTGAGTTGTTAGGGTTAAGATCAAATACTTGTAAACCACTGAATACCCAACATTAAAAGTATGACCAATTTCAAAACCATTAAAAGATAAAACATGAGCATTGCAATTTGAATTCTATAATATTTTGAAAAATCCAACACTACGACATGCAAATCATTAACAGTTCTAGGGGAAACCGTTTCGTACTAATCCGAACCATCACAAGTTATCAACACTACAAGTTTTAAATTCTTTCCCGAGGAAGCTCGTAAATTATAGTTAGTACTGATTTTTCATGTGTAGATCTTACATGTGTGTGAAAAATGTGATGCAGACTCAGAATACTCTAAAATGAACAATAGCAAGAGAGAGCTTTGTTTAGTACCTCTAACTATACTAAAAGGGTCACTTGACTCCCTATTGGACAGGAAAACTTTAGGCACTTGGTTCAGTGAGTCAACATTATTCACGACCTCTATCAAAAAAAATTATTAGGTGCACCGTTGTAAATGTACATGACAGTTTACATGTTACATTAGTAATGATGTCAAGGGATCTCCTAACAGGTAAAAATTGAGGGAATGTGCCCTTTTGTCTAAACGTAATGGAATAAAAGTTGATAAACTATAAAATATGAGATGCTTCCATATCGGCATTTATTGAGCTGTCGGACATAAGCCGATCATAAATGGTAGCATCTCTGATCTGATCTACATCCTTTGTCACTAGATACCTCCAAAACTTGTCCTCATAATAATGAATGTTTATTGGGACAAGACACAGTTGCTTGATCTTTAGTGACAACTCATCAAGTTGCCTTCGAGTTCAATATGCTTGACAAGGTCAATCCTATGGTGTGGCAACTCGAAAAGACTAGCTCCTGAGACTCTAACTTAATGGCGTGTCAGTCAACACGCGTCGGTGATAGCTTGTCTGGGAGGTCTTCAGAAAGGACATCAACAAGCTCCGTGATCGCAAGGGTGACTTCGGAGAGAATTAGAGTATTGTTTTTAGGAGAGACATCAATAAACTCCGTAGTCACTGGGGTGACCTCGAGGGACATCGGCGTAGTGGACTCCTCAATGTGATCACTCATGATCTCTTCGTTAGAGTCGTAGTCTTTTGGGGCTATATCACTAACTAAACTCCTTTACCATGAGAGTGATTACCAGAGGAACAGTACGATCCAACTTAGGGGTTGTCGTGGGAAATCCGCCTATAATGACAACCCTAAAGGGACTCACAAGTGTCATCTCTATGTCCATAATCTTGACAATTATCACATTTAACAACGGGAGACTTCTTTTTTATGCCTTTGTTCCGTTAGTCCTTAATATCATGTCTAGGTAAGAGTTTAACAGTACTAGACTTCTATGGTTGAACATATGGGGAAATCTAGACGGGTAGAAATATGGTGGCACGTACAGTGATGAGTTCGTTCTTCATATAGTTCCAAGTTTCAATCTGGCTCTCCTGTTTCTTTCCACATCTGCCTAGTATTGGCTCGCTTGTCCAGTCAGTTTCGTGATAAAGAACCTGACTTTCTCCATTTCAGAGAGAGTACCGAGTTAAGTATCGGCACATACTGTGTAGCCAATTAAGAAAAAATTGGGGATCACTTAAACGACCAGAATAATCTAGGCGACCATCAAAAGCCGGGACATCCATAGTGGTGGTTGGGGACTCACTAAACAAAGACCTAAATGAATGCTGGGAATTCCTAATGCATTTTTTTAATTTTTTCAACAGAAAACAAAAACAAATTTTCCTAATAAATGTCTAAAAACAAAATACATTTTTCTAAATCTAATGCAAGTTTTCTACCTAAGCCATGCTCTGATACCAAAATGATGTGAAATGGGAAACTCTATGGTGTAAGAATCTGCGATGAACTTGAATTCGCCGCGTCTCACCAAAATTAACGATCTTCGGTAAGTCTACCTCCACTTTATAAATTTTAAAAGCATCTAGTGCTTCATTCTTGTCATAAAACAGAAAGAGATACATATATCGTGAGTAGTCATCGATAAAAGTGATAAAATATCTCTGATCATTCAAGCACATTTCATAGGGACCGCTAATGTCAGTGTACGATCTCTAAAATATCAGAACTCCTCCTAACACTCTTTTTGCTTTTGTTGGTCTGCTTTCCTTTTATACAGTCCATACAAGTAGCAAAATCAGTAAAATCAAGAGCCTTAAGAACTCCATCGTTTACCAGAAACACGGGAGTCGCATCTTGAAACAAGCAGAACGCGAGTCTCGCATTCTGGGGCAGGCAGAACGCGGGTCTCGCGTTGGACGTGCACCTCGCGTTGTTAAGGAACGCGGGACTCGTGTTCTAAAACAAAAACGCAGTCCTCGCGTTGCTTGAGAGAGATGCAGGTATGAACCTCACGTTCTGAATCTGCAGAACAGATTGCTTCTGCAGAATTTTCGATCTATTGTCGACGTACGACGCCTTCGTCGATGTTCAGCATTCCAATTGAGTCGCAAGGGTTGATGGGAACCCTCGGCCACCTGGAATTGTAGAATTCGAAGAGGAGAGAGGTGGTGGAATTGATCTTCAACATCGCTGTGATCATGTACCGACACATTAGCCCTGCAGGTCTCCTGAAAGACGTTGACGCGGACTGCGTCGGCTGCATGGGAGGTTTTCAAAATCTCATTAGAAGTGGCACCGCTTGCGCTGCAATCAGTGGTGCGGGCCACTTTTGGAGAAATCTCTGAAGAGATTCGAGAGCGAGTCCCAGAAGAGACTTTGCGATACTGCCGCGTTGTCTTGGGACTAGCGGAGCCTGAGGAAAGGAATTCCGCGAACTTTCCTTGGTCGAATTCAACGACGAGGGATTCCACTGTCTTCCCGAGAAGCTAGACATCAGCTACTCCACATCATTCTCATCAGTAGAGAATGAATTCCCCAGCGGAGTCGCCATCTTTTGTTTGGTCGAAAAGATAGAGCGAAGTAAAATTTCTTTGAATGGCCGAAAGAGTACAACAAAAGAATTCAGATTACAAATGAGGGGGAAATAACTAGATTTCCCTTTTGTTTAAAGTTGGGTTCTTCGTGTGACGATGGAGAGTGATTCTTGTTCTCCATTGACTAGAACTAGTAATGCCACAAGATGAATTTAACAATCATTTGCAACTGAAGTGTTTAGATTAGTCTAGTCTCAAGAAATATGGTCAATACTTAGTTATCATGAAACAGTCCAGTTTACAATATCAGAATAAGTATACAATAATCGAAGCAGAATGACACATTATCACAGTTGTGGTGGACAACAAGATATCTTGATAATGATTTAGAAAATAAATTAATTGTAATAATCTAACTGATAATCAAATGTTGAAAAAGAATTGTTACCTACTGAGAAGTTATGTTCCCATGTAACCGCTGTTGATGTTGATATTGTGGCTAAACTTTCTGATCTTGTATTGTGATCTGAAGTTATTGTTTCGTGTTTCTGCTGTTGTAGGTGTTGATTCACTAGACCTTGCATCCAATAACAGCAAAGGAGAGGTAGAGGTCTGCACTTAAGTTGGCACACGTCGGGAAGAGGAAGAGGAGTGCACACGCTCAGGGAGAAGTCAAAGAGCGCTCTGGATGGCAGCATAGAGGGAGAGGAGGGTGCAGCCATGTGAAAGGGATACGGAGGAGAACCAGTAGGGGCACTAATGGTTCAACAGCAGGAAGGCAGGGCTCGCGCAGAAGAATAGCATATGAGGATCAGGTGGAGGAATTCTAGTCCGGCTGATGTTGGCAGCGACAAAACTGAGACGACGGTTGTCATTGCTATCAGGCAGTGGAGAGGTGACCTTGGGATGCTAGGGCCGAAGGGCACGAGAGGAAACTGGTGCGGGTGAAGGACCACCCGGTTGGTTGGCTTTACGGTGCTTACGGAAGAAGGCAGAGGAAGCTGGAGATGCGAGGGCTCGGTGGTGATTGAAGACCTGCTGACGAGGGAAGGATAGAGGATGAGGTTGAAGACGATGATGGGTTCAGGTTCGGTGCTCGATGCTCGCGGAGAGGGGAATGAAACAGAAAACTAGGTTTTTTTTTTTCTTGAACTAGAGGTTGGTTTTGTGGATGGCTGAGATATGAATTGTGGTTGAGGTTTGAAATTTTGTGGTTGGGATTTGGATATACGGTTAGAATTTGGGAGAGGATAAAAAGATAAATGGGATAATAATTCCACGCTCAAAATCCTATTTTGAAAAGGAGTTTCACACTCAATCTCATAATTAAATTTTCAAATAGAAAATTCAACATTTTTCATTAATCAATCTTCATTTTACAACTTATTGGACTCTTACCTTTATAGGCTTACAGGACTCTGAATTCTCTCCACACAATCGATGTAGAACTAAAAATTAAAAACAAGATTACTAGATAAAAAAAAGCACTCGACTTAATAAAATAAAAGGTACAGATTCTAAATAATTGTAACTTGACACATCCTTGTGCATGTTGATTTTTTCGTCTCAAATGCCGCTTAAATGTCCTCATCATCAAGTCATCACCAAATGGTTGTCTTATTTCTATTCTTTGAATGCCTTTTCAGACAGGCAGGTTTCATAGATATAACTATCTTTAATTTGCCTCTTGCACCAAAGAAGACTCACAGATTTCTTTCATAAGTCATAACAAAAAGTTTTTGACATTCAACTTACAGTGGAAATTTGTATACCAACGAAGTCTTTGATTTCTTTGATATCAGCCATGAAAACAAGAACGGGAACAAGATGTTAATTACAATAAAATTAAAATTTTACTGCAGAAGAAGATTAAGTAGCTCTCTCTCTCTCTCTCTCTCTCTCTCTCTCTCTCTCTCTGATTTTTTCTGTTAAATCCTAATCAAACTTGGTTTCAGGGTATAAGAAATCTGGATCTGGGTCGGATTTGGGTTTGAATCTGGGTCTGGAACTAGGTTTGGGTATGGATTTCAAATCAAAATCTGAATCAGATTTGAGTGTGAATTTGAGTTAGAAATCGAGTTCAGGTTTGGACTTCAATTTGAATCTGAATCTGAATTGGATTTGGGTGTGAATCTGAATTCAGGTTCAGGCTTGGATTTTGAATCAGAATTTGAATCTGATGTCAGGCTTCAGGTTACAAGGGAAGATCGCCCAGGTTGCAGGCCCTGCAAGTTGGGGTCGAAGTTGGGTGGTGGTCGGCCTGATGTGTGGTAAAGAGCAGATTTTGTGGAAGAAGGAGAGTGTTGATGCTGGTGTTGTCAAGTTGTGGAGGGGATCTGTTGATCGGTTTGATGGGTTTCTGGGGTGGGTTAAAGGAAAAGAAATACCAGAGAACAGGAAAAGAAGAAAAGAGATAAAAGAAAAGATTAATTGGAGAGAGAAAAAATAAAACTAAAATTTATTTAATATAGAGCATAGGGCTTTGATACCATATTGAGGTGAAGAAGATGATAGAAGACCATGTACCCTCAATTAGAGTATGATCGTTTATTTATAAAGAAAAGATATACATGTCCTAATAAGATTAGGAGAATACACAATGTCCTACTTGAAATAAAAGAATCCAAAAAAAGGGAGGAAAATCATATTTCTACTTTAACAAAGAATCCTATTTCTACTATAATAGTAGCACACAAGCATGTGAATTAAACCCAGGTTTTATAGTTTGCAAGCACAGGAATGCAGATGCTAACTACTTCTCACAGTTATTGCGAATGGATTCAAGTGCTTAAGGAACAATCTTTCGAGACAGTTCTTTCATTTTTGAGATAAACCCATATGAGAAAATTATGCTCCTTTTATCCCTGTCCTTAGCATGCTCATCTCCCAATTCAATTCCAACAAATTTTATCCTTCTAACCATTGATTTTGGGTTATGGTTGCTTTACCTCTTGGTGGGGGGTGTGGGGGTGGAGAAAAGGCGATTATGGGAATGTGGTTGAAAATTTAGGTGAAAGGGATAAGAGACATCAACCATAATACTACCTAATATTTTATTATAAAATTGAGAGATCCATGCAACTTCAAACCCAGATGCTAGAGAGCCAGATGGGTGTTCACACTGCATTTTAGTGTGAGGTGCATCAGATAACAATCCCAGATCTTAGTGTAATTTGATCTGAGCAGTCTTTAATTAAGTCTTCAAGTGTCGACTTTGACCAGATTCAAGGTTCAGACAGATTTGCAGCCGCTTTATTGGTTCATATATAAACCAACTTCCATATATATATAGCATATACCAATTAGGATTAATAATATTAGTCCAGACCTTTATTTTTTCCAGAGCCCTATGTTGATGAATACCTTAAAGAAAAATAAATGGATGCTCAAGGAAGGTCTACACAGGTGAGTGAAGGAAGACAGGCAGACATTTTGAAGACCATAATTCTGATGAAGTTTACCAATGTCTAAAAAAGCAGTGGCATAATCAAGTATGCAGATTGTGGGTGAAGTACAAGCAACCCATCTTTTTTTCCCAGTAGAGATGTTTATATTCCAGGAGAAGGAAAGCCAATGAACAATGGACTGCATTTGCACTAGTTACAATTACCAGCGCAAGTAAGAATTGCATATTACAAGATTCAATTGTCTGCAAATAAGATTCAAAGTGTTATCACAATCCTGTGATAGCCATGTTAGATAAGACCAAGTCATACATGTCAAGTCAAGAACAAGAAGAAAACAGAATGTTAAAAACAGGTATGAAAGACTGATATTTTACCAACACTAGTTAATGGAAATGATAGAATACAACATTTACGCTGATCATAAAATATGTAAAATATCCACTACCTCCATATAACCTCAACCATGATGCAAATGCATTAATCTTCATAAAATCATAAGACTCAATTAGAGATGGTAACCCCAGGTACACTTTAAACAAACTTTCTAAATGATGGGTTATACTTCCACATGCAATTACATAATTGGGATCTTTATTCACCACTCAAACATGCAACACAATTTTTCTTACATTCTATTTTCATGCTGGCTTGGATGTCCAAGAATAATAGTTTTAACATTATACGAGCAGACATTCCCCAATCTGCACCCCCCCCCCCCAACCCCCACACCCACCCCCCTTCAAGTTAGATATTAGAAATTTTCTCTAGGACCGATGGTGATTATTTAAACCTAAGAGACATACCCCTTATTTATTTATTTGCTTATTTTGTGTGTGTGTGTGTGTGGGTGTTGGGGGGGGGGGGGGGGGGGGGGGGTTGAGATTTTAATATTTCATACTTACCAAAGGGGATGCCCAAGCAAAAATCATGAATTTTTGCATATCTTTTTGGTTCTTCATGTGGGGGCACGTTCATCTCTACTCTTTCATTAGTCATCTCGGCAGTAGAATATGAATTCATAGATTTGTCTTTAAGTTGCTCATCGTCAGTATACTTTAGAGAAGTATCGGCTTCAAAACCAGGTGTTTTCATACTATTCTCACTGAGACACATAGAAACTGAGAGCTGAAAATAAATTTAATGAAAAAAATTAACCAATGAGCACAAAAATATATTAATGTAAAGAGTAATGCTTCTTCCAAGCAAAAGGAAATTTCCTTTGTTTTCCCCTCTTCTTCTATGTTTTCATTCCGGTCAATAATACAAGGATATTGCAACTAGCATAACCGTCATCCAACCATGATTTTTATCTTGAGCCTTAATAAGGTATCGAGGGTCTCTTACCAAACAGTGGTACACAAAACGACATTTGTGTTATTGCAATTGTTTTTGCCTTCGTAGTTGTCAATAGGCACATGGAGAGAAGAAAAGGAAGATTGGCTAGTCTGATTAAACATAGAATGCATGAAAGGAAATTGTAATTTTATAAGGGAAGCAAGGGTACCGAATTGTTATGTTCCTCAGAAAGCAAGCTTCTAAATGGTGGTCCATGGAGGTTTTTGGAGGTGATGAGCGGCTAGAGGGTAAATGGACGAAGAAAGGTGTATGTGATGATTGCTTCTTTATAATTATGTGCATCTACATTAGTATATAAGACATATCTGATTTCATAAACTGATTTACAATCAGAGAAATAAAGAAGGCATATTTCTTGACTTTGCAATGTAACAACAACTTTTTCATTTACTATAGCCTCTCACAGTCTAAAAAGCTTTTGACACCTCAATATGACTGCATGTTACATTGTGAAAACAACAACATAACTCCATAACATCATCAAGTGAAAATCACGGGAAGCATCCTTTCGATTTGAAATTTTTTATAAATAGAACTTTAATTAAATTGCCTTCTACGAGATCAATCTTATGGCAAATCCTGGGAACATATCTAGTGTAATATACCATTCATCCACAGCTTTATAACTTATCAGCAACGATAGTCCCAACCACTTCAATGCCACCAACGGAAGATTTCATATGACGCCAAAGACAAACTCAATGACAATTGACAAAGCTATTCCACAGAGTACGGAGGTTTTTGGATTATTAGATAAAGAACGAACAGGTGAACTATATAGAGCAAGGTGGGTGACGTGGATTTCTATTTCTAAAATTATACAAGTGACCACATGTGTTGGCCTTAAAAATTATATAATAACGACTTAACATTGTTACAAAGTTTAGACTTCAGAAGTTTGGGCAATAAAGATCAAACCAAACATGATGAATATTAGAGGAATGAGGAATGAGGCTGTTCAATTTGTCATGTAGTACACTAGGGACGAAGTCAAAAAAAAGGTATATGCATTGAATTTCTGAATAAGAAACTGATAAAAAAAATGGCTATGATGGAATAAGAATTGGAGCATTGATTTCTACTAAACGGTCAAAATTAGGATAGAAGAATAAACAATAACACAAATGAGGAAAAAAATAAACAAGGAACTGTGAAGGCTTCTTGTGGTTCCAGATGCATGCTCTCACAGGAATATGTAGCAAAGAAGAACGACAGCATAATACAATTGGTAGGAAAAGATTTAACAAATAATACAATATGCTACGAAATTAAGAATTGATCTCTCAAAGCCTTTCCCGTGTTTTTCCAGCAGGCTACATGAATCAATTTTTCTTAGTCTATCTGCATTAAGCACCATCCCCTATGTAAGTTAGCAACCATCACATCTTTTGTTCTTCAAAATTCTGTAACATTACAATCATCTTTTAAGATACTAAAGAACAAAACTGCTAATACATAATAAAAAATATACCTAATTAATAACAAAAAATTAAACACAATTCAAACCATTGTATCCAATCAGTTACCATCTTATTTGGTCGTTCAGGGCTCTGAAAGCATCTAGACACAAGCCTGAGCTGTCAGTTTATGCCAATGTACCACATTGCCAATGCCTTGATCCTCTTCTCCCTGTTCTATCCATTACTTATCCCTTAACCCTAAGTAATGCCATCTGTTATGTCCATGAATTTCTTTAGCAAGTCACATTTGCACACAGTAATTGCTATCCTTCCAATACCGCGTGGCAAGGGAAAGATTCCAAAGAAAATGGTGGTCTCTATATAAAAGCAAGAATGAAAAACGTTGCTTACAAGTTGTATGCTCAATCTATATCACAGTTTTAAGTTTCATCTGAAACTTAAGATATATATTGATGCCTTCATATGTGGAGGGAACTAATTAAAACCAGAACAAATAGAATAACAAATATAAAAAATGTTAGAAACAGGCACCGAAGCATAATTCTACCCTAAAATCAACCCTAATACATAAAAAAATGAGGGTGCCACGAAGGATGCACAAGGTTTTTGTTACATTGCTCATGTTGTTATTTGACTGAGTCTACTATTCTCTCTCTCCTCCCTTCCTCTCTCTAAGAAGGGCAGCAGTAGAGAGATTTAATTGTGTGTTATCAATATTTGTAATGGATTTGTTTGGAGGAGTTTGAATATGAATATATGTCGGGGTGAGCAAGTTTAGACAAGATCAAAATAAACATCACAGAATCGAGAGAAAACAAACCTGAATATGTGAGTTGGAAATCAGACTCCCTCAGAGATCACGCGGAATAAGAAAAGGAGGGGGGGGGGGGGGGGGGGGGGGGGAGGGGGGGGGGGGGAGGGAGAGATAGATCATGAGTGGGATTTTAGCATGGTCGAAAGAATCTAGAAATCTTCCTTCCCCAAACAGAAACTTTTAGGCTTGTGCCTTTCTTAAAAAAAAGTCTATTTAAAATTGATTACCAAACACATCAAAAACTCGCAATAAAACACTTAAACTCACTTTAAACCTCGTGAAAAAACATACCATAAGCAACGGCAAACACACCCCAAGATTCTGAAGTGACCTAGGAGTTAATATGGTCTTTAAATATGCTTAGTGGTCCTTCAGCTTTGATTAGTTAAATGGAAATTTATTTAATTGGGATCATATTTCCGCTCCTAAACCTTCCAATTGAATTATATCCAATTTGATTAACTAGAGATGACAATTTAACTTCAAGAGGGATAAAAGGAAAGACACGTCGACGAATAGGCTATAATAGGCTATTTTGATGCAGGTGATCACTGGGGCGCTCGGAGCAAGTAGCACAGGAACATGCAAAGAGCAAGAATAAGGAAGAATTTTTTTAAAAAAAATAAATTGACTTTAAAGTTACAATTATTGCATTGACTTTCATAAGGCCCAAAGTGAAAGGAAGAAATTGTTGAAACTATCAAAACCAAACTTCTGCAAGAAGGACCAAAAGCAAAATGAAGATGTGAAAGTTTGATTGATATTTATAGGTGAAACGTCGAGGTGCTCATACATCCAGGTGTCAAGAGGAGATGTATTTGGATAAATCCATATAGGGTGGAGCTTCTATTACTTTATAAGTGATATTTACCTACTGCATTTGTTGGATAATGTGTAAGTACCACATTCAACCAGCATAATTTTTATGAACCCAACAAGACACTTAATTGTGACCAAGTATCTAATATAATATCAATCTCTATCTAAGAGGTACATACCTAGTCTAGTTGTTTGATAATGTGTGAGTACATTCAGCATAAGAATTTTTATGGATCCAGTTAGACACGGTTAACTGTGAATGGGCGTCAAGTAAGACAATCAATCTCTATTTTACACTACCATCAGATACCCATGATTTAATTTCTCAACTTCTCCGAACCCAATCTACATAGGAAGGGGAGGAAAATATAAAACAACTTAATTTATCTGATACTCCACCTCCAATAGTGCAATGTGCATAGAAAAAAGAATTAAAAAAAAAGATGAACAAGGACTTCCTATTTGATAGCTCAAACATAAAAGGGCTTGGGAAATTATCATTGTTGTTGCATTCACCTATTACCAAATGCATTGTAGAGAATAATGCACAAAATGACATAACATTGTACCTACATCCTACAGATTTGCTGGTTCATCTGAAACTTATCCAAACTCTATTTGAGCTACTCGGGATGTTATATTTTTCTCCAACTATTTCCCTTTCGTAACTAATGAAGTTCCCCAATTTCACCATGGCTTCTAGTCCCCCTCCGTTTCTATTGGATGGATCCCTCTCCAACGATCGATTCCTATTTTAATTTTTTTTTAATTTTACCGTACTCAGTTTCCATCTTTGCAACAACAAATACAACAGGCAACTTAATATAATATTATCTCAGTTAATTTAAAATTCTCCAATTTTTCAAAGAAAATTAATAATTAACAAATTACTATCTCTAAACCTAATGAAGTGGTTTTTTAGATCAGTTAAATAGAAATTACAATCTTATCGTCAAAAACACCATAAACCTAAGCACGCATCAATATAAAAACTACAGTTAAATAACCAATTGTTGAGAAAAACTACCACAAAGAAATCAGTAATAATCACTAGGGTTCAAAATTTACATTCTTACCTTCTTTCGCGTAGCGGCCATTGGGATCTTAACAAAATGGCAAATTGAGCCCTTTCGGTCTAGACCGATTCTGGCAGCAGAAAAACCCTAGAAATTGAGAGAGAAGGGCGGATCTGTACGGCGTCCATGAAGTCTAAATTGATCAGAAACCTGAGACGAGAGTCGTAGTAATTAGATCAAATGAAGAGTTTGAGTGAATCTTCGAAATGGGAATGAAAAGAAGGGAGCAATTTAACGAGCGTGAAATTGCTGAATTCCGACAAGCTTATGGATTTGACTGTTCTAATTGCAGAGAAAAAAAAACTTATTTTTTTCCCGAGTAAAGAGGACATTTTTTTCTTGAAAGCGGCGGTTATTTAAAACAAAAAAAAAAAAGTGCGGCCGTTTACGCACAATTGCTAAACACACCCAACTACTTAACAAATCCAATTATCTACTAAACACACTCTCTCAAATTATTCAAACCACGCTTGCTTAATCGGTTATGAATATGGCTATCCCCCATCTTCCAACCACTGTTCATAATAAAAGTGGTTACTATTGACGGTATAGTAACTCAAATTTTTTTTGTAAATATATCTTTTCAGTTTCATTTTAATGTACACTTTAAAAATCAATAAAAGTTTCTTTTTCTAGTATTTCTCTCTAGAATTCTCTGTCAATATTATATTTCTCGAGTTTTACAACATGCTATCAGCACGAGCACTCTATTTCTGTCACAAGTATCTATCTCCATTAGCTCAGAGAAAAAAGTTTTATAACAAATATCTACCCCTTCAGCTCAGAGAAAAAGTTTTATTACAAGCATTTACCTCTATTAACTCAAGATTAAAAAAAACAATGGTAAATTATTTCACTCATCATATTCGTATAACACCACTACTATATATAATGGAGGCACTGCCACCTATTTATAGTAATGTGATTACGAAAAGTTAATATTATTTTCTTTTATTATCTAACTTTACTTACCTCTTCGTTGATACTTGAGCGGAATATACCCCAAGCTAGTAACATTTATGTCAATCATGTCTTATTGTTGTATTATTTATGTCCGTATAAATACCCACTGAAATCTTTACTGAGTAATGTTGTGTGCTTATATTTATTTCATTATTTATTGTTTCAATATTTATATCTATATAAACACCCGCTGAAAGGTTTATTGAGTAGAGTGGCGTGCCTATATTATAACTCATAAATAGATGTACTACTGTGCATTTATTTTACAATCAATGAGTGTTTTTCTCTCTCTTCTAACTGCTATAAACGGCTATAAACAACTAGTTTTTGTAGGTGACCTTGAAGGGTGAATAGGCGACGTGTTAATCAAATACAAAACAAATGCGAAATTAAAAACTATTTATGCAAACTAAAACTATTATACTAACACACAAGGGTCTGTTTGTTTCGCCGCAAAACCCGCAAATCGTAAGTCCTAAAATTTCTTTTCCATTTTTCGCTGTTTGTTTCGCTGAAAATTAAGTTGCAAAATGTAACTCTCATATTCCCACTTGCAGTTGCTACAGTTAAATTTGTGGTCATGTAAATCTCATTTTTTCACTCACATTTTCTCACTTGCAATTGCTACAGTTAATTTTGTGGTCATGTAAATCCCACTTATAATACACTTGTAGTTCCAAACAGTTACTTGATAATCAATATATAATTTAATATTACTAAATATTTAATATTTTATTAGTGTTCAATTTTTTATTTAATTATTTAATTATTTTATATTTTTAATCTTTAGTTTTTTATTATTTTTAATATTATTTTAATATTTAATATCTTACTAATTTAATTTAATATTTTTATTTAATATTGTTATTTAATACTTTATTATTTTATTAATACTTATACCAATTTTTTTATTATTTTATTTAGATTTAAAATTTTATTAATATAACAATATTATAATTTAATATAAAATTACGAAATATTTAATTATATATATTTTAATATAAATAATTACTTTATTAATATTAAAATATACTTTATTATTATATTAATATTTTATTATGTTAATATTGTAATAATAATTCATTATAATAATATTATAATAATAATTTATTATTAAAATATAATTATATTTTACTTTGTTAATTTTATATTTTTATAATATTACAATAATATTACAATAAAATTTAATATTATAATAATTTTCAAGTATTTTTTAATACTATAGTATTATAACTATATTTTATTATTTTTCTTAAGATTTTTAATATTTATGTTTTATTAGTATTCTTAAAAGTTTATTAATGTTCTTTAGATGTCCTTAAAATTTTATATTATTTATTTAGTTAATATTTTAGTAATATTTTACTAATTATACTAATATTTAATTAATATTATTGTTATAAATAAAATATGAATATTATTAATATTTTATCTCAAATTTATTAATACAATTTAATTTGCAGTAGGAGATTCAATTTAATAGTATTTATAATATTTAAATCACTGCTACAGTTAATTTTGTGGTCAACTTTTTCACTTACACTTTTACATTATCAACCAAACACCGTAAAACACAATATACTTTTCCATTTACACTTTCAATTTACCAACCAAACACCGTCAAACACAATATACTTTCTCGTTTACACTTTCACTTTATTAACCAAACACCGTAAAACACAATATATTTTCCCTGCTGCAGTTCACATTTCCCATTATCATTTTACGACTTGCGACGTTTTGTGGCAAAACAAACATGCCCAAAGTATAACTAAAGAGTGAAGCTGAATTCCCAGTGAAGGGCTTTGGACATCTCCTCAATATTCATCTAGATTAAGAGTTGAAGTGCTACTATAACTTTCTTTATTTAATACTTGTGTGAGATGAATAAGTAAGAAATAAGAGCATGCAAGATATCAAACAATCCCGGGCAAATATATCAATTAAGCACAAGTAAAAATCAAGCATGTAACGAGTAAACGATAAAAGCATGCAAGATATAAATACAAGTGAGAGAGAGAGAGAGAGATAAACAATCGCAAAGACGGGAGAATTATTTCGAGGTTCGAGCCACTTACTTTATGTCCCCGCCTTCGTCACTATGAAGGATTTCTACTATAACGATCCTGCAAGATCACTCGGTGCCAGAACACTTACAATGAGCTCCCTCAAGAACTCTTGGACCCGCAAGTCCCTCACTTGCTCCCGCAAGAACAACACACACAAGCTCACAAGCTTGTTGAGGCCACACCTCTTCAATGAGCTCCCTCAAGAACTTTACACAACGTGAACCCGCAAGCTCGCCGAAGCTGCAACCTCCAATTCCTCCTTAATACAAAGATGAAAACTTTGTGATCACTTGATCACAAAAAAACACTCTCACAACAAGTATCTTAGAGGATGAATATAGCAATGGATAGCTCAAACTTGTGTGAGAAAAACAAGATAGATTTGTGGAGGAAAAACAAGAAAATCTTTTTGAAAAAGATCAAGAAAATACTCTTAATAAACTCTCTTTTTGATATGGAAGTATAGCCCAAAAACTTATGGAAAAAACTCTAAGAGAGATAGGAAAAACTGGCTCTAAAACTTCCCTAAAAATCTTGTCTAAAACTGGCCAAAAGACCCCTATTTATAGGGCTTCATAAAACTAGTTGTTGGGCTCTGTTTTCTGGCTAGATGACCTGCCGGTCGACCTGGTCATATTTCAGACCGTTGGGGTTGTCGGTCGACTGCCCCAAGGCCACTGCTCTATCGGTCGATCGCTCGGTCATCCGTAGCAAAAACTAGAGAGCAAGTTACTCTGGTCGGTTGACTGCTCGATCGACCGGGGCCACCTCTGGATCGGTTGACCGTTCGGTCGACCATTAAAGCCTGTGCACATTTGTGCACGTTGGTCGATCGGTCGGTCGACGGATCGATCGACCACCAGCAACCCAGATCAGGGTTTTAATGATTGGAAATTTGACTTGTAAAAAGCCTTAAAAATTATATTTAAATCCCATAAATTCGACAAAAATAGGTTCATTGAAATACTTTGAAGTCCAAATATGTGTGATCAAAAATCAACACATATTACAAACAATTTAAACTATTTTTGCGATATAGAAGTTATATCTTAAACCGAAAACCGTATTTTTCAAAATAAACTTCTAAAATGAAAAATTGATTTTTTCTAAAACTTGCTCAAATACAAAAACAAGATGTTGAAACACATTTGAAGTATAATGTGTATTGAAATGATCCAATACACACAGAAAATGAAATATACTTGTTTTTGACAATAAGCTCTAAAATAAGTTTTGATAAATACAAAACTTAAAACACATGATATAAACTCATCAAAATAAGTTTCTTAAATAATATGAAGCAATAGCATATATGAATGAAATCCAATACACATATAAACCATGTAAACTTATTTTGATGAAATCTATTCATGAAACCAATATATATATTCTTTGAAACTCAAAACCAAAACCAAAGCTAAAACTTATTTCTTATGAAAACGATATATAAATTTTGTGTGTGTATGTGTATGAGCTCGAGCAATTCACAACTAATCTATCCTTTACATTTTATCTAAAAACAAAAATATTAAAACTTACAAACATGACTCAAGTCTTGAAAATCTTCTTCACCATCTCGACTTGGTCCAAACTTGATCCATGAGTTAGACTCCTCTTTGAGTAGTTGATGTGATCTTGAGGCGCGAACTCTTGAATCAGCATGTGCTAACTTCAAAAATTGACTTCGAATCTTTCATTGAATCTAAACACCGATTAAGATCATGGTAAAAATTTAAAACTTATTAAACACAAGATCATTAGTAGTATAACTATATTAGTTATTCATCATCAAAACTAGAGTGATAGACCTTTGGGCCAATAATCTCCCCTTTTTATATGATGACAAAACTCATGGAGTTATATATGCATGGATTAAAGATAAGCTTCATAGAAGCTCCACTTTAATTTATGCATAGCAAAAATAATAAAGATATTCAATGAAGCACACAAACTAAACAAACATATATGCATAAACAAAGATAAACATGTGTATATAAACTCTAAATTCCTCTCCCTTTTTTGTCAATTCAGGGTGAAAAAAATAAACATGATAAAAGTATATGCGATATATATTCATGAAGAGGAGAGACGTTAAGTTAACTCTCCCTGCATACATGCATTACATGGAGAAGGGATGACTAAAACTTAACCCACATAAGCATAGTATATAATGCATAGATGGAGATGTTAAGCCCCCTACACATGTGTATCACATAAAAAAAAAGAGGTCTAGCTCCTCAATATGTAAAATACACTCAATATGAATTTATATGTGAAGGAGATGTTAAGCTCCCCTTGCATATATGCAATACATATAAAACACATTTTGAAAAAAAATTTGATACCACTTAAAAAAAAATTTGAAACTACTCGAAATCAACAAAACAAATTTTGAAAACCAATTGAAAGCAAATTATAGTTGGCAAAACAAATATTAATACCACATGTAGATAAACATGATTATTATCTTATAGATCAACATGAAATCATTTCAAATTAAAATTTTTTTTTGAAATAACAACAAAACACATGCATAAGCTTGTATATAAGCTTATAAAAATACCAATTAACATTTAGAATTAACTCAAGCTTAGCATAAAATAATTTGTGCTTTAAAATATGTATGGACATTATAAAACAAGCACAATCAAAAACATGTGTGTGTGTGTGAAAATGAAAATAGCACTTGAAATATGATGCATACATATATAGAAAATACGTATGAGTATATAACTCATAACATCCACCCTCTTATGCACATGATAAAAGATAGTCATTAAGTCACACAGCATGATCGCCCAACCAACTGCCCTTGAAAGGTAGAAGTTTTCAAAAATAAGGTTTTAAAGATAATTATAGATTGAAAACAATACCAAATGAAGAACTAGTTTAAAATAGTTTTAAAGAACTAGTTCAAGATGAAATAAAATATGTATCTCATGAAAACATGTATATTACACAAAAATTGACACTCAAGATTTATAAAGCACAAAGTTGATCTCATGAAAACAAAATTATGAGTAAACACAAAATATATACAGAGTGCTCAAAAATCATGTAATAGACATAGTGTGGAGATAAATCAATAAGGCTCAAAATAAAACTAATATGAAATACTTTTATATAAACATGACACACACACACACACACATACACACACATATATATATCGTATAATCATGTAAAAATCATCAAAATTAGGACATACAATGTACAATCAAAAATAAAATGAGTACACAAATGAAATAGAGCATGTATAGCACGTGTATCTCAAGAATTGTACATGTATAACAAGTGTTAACAACATTTGCATATTATCATATGATATAAACATATAAACTAATATATGCTTTAACTAAAGCATATAAAAAAACAAATCAACAAAAAAATAGGTATGTAAATCTATTTGAAAATATAAAGAAAGTTTTTCAAAAAAAAATACATGCATAGTTAGGCAACCAATCAACTCATCCTTAAGCACAAAACAACATATGATTGAGTTTATGTTACTACACTAGCATATAAGCAATTAAAATAATTTTAAAAGTAGAGGATGAAATGGTTATCAATACCGATGTAACCAATTCATTTCTCCAAAAACACGATGGTCCTCCCACCTAAACTCCTTAATAGCGATGCATCCATTGATTTGGTTTGACCTTCAAACATCAAATGCATTCACCACCAAGGTACCAATCCTCTCATGACTTGTGAGAGCCTGCACCTGCATCAAAAACAAGTGGTGGGGATTTTGATACTCATGTCTTTTTAGGTCCACTAGGGTTAGCATTATAAGAAACCTAACTATTTTGTTTCAAATTTAAATCATTTAATATATCGAAGCAAAATCTTGTAAGATGGCCTTTGCGGCCACAATGTGTACATGTGTATACTCTAACATACATATGATTGTGATGTGTATGAGCATTGTGTGTATGAAATGTATGCCACAGAGGGTGTTGCATGAATATGTGGAATATATTTCTTACGAAATATGGATTCCAATATAGAGTGATTAATAGCACATTAGTTCAAAGTGGAGCCCAAATAATCAACATTCTTCTTCAAAGTACATATATCATTTTTAATTTTCGAAGAAGAAATATGAGCATGAGAAACAAAATTCTTTTTTTAAAAATAGAAAAATTTTCTTTTAAAATAATCTTTTTCAAAGAATCTTTTTCCTTTAAAACAATCTCTTTTTAAATTAATTTGATTTTCAAATATTCATTTTCTTTTGAAATAGTTTCAAATTTATTTCTAATAGAATCTTTTTCTTTCTTTAACAATTCATATCTTTTAAGAAGTTGTTGACAAAATAATGCAAGCTTATCATATGGCATGTCACAATCTTCATCAAGTTCGGAGTCGGAATTTTCCTTAAGGGGGTCATCCCCTTGGACCATGTAGCACATATTGAAAGCAATACTTCCTTCATCCGAGTCACTTTCCTTGTCACCTAGTCTTTGTTCACCGAGAGTGATGAGAGTGTTTCATACTACAAAAGCTGAATCAATGTTAGCAACCCTAGATAAATAATCATTATTTAGGGTAAACTTTAAAGCGTAGATGACTTTTGCATTAGCCTCAAGGTTTTTGCCATTTAAAAAGTAAGAATCTTTAATGGTGGCAAAATAAACATGATTTCCTAGGACTTTCAGATACATAGACATCTTAACTTTCTAAGTTTGGAAGTTAAGAATATCAAACATAGGTAGTGTCATGAAATCCATGTTATGTAGGCAAATATTGTGATTAGCAAAATAAGAATCTTTAACTTTAGGTTGTTAGACCCAAATCAAGAGGACCAAGCTCTAATACCAATTATAGGTCACCTAGGGGGTGAGCAGGTGATATGCTAATCAAATGCAAAACAAATACGGAATTAAAAACTATTTATGCAAACTAAAACTATTATACTAACATACAAAGTATAATCAAAGAGTGAAGCCGAATTCCTGGTGAAGGAATCTGATCTATCATCTCAAGATTCCTCTAGATTAAGAGTTGAGGTGCTATTATAGCTCTCGTGGTTTAATATTTGTGTGAGCACAACCAATATCAAGCATGTGATGAATAAGCAAGGAATAAGAGCATGCAAGATATCAAACAATCCCAAGCAAATATATCAATTAAGCACAAGTAAATATCAAGCATGTAATGATGTAAACGATATAAGCATGTAAGATTTAAATACAAGTGAGAGAGATAAGCAATCGCAAATACGGGAGAATTGTTTCAAGGTTCGAGACACTTGCTCTACGTCCCCGCCTTCACCACTATGAAGGATTTTCACTATAACGATCCCGCAAGATCAGTCGGTTTCGCAACTCCTACAATGAGCTCCCTCGAGAACTCTTGAACCCGCAAGTCCCTTATTTGTTCCTGTAAGAACAACACACACAAGCTCACAAGTTTGCCGAGGCCACACCTCTTCAATGAGCTCTATCAAGAACTCTACACAACGCAAACCTGCAAGCTCGCCAAGGCTGCAACCACCAACTCCTCCTCAATACAAATATGAAAACTTTGTGATTACTTCTTGATCACAAATAAATAATCTCACAAGTATCCTAGAGGATGAATATACCAATGGATAGCTCAAGTTTGTGTGAGAAAAACAAGATAGATTTGTGGAAGAAAAACTCAAGAAAATCCTTTTAAAAAGGATTAAGAAAACACTCTTGATAAACTCTTTTTTTGATATGGAAGTATAGCCAAAAACTTGTGAAAAAAACTCTAAGAGAGATAGGAAAAACTGGCTTTAAAATTTCCCTAAAAATCTTATCTAAAACTGGCCAAAAGACCCCTATTTATAGGGATTTAGAAAACTAGCCGTTTGGCCCGGTTTTCTGGCCAGATGATCTGTCGGTCGACCGGCCGGTTGACTGTCCAACAGTCATATTTCAGACCGTTGTGGTTGTCGGTCGACCGCCTCCAGGCCATTGCCTTATCGGTCGACCGCGCGGTCAATAGTAGCAAAAACCAGAGAGCAAGTCTCTCTGGTCGGTCGACCGGGGCCACATTCAGAGAGCAAGCTCTCTGGATCGGTCGACCATTCGGTCGATCGCTAAATCCTGTGCACATATGTGCACGTCGGTCGACCGGTTGGTCCATCGATCTCAGCTTCGGTCGACCGATCGGTCGACCGCCAGCAACCCAGACCAGAGTTTTTAAAGATTGGAAATTTGGCTCGTAAAAACCCTTAAAAATTCTATTTAAATCCCATAAATTCTACAACAATAGGTTCATTGAAATACTTTGTGGTCCAAATATATGTGATAAAAAATCAACACATATTACAAACAATTTGAACTATTTTTGCGATATAGAAGTTAAACCTTAAACCAAAAATCGTATTTTTCAAAAATAAACTTCCAAAATGAAAAATCAATTTTTTGCAAAACTTGCTCAAATACAAAAATAAGATATTGAAATTCATTTGAAGCATAGTGTGTATTGAAATAATCTAATACACATAGAAGATGAAATATACTTATTTTTGACAATAAACTTTAAAATAAGTTTTGATAAATACAAAACTTAAAACACATGATATAAACTCATCAAAATAAGTTTCTTAAATCATATGAAGTAATAAAATGTATATGGATGAAATCTAATGTACATATAAACTATGTAAACTTGTTTTGATGAAATCTATTCATGAAACCAATATTTTTATTCTTTGAAGCTCAAAACCAAAACCAAAGCTAAAACTTATTTCTTATGAAAACGATATATAAATTTTCAGTGTATATGTATGAGCTTGAGCAATTTACAACTAATCTATCATTTATGTTTATCTAAAAATAAAAATCTTAAAACTTACAAACATGACTCAAGTCTTGAAAATCTTCTTCACTGTCTTGACTTGGTCCAAACTTGATCCATGAGGTAGAATCCTCTTTGAGTACTTGATGCGATCTTGAAGCGTGAGCTCTTGACTCAACACGTGCTAACTTCAAAATTTGACTTCGAATCTTTTGTTGAAGCTAAACACCGACTAGGATCTTAGTAAAAATCTAAAACTTATTAAACACAAGATCATTAGTACTATAACTTCATGAGTTAATCATCATCAAAACTAGAGTGAGGGACTTTTGGGCCAACAATTTTTGCTCTATAAATTGGTGAATTCTAGACCCCTATAACTCACTTCTCAATCTCTCTTCATCCTCAATTTTTTTCATCATTTTCACAGGTTTTTCAGTTAAAATTTTCGCAAGATGCTTAGTCTATTTTTGAAGTTTATTATTTTCATCATTATTATTATCCTTTTTGTTGAAGATATATCTCCAAGTAATTTTCAACTAGACCTTCTACTTATATTGTTCATTTTCTCTTTATTTATGGCTATTATGATTGAAATATAATTGTAGAATTTTGTTTTGAAATAATAATATCGTGATTCTAATTATTTATGTATTCTATTATACTTATCACCATATCAAACCTTGTTGTAACACTCCATCCCCGGAATACGTACTCAGATACCTATTTCAATTTTTTGATCATATTTTTCTATTTTATCCCCATATTTCTTTTCATTTGTGATTATTTATATTACCGCTTGATGTCGGATTTAGATTTTCAGACTCAGAGTCAGCCCTAATCTAAACTGGGGACCTGCTCTCAGTGTACTTCTCAATTTAATCTTTCTTCCTGTCAGATTTGACCCAATTTAGTTTCAAACACTTTTTTTTTAATATTTTAGATTTTTATGAATTTTTAAAATTTTTCTGAATTAAATTGCCAAAATCTTCAAAATCTGTATCAACATGTTTCATCGATCGATTCCTGAATTTTTAGCTTACAAAGAGAATTAAATTTTTGAAATCTATTTTTACATTATTCTTTAGAATCATAATTTCTATCTTAACATATTTTTTGAGATTTTTCTGAATTAATCAAAATTCGACCGGTTTGGTGTCGCCTAGCATCAATGGTTGATTCCAGGATTTTTGGTGTGAAAATGGGTTTGAATTTCTTGAATCTGATCTCACTATTTTTCTCAATATAATATTTTATATCTTTGAGAATTTTTGGAGATTTTTCTGAATTACTCAAAAATCTACCCAATGATAATAGTATATTATATTTAGTTTTTTTATCCCTCTTTTCTTCTTTCCCTTCTTTTTTCTCTTTCTTTATCTTCCCCCCACCTGGCTCCCACGTAGGTCGGCTTCCCCCATCATACTACCACATCTCTTCCCTCCCCCATCACAATCCCTCTCACTTTCTCTCTTTCTTTCTCTCATCTCCTATTCTTTTTCTCTCTCCCTCTCTTCACTCGGCGACCCCCTAGCTAGTTTCCAATACCGGTCGACCTCCGGTGACACCCCACTGCGTCAGCGATGCCTCCCCTTGCCCAGATCTCCTCTTCCTCCTTTCTCTTTCCTTACTCCCCTCTCACTAAACTCCCTCCTTCTCTCTTACGAAAAACCACCCCCAGGGCAGATCCGCCTCCTCCGGTGACCTGCTGCTGCTTCCCTCTGACGAAAACCCCCGACG
>JAVJIF010031941.1:0-125000 GCA_038442645.1 Agave tequilana | reverse complement strand
TCCACACTTGTATTTAACACATTACTTAATGTCTCAATTCATGCTTGGGTGTGTCTATGCTCATGACACGATTTTCAATACATATTTTCTCTTTCCGGGTTTATCGTTAGACATATGTTAGCTTGATTCCTGATTATCCACTGATTTTATGATTTTCCTCCATTTTTACTAGTCAATGCCTGTACTTGCACGCTTGAATCACATCACTCGATCATGTACACATTTGCCTGTTTATGCACGCCGCTTGGCTTCATCTTACCACTTGTTGGGTTGCTTCTGACAACCCTGAACATGTATGTCCAGAACCCTGAGCATGGACCGTGATGGACTTCTTGTTGATCAGCACTGCGCAGTAGTAGCATAGTGGATCAGCAGTAGACCATCCTGGGTCCTTTTCTTTAAGGCCCCATACTCGGCTCTCGAGTTTCTTTTTCGTAACTCGTGGGCTTCTTTTGTACTGTTCATACTTGTATATCTTCTTGTATTCTTATTTTGTGCCTCATGGTGATGTAATATTCATGTAATATTGGATCACATTTGTGATAACCTTGTAATTGTGCTCTTGTGCTGGAATGTATAATGCACCACACACTTTCATACTCTGATTTATGCATGTATTGTTGCTTAGCGTAGATATGTTAGGGTATTTTTTCCCTGCATATATACGTCGCAGTAACATCTCCGTACCGTGGGATTGGGGCATTACAGGATGGTATCAGAGCCCAGACTCTCACATCCTCATTATAACCAGTCAGTAAATTAAGGATAAGAAAATTTGAAACTGGAATGCACGAGTCCTGGTTATACAATCCAACTGCAAAATACAATGTTATTTATTCCCTCTTGATCTCCCTTGCTTTGATTCCTGAATTCCTTCCATCTTTTAACTTTTCAATTCACGTTGTCGTTATACCAATTTAAGATACAGGTAGACGAGAGATGTAGCGGCAGGTAAGATGTGGTTCACTCTCACCATGTTCTAGCACTCTTTGATTCTAGTACATCACATTGTTTATATCGGGTAAGTATTACTGCTTTGCATTCAGGTAAATTGTATACAAGAAGCGTCAGTAAGAAAAAATTTTCAGATTCAAGACTTATGCCAAATAAAGTTGTGGTATTCTCTATTTATATTATTCCAGAAATGATTACGATCTCTTCTATTAACTTCACAGAGCTCGGGTATTCTCAGAATTGATTTGTATTCAGGTTATTATCTAGAAGACAACATTCAGGACTCTCTACAGTTATTATAAATTCTCGATTATACCTTTCAGAGTAATCAACGCCAGCGTTCAGAACTCGCTATTATCAGTTTATTCTTCATTTATTTACCTACAATAAATTTTATTATTTTTTCTTTACATACAATATTATGCTCTACTTCCAGAGTAACAGAGAGGATACAAAACATTTATAATCTTATTATAGACTTTTCACAAGAACGGCTTCATGCCACGCAGGGATTTTATATTATTTCTATGAGTTTCATTACTATGGATTTCTATGTATTTCATCAGCTTTGTCTCGCAGTCTGAAAGAGATATTATTGGTCATCTTACCAAGACAGCTCATTTCATATTATTCAGAGTGAGTCAGTTTATAAAAGTTCTGGCAGAAATACCCCACACCATCCGGAGTGGCCAACATCAGAGGTGACCAGGCAATGGCGAGGATGGTAGCTGCAGTAATCCGAAAGAGGTTAGATTGGGCGCAAAAGACCTCCCGAGAAGGCCTTAGAGAAGACTCTCCTGTAGATAAGAAGCAGAAGAGGGTTGTTGATCAATAGAAATCACACTACAGCGAAAGCCGAGATCCCGACCCACCTGCCGAGTCAGGAAACCCCAACAATAAGACTGAGAAGGAGCACGAGACATTTAGAGCAGACTCACATCATCCCAAGCGGACCCTCCGGATAGGCTCAGGCCTGCACCCTCACGAGAAGATATTGTTCAAGTAATTCTTATCAGAAAATTCGAACGTATTCGCATAGGCTCCCACTGATCTGCCTGGAATCAATCCCGAGATCATCTGCCACAAGCTCTCAATCAAGGCGGATGCCAAGCCGGCAAAGCAGAAGCCTAAAAAAATAAACGAAGAAAGGTGTCATGCCGTCAGCGATGAAGTCAATCGCCTACTTCAAGCATGCTTCATTTGAGAGACGTTCTATCCCGACTGGCTCTCTAATCCCGTCCTCGTCAAGAAAAAGAATGGGAAGTGAAGAGTCTGCATCGACTTCACCAACCTCAACAATGCGTGCTAGAGAGACAGTATCCCTTTCCAAGTATCAATCAACTAGTGGAGGCAACAACGGTCCACGAGCTCCTTAACTTTATGGATGCCTATTCCGGCTATAATCAGATCAAGATGTATTCACCAGATGAAGACAAAACAACCTTCACCACTAGTCAGGGAATCTACTGCTATAAGGTGATGCCCTTCAGATTTAAGAACGTGGGGGCCACCTTCTAGCGAATGGTCAATAAAGTTTTTAAAGACCTGATCAGGAGCACCATGAAGGTTTACGTCAATGATATGTGGGTGAAGAGAGTACAACGCGCGGCTCACCTCCAGCATCTAGACAAAGCTTTCAGCCTCCTTAGGCAATACAAGGTAAAGCTCAACCCTAAAAAATGCACGTTTGGGGTAGCCTCGAGGAAGTTTTAGGATATCTGGTCATTCAATAAGACATTGAAGCCAACCCCGATCAAATATCTGCAATTTTGAACGTGAAGTCACCCACTTGTGTGAAGGAGGTCCAAACGCTAAATGGATGCCTTGCAGCCCTCGATCGGTTCACCAGCTGGTCCATAAACAAATGCAGGCTATTCTTCCAAGTCTTACGGAAGAATGGAGATAACTTTTTCTGGAACAAGGAATGCGAGACGTCTTTCTAGGAACTGAAGAAGTACCTAGCCTCACCACCCCTATTGTCAAAACCTTCCTTGAGAGATGCTATTTCTCTATTTCACGATCCTCGAGCCAGCAGTAAGCAGATCCCTAATATAAGAAGATGAGGGTGTCCAAAAACCAGTATATTATGCCAACCACTCCATGAATGTCCTACAGATCATATACCAAAGGCTAGAGAAATTGGTGCTTACTATCATCATCATTTTAAGGAAGCTCAAACACTACTTTCAGACCTTCCCGATCACAGTTCTCACTGAGCACCCTTTAAAAAGCATCATAGAAAACCCAAAAGCAACTGGGAGGATTTCAAAGTGGGTCTTGGAATTGAGACCCTACGGACTTAGATACGAGCCAAGGATAACGACCAAAGGCCAGATCTTAGCTGACTTCACCCCAAGGGCCGCAGAGCACACTTAACAACTAGAAGGATGGATCCTGAATGTGGATGGAGCTTCAAATAACAAGGGACAGGCATCGGGATCATCCTCATCACCCCTGAAGGATCCATCATCGAGTAGTCTTCACTCTCCGCTTCCCCGCATCCAATAACGAAGCTTAGTATGAGGTTGTCTTAGCTGGGCACCGAGCGGCCATCGCTCTTGGAGTCACGAGACTTAAAGTTTGGTGTGACTCCTCACTGATAATCAACCTAGTCATCGGGAATACATCATAAGAGATTCTCGGATAGCTGAGTATCTACAACTCATCCTTAAATTAAAGTCCAAGGTTTCTCGATTCAACTTCAGATGGGTCTCCAAATCTGAAAACAATCACGCCGACTCACTTGCCAACTTGGGGGCAGCCACAAAGTTCTAGTTTAGGTGTGAAATCTCCGCTGAGCACATCTCCAATCCCAGTGTCCGGCAACCAATTGGAAAAATCCTACGCCTCGACACCTCACCAGGGCAGAGGGACCTCATCATCGCCTAGCTAAAGGATGAAACACTCCCCAATGACAAAGTAGAAGCATGACAGCTCCAGCACTTAGCCTCCAGGTACACGCTCCTCGAGGATATCCTGTACAAGAAATTCTACTCTAGCCTTCATCCAACCTGTATCTGAGATGTCTTGGGCCAGACAAAGCTCGGAGAGTGATGCAGAAAATCTACGACGGCGGCTATGGGAACCACGTGGGAGG
Organism: Agave tequilana; assembly: GCA_038442645.1. Classification (NCBI taxonomy): domain Eukaryota; kingdom Viridiplantae; phylum Streptophyta; class Magnoliopsida; order Asparagales; family Asparagaceae; genus Agave; species Agave tequilana. The sequence goes on along the minus strand of JAVJIF010031941.1, from coordinate 120,949 downwards.
ACGCTCCTTCACCCACAAAGTCATCAACCTGAAATCACCTAGAGGGGGGTGAATAGGTGATAATGCTAATCTAATGAACTAAATGCGGAATTTAAAAACTAATTGCAATTACACTTAATGCAACCAATAAGTGATGCACACACAACCAAGCCAAGCATATAAATATGAATGATCAATATGAAATAATGCAAGGCACAATACAAAGAGAGAGTAAGAGTCAATGGATCAAGCGCAAACAACAAGATTTGTTTCGAGGTTCGAGCACCCAGCTCTACATCCCCGCCTTCACCCAGAAGGATTTCGAATCCACTAGCTTGTCCGCAAAGGACTCCCACACAGGGAACCTCCATCGAGGATTTGGGGCAATACAATAACTAGGAGTACCCAACTCCTCTCTTTACAACCACAACCTCTCACTAGAGGCAAAGCACCAAGCTAACCAAAACAATCACCTCACAACTTGAGGGATAAGCACAAAGCTACACAAGAATCACCTCACAACTAGAGGCATGCAACCCACTTGCATAACCTCCTCAACACTATGAGGGAAAGGCACAAAATCAAGCAAAAATAGGGTTTACAACTTGGTGATCAAAAGATCACAAACCAATCTCTTTTTCCCACAAACACAAAGACCCTATAGATAGGATATAATGAAGCTCAAGTGTGGAAAACAAAGTGTTTAAAACAAAGAAAAATCACTTGAGAAATCTCCACAAAGATATAGAATGATTAGACCAAAACAATTCCCAAAAGACTATTTTTCTTTGAAATAATGAAACATTTTTAAAAACAGTAAAGATTGATCTTTTTGGCACAAAGAAACTCTTTTCAAACTTGTATAAACACTAGAGAAATCTCAAAAATTTTAGCCCAAAAATTCTTAGTGAAAACTGGTCACAAATGGGGTTTTTATAGCCTCTTTAAAAATATAGCCGTTTCAATCAAAAATGGTCAGATTTGACCATCCGGTCGACCGGCTAATGGTCAATTTTTGACCGTTAGCAGCTACCGGTCGACCGGCCCCTGAACCAGGAGCAACGGCTCTCTGGCCGGTCGACCGCCCGGTCGACCGGAGCAACCCGAGAGTGGGTTGCTTTCAGTCGGTCGACCGCTCGACCGGCTAAAAGGGCAGGCCAGCGTGCACGTTTGGTGCACGTCGGTCGACCGCTGCGGTCGACCGGCTCCTGGTCCGGTCGACTGTGCGGTCGACCGCCAGAGCCTGGCAGGCAAGGTTCTGGGTCAGAAAAACTTGTTATTTTTAATTCTAAAAATTCCCATAAATCTTCTAAAAATACACAAAAATAGTTTTATCATTTTTCATTGATATACGAACATGTGATAAAAATTTCAAGACAAATATCAAACATTTTGAACCATTTTGTGTTATGAAAAAATTACCAAAAACCAAAAACTGTATTTCTCCAAACTTGGATTTTTCAATAGGAAATCTGATTTTTTCAAAACTCATCCAAATACAAAAACATGATATTTAAACACATTTAGGCTTGTTGCATATGGATAGAAATCCAATATACAAGAAACATATACATATCATAGTTTTTGTCTATAATTCCAAAATAATGTTTTGTTAAAACACAAAACCTAAACCACATGAATAGGTAAGTCAAAATAAGTTTGTCTAGGAAGTTAAGCATGCATGTATATAGAATGAATCTACTATACATAAACCATGTAAACTTGTATTGATCTAACTATTCATGAAAATCAAGATCGGTTAAATCAATCAAACCGAAAACCAAAATCAAAACATAAAATGTGTGTGTATTGTGAACTTGAGCATATCAAATTATCTTAATCTTTACAAATGGATCTAAACACAAAACTAAACTAGGTACCGAGATCTTCTTGTAGAGCGCTGTCTCCAAGCCGACTCGATCCAAAACTCCGTGATCCACCGAGCTAGACTCCAACGAGTGCTATGTAAGATCTTGATGCTCGGGCTCTGGAATCACCATGTGAAAGCTTCCAAACCATCTTGTTGAAGCTAATCACCTACTAACATCTTGATTAGAGATCTGAAACTAAAATCACGAGATTATTAGTACACATAACTACATGAGTTAATCATCATCAAAACTAGAGTGGAAGGCCTCTGGGCCAACACAACCAAGAGTATCACTGGCTGATCGGGTAAAAATTGCGTACAAAAAGTGTATGTTTTGAAATCAAGAGTTAAAAGTGTGTGCTTTGGCTTCCTTGATACTTCTGTTATAGCATAGAGGCTAAAACGATTCGAATCCACAAGGACGAGAGGCGATAGAAGCTTACACAGTATGTTCACGTGTATATTAAAAGTTCTTCAAAGTTTGAAAGAATGAAAAGAAAAGAGAACAAAGAATGAAAAGGGAAGTACGGTGAACACAAAGAAGTGAGAATATAGAAGATAAAATGTTTGTGGTTTTTGGAATATTTCTAAAACAAAGTGAAAAAGAAAGAAAACTCATGGCTACTAACTACTAATGACTCTACCAACATGCTAACCTCTTAGTGATAGTTGCCTCACATGTATCATTGGCAATCACTAGTCCTTGATTCCAGAGCTTTCAAAGCATGACCCATATGTAACTCATCACATCCCAACTCAACAAAATAAGTGCAAGTTACACTTAGACCATCAAAACTAAAAGTAAGCATGGAGTAAAGTAATGTAGCTTGTTAGAGAGTTAGGAAGTTAGAGTGTTAGATCCATCATCATGAGCCATCAATGGCTCTTGTAAGAGCAAGGCCAAGTAGAGGCTATTAGATTCATGTGGATTATCAAATAAGAAGTTAGGAAGCTAGTGGTTAGTAGTTAGTTGTCATGAAAAAAAAGAATAACTAAACATGTAAAAGGAGTTAGAGAGAAAACAAAGAGAGGTAAAGAGAGAACCTTTCATATCTTGTCACCTTCTATTACAAGAACTCTTACTTTCAAACCATGTATCACTCTCTCTTATTACAGGATCTACAAGAAATGAAAAATATAAAGGAGGAAGAAGAAGAAAAACTAACCTAAACTACCCTATACTACAACATGGAGAAGAAACAACTAAAACTATCCTAAAAACTACCCTAAAACTCTGCATATCTCCCAATACAGAACCCCAGGGGGTATATATAGGCACCAGGAGAAAGGGGAGCCAGGGGGCGAACCCTAGCCCACAGTACGAGCGCGGCGTCCGCGTTTCTGCGGCTTTAGAGCGCTATCCCATCCGTCCCCTGTCAGTGTCAGCGCCCGGGTTCTGGTTTTAAGCCCCTGGTTTTGACGAATTAGCTTTCCTAAGTCAATGACCATATGATAGGCCTTTAATCACCCATTAAATGGTGATTTAGGGTCCTTTTCTTCATTGCACACCATGGACCTAGAAACATGTAAGAGAGGTGTTTATTAGCAAAATTTAATACGAAATAAATGTGGAGATGTGGTATAAAATATGCAGTTTTAGAGACTAATCACACCCCCACACTTATCTTTTGCTTGTCCTGAGTAAAACAAAAAACTAAGAAAATTATTACACCACTTTTGCAGGTGACACGATTGTACGAAGCATGTGCAAAAAGCCGTTAAACCTCTAGGTTTTCCCTAGAAGGAGGAGTTTTGTCTCCTGAGGGCTTTCAGCGGATTACACCCACAAAATCCATAAAGAAAGAAATCAAATATTAGTATTTTGAAAACACATTTTTCAAATAGAGAAAAGTGTTGAAGTATTTTTGTGAAAATATAAGTAATCTAAGGTCATAGATTAACCATAAATTATTCTTCCTTAAACTAAGTCAAAATGTAAAATCTTGTTATAAATTAAATGTAAGAATTTAAACTGAATTGACTCTTTGATCTTTCATAAAACTCTTAGAAAAATATGCACTTTGTGAACAGTGAAGGTTTTTGGGATATCGACTCAAACTTTCATGCCATTTATTTAATATATATATTAAATAAAATAGTGAAGGTTTTTGGGATTTTTTTCTTCCTTTAGTTTCCTTAGGCTTTCTTATTTACCCGGGTAGTGAGCCTTTAGCCGGTGACTCCCAAACCGAATGATCTTAGGGCACTAGATGAAAAAACATCCCTCGAACTTAAGAACTCGAGTAAACAAGGCCACAAAATTAAAGGAGATTATTTTATTTTTTTATCCATCATTTTAGGTGTGAATAATCATGCTTCTTGAGGCATAATTACCCAACTTCAATAAGTGATTTTTAGCATCATCATTTTTTCTTTATTGTTTTATATTTTTTATGGCATTTTTAGTCTTTGTTTCAATCCCAAAAATTGTATAAGTGTGAAGTGCATAAATTTAAGGCAAAAAAATTCAAGATTAAATTATCTTTTCAATCTTACTTCCTTATCCTAAAATTTAAACAAGATCTATTATTTTGACTTCGTTTAAAAATTCATAATTTTAGGTTTTCCTAATTTCTAAGATAATCTTAATTTTTTTAAAAATAAATCAAAACTAGTTTCAAAAAGTTTTGTAAAAAGAAAAGAAAAGAGTTTCTATAAAATTTTTTAATTAAAACAAAATGTAAAAGAAAGGAAATGTAAAACTAATTATGTTAGTAAACCCTCCCCCGCACTTATGTTGGCCCAAAGGCCCATCACTCTAGTTTCAATGATGATTAACTCATGTAGTTATAGTACTAATGATCTTGTGTTTATTTAGTCTCAGATTTATGATCAAGATCTTAGTAAGTGTTTAGCTTCATCAAAGGACTTAAAGTCGTATTTTGAAGCTAGCACGTGTTGATTCAAGAGCTTGTGCATTAAGACTACATCAAGTACTCAAGAGAAGTCTAACTCATTGGATCATGGTTTGGACCAAGTCAAGAAGATGAGAAGATTTCAAGTGAAGACCTTCAAGAGAAGACTTGGGTCTAGGTTTGTTTTTAGTAAGAGTTTATTTTTAGATAAAATGTAAAAGATAGATTAGTTGGTGGATTGCTCAAGTACATATACACTCACAACAAGATTTCTATGTGTTTCCATAAAAGTTTTTTTTCTAGAAAAATACCGGTTTGATTTTTGGAATTCAAAATATGCATGTGTTTTATCAAAACTATTTTAGTGCTTATTGTCAAAAACATAGATATTTCATCATATATGTGTAGTGGATCATATCCATACACTAAGCTTTAAAAGTGTTAGAATATCATGTTTTTATATTTGGAGAAGTTTTGAAAAAATCGGTTTTCTATTTGGAAAAATCATTTTAGAAAAATATAGATTTTTGTTTAAGGCAAAATTTTTATATTACAAAAATAGTTCAAAATGTTTGTAACATGTTTTGATTTTTACTCAAACATGTTTTTATATCAAAGTATAATACTAAACTTATTTTTGTAGATTTTTAGAGAATTTATGGGATTTTATTAAAGGTAAAATGACAAGTTTTAAATCCCTACAATTGCTGTTTTTGGCCTTCTGCCGGTCGACCGACCGGTCGACCGAGACCGAGGTCGGTCGACTAGGCGGTCGATCGACATGCACAAAACGTGCATGGCCAGGGCCGGTCGACCGTACGGTCGACCGCCAGAGAGCTTCTGCTCTCTGAAAATGGTCCGGTCCATCGGGCGGTTGACCGCTAGGCCATTGCCCTGAAGGCAGTCGACCGATCTTCCCAATGGTCGAAAAATTGATCGTTGGCAGTCGACCGACAGCAGCGTCAGCTGCTGATTTGGACCCCAACGGCTAGTTTTAGATGCCTATAAATTGGAGTTCCCATGGACTGTTTTCCACAAGATTTGAAGTGAATTTTTAAGCTAGTTTCTTATACACTTCTAAGTGTTTATCTCCACTTATTTTAGAACCAAATACTTCCATATCAAAAGGAGAGTTTTTTAAGAGTGTTTTATAAAAGTGATTCTTTGAGTTTTTCACTACAAATTCCATCCTAGTTTTCTCACACATACTTGAGCTTTCCATTACCATATCTCTCCTAATAGGAGAGTTGTTGTGAGAGTTGTTTTAGGTGATCAAAGTGTTTAAATCACCAAGTGTTCTGCATTGTACTTTGAGGAGGCAGACTTGCGGGTTCGCGTTGTTTTGAGTTCTAGTGAGAACTCGGTGTAGAGGTGCAGCCTCGGCAAGCTTGCGTGCTTGCGTGTGTTTGTTCTTACGGGAACAAGAGAGGGACTAGAGAGTCCAAAAGAGTTCTAGTGTGAACTCGTCTGTAGGTGTTGCGGCACTGAGTGATCCGGTGGGATTATTTTTAGTGAAAATCCTTTATAGTATTGAAGGCGGGGACGTAGAGTAAGGGTGCTCGAACCTCGAAACAAATCTCCCGTGTTTGTGATTGCTTTCTCTCTATCTCTCACTTGTGTTTATATCTTGCTTGCTTATATTGCTTTCATCACTATATGCTTGATATATACTTGTGCTCAAATTGACATATGTTTGAGTTTGTTTGCTCACACTTGTATTCAACCAAAAGAGTCATAGCGACACCTCAACTCTTCTCTAGAGGAATCTTGAGGAGATAGTCCATAGCCCTTCACGGGAATCTGGCTACACTCTTATGTTATACTTGGTGTGTTATTCTTAAGAATTTTTAGTTTGCATAAATAGGTTTTATTCCGCATTAATTCACCATTAGATTAGCTAGTCACCTATTCACCCCCCTCTAGGTGATTTCAATTGGTATCAGAGCCAAGTGCTCTTGAATTGGGTCTAACAACCTAGAGTTAAAGATCCTTATTTTATAGCTAATCACAATATTTTGTTTACACATACATAGATTTCATGTCACCTCCCTCTTTTGATATTCTTAACATCCAAACTTGAAAAGTTAAGATGTCATTGTACCTCAAAGCCTTAGGGATTCATGTTTATTTTGCCACCATTAAAGATGCATATTGTTTAAATGGCAAACATCTAGAGGCTAATGCAAAAGCCATCCATGCTTTAAAGAGTACCCTAAATGATGAATATATATATATATATATATATATATATATATATATATATATCTAGTGTTGCTAACTTTGATTCGGCTTTTGTAGTATGGAACACTCTAGTCTCCCTTGACGAACAAGAGCAATACTATGCAGGGAGCAACTCGGATAATAGAAGTGATGCTTCCAACTTGTGCTATATGTTATAAGGGGATAACCCCCTTGAGGTAAACTCCGAATCCGAGCTAGAAGAAGATGTTGACATGTCTTATGATGAGCTTACTTCATTTTGTCAACAACTACTTGAAAAATATGACTTGCTTAAAATGGATAATAAGAAATTGAAAAACAAATTTGTTTCCATGTTAAAAGAAAAAGATTCATTTCAAAATAAACTTGTATGTGTTTCAAAAGAAAATGATTTCTTAAAAAGAGAATATTTCCTTATCTTCAAAATTAAATGATCTTTTAAAGGAAATAATTCTTTGAAAAATAAAATTAGTTTGGTGAAAAAACAAAAAGAGATTGCTTTGGAAGAAAATAACTCTTTGAAAAGAAAAATTATTTCAAAAGAAAAAATGTTCCTAAAAAGAAAAAGATTGTTGATCATGCATTTCATGCTACTACCATTGATAAAAATGAAATAAAATTTTTGAAAAATAGAATAGATTGCTTGAGCTCAACTTTAAGCAATTGTGTATTTAATCATAATAGACTGAAAATCTTGTTTCAAAAGAAACAAGATCCACATATTCATGCAAATCACCCACGGCATACTTATGCACACTTTGCACATCATGATCACACACATTCGCATGTGCATTCTAGAGTGTACAAATGTACACATTGCGATCGCAAAGGTCATTTGGCAATTTTTGTTATGATAGAATTAATTCTTTAAATTTTGTTAATAAGAATGTTTGGGTTCTAAATAAGACTAACCCCCGTGAACCCAAAAGAAAATGGGTACCAAAATCCCCACCTCTCCTATTTGATGTAGGTGTGGGTTCTCACATGACGTGAGAAAATTGGTGCCTTGGTGGTGGATGCATGGGCTTGATGGACACACATATTGATGCCCCGCTATCAAGGAAGTTTTGGTGGGAAGACCACCAAGTTTTAGAGACCTAGAGTATAGTTCTTATGGTTTGGTAACTATCTCTAAACTCCTTTTGTTTACATACTTGTATATTTGATGATTGTTAGCATGTTTTTAGTTTTTGTTAAAATAATCATATTTTGTATTTCATGAGGTAAATACTTGTTTAGATGTAGTTTTTATCAAAACTTGTGTTTATGCTTGTACAAGTAGTGAGCAACATTTGATTTATATATGTTGCACTTCATTACTCATTTGTACTCACTACATGCACATGTATAGCCTAGTTTTGATGATTTTCTCATTTATACTTGTTTTGCCTATCTATGCATATGTTTTTGCTTCATGTATATATATTTTTATCTAAATCCAATAAATATACATGTATACCCTTGAATCATTTGCTCTTCATGCAATACTCTATTTTGGACTCATCTATATTTAGGATATGTATGTATATTGTTAGTTTTGATAAATCATACATATACCTTGAAGTTTGTTTTTAAATGAAAAATGAATTTTCATGTGTTTCACATGTTTGATATTTGAGCCTTATTGACTATTCATGAATATGCTATTCACATGATGCTTGTACACTCACATTTTATTTATTTTCTCACGACTATGTTTTCATGAGCATTTTTTTGAGCTTTATCAATCTTGAGTGACAATATTTGTGTACTTAGCTATGATTCATGAGATACATGTGATTTGTTTTCATGTTTTGAAGGATCTTTAACTAGTTTTTAAAAATTATTTTAACTAGTATTTATTCTTCAATTGGTAGCGTTTTTCAAACTATGCTAAAATATTTTCAAACTCTTATTTTTGGAAACCCCTACCAACCCTTTAAGGGCGGATGGATGGGTGACCATGCCTTGTATGCCTTATTGAAAATCTTTTATCATGTGCATGTATAAGGTGGTTATTTATGAGCTATACACTTGATCCTCATTATTTTTTCAATTGGTATCATAATTGACATTTATTTTGTATGCTCATATATTTTCTTATATATGTATGCTTCAAATTTTCAAATAATATCAATTTCTATTGGTATTTTCATTTTCATACATATATATGATTTGATTGTGCTTGATTTACTTGTTTAAAGTACAAATTATGTTTATGCTAAGCATGGCTTGTATCTTAATTTCAATTGGTATTTTAATAAGCTTATGTATTATTTTCAATTAGTATTTAATTTGGTATTAAAATATACTTCATATTGTACAATTTATTTGATATCAAAATTTACAATATACTTCAATTGGTATCAATATGTTTCAATTTCAATTGGGTTTCGATTTCAATTGGTATCAATAATGTTTTACACAAGTGATTTATCCTGGTTCGGTCCTCTTGACCTACATCCAGTCCCCAAGCCACCCGCTTGAGATTTTCCTTTAACCTTTGATTTTGTACACCCAAAATCAACACCTTGTATACTACTTGACAAATCCTCTTTGCCAAATGTATACAACTCTTCTTACAACTAAGAAGACACAACACTTTGTACAACTTCTCTTCAACCCGAAGACGCTCTTGTACAATCTTTCTCTTTGAGTGAATACAATCAATCTTATAAGCCTTGAATCTGTATGTGATCGTGAACAAGGACTCTTATAGGTGGAATCTCAGAAATCTTTACTAAAGGATTAGAATTTAAGTGAAGAAATGAAAGTGAAAACAATTCTGTGAAAAAATAGATTTTTGAACAGAGTTTTTGGGTAGAAAACTTGTGTTTTGAATTGGTGTTTTTAGCCTAGGACAACATCCCTATTTATAACTGAAATCTATGGTCAGTTAGGGTAGTTATCAAGACAAATTTAAATATTGAAACGTTGGATAAAACACCAGAAATCAGAAACTGTCCAGCAGTCAAAAACTGCCATTAGTCGACTAGGGTCTATGGGTTAGTTGACTAGAAGAACAACTTTTGCCTATATTAGTCGACTAATAAAGGGGGCAAGTCGACTAGGATATGTCTGATACAAAAGACATGTTTCTAAAAACTGAAATTAGTCGACCGACAGAATATATTAGTCAACTAGGATATATATTAGTCGACTAGGAAAAAGTATAAGTCGACTAATAGTGCATACAGATCAGAAATAGAAAGTTGGTATGCATCTAGAAACAAACCTAAGTCGACTATAGTTAGGGGTTAGTCGACTATAGTTTATATAAGTCGACTATGCTTGGTAATAAGTCGACTTATAGACTTAAGATGTGTGTGTATGTTCAAGGCTTTTAACATTCTAATAAACTATACAATGCACATCCATAGCCATTGTCCTTAGGAAGTCTTGAGCATGGAGAACACCGAGTAAGCTTGTGAGATAGAGCTCCAATGAAATGGCTTCACAAATGTATCATCAGAATCATGTTCCAACAAAATGAGGTAGGGGCGAAATATGGATTCATATTATGATTGAAAAAATTATTGTTGTTAAAATCTATTTCACAATGCACAAAACAAACAAACAAACAAATAAAGAAAAAGAAAAAGAAAAAGAAAACAAGCCTATGTTAGAGTTGACTTAAACCTAGACGACTCCTAACTGGTTACCACGGGGGGTACATTGTCAGAATCTGACCACGAGTTAATCGGCCAGGTAGGGATAAGATCAGTGGGAGGTATCCGTGCCAGAGTAACGGACCTAATTATGCCAAACCTCTATTCATCGAGATTTCGCCTCTCAATCTCCAATCTTAGACACCGATTTGACAAGAGTTAACTTCTAACAACTTTTCCCTTAGGTCAATCTCTTAAATGAGTCTGAGATGTCCCTAGGGGCCAACGTCTAACAATTTTTATTAAGACTTGGGTTGTGTGAGTAGGGAGGTAATTTTTAGGCTAAGGAAGGGTAATGATTTCCCCACTTTATGTTGTATTAGGTTTTGCCTTTAAGTTTATTCGTGCAAGTGTGCAATATAGATAAGAATGAACACACAAAGAGAGTAAATTACCCACGTATTTGTTCTATGCTATATGCAATGTCACATGTACACCTCCTATCAATATCACAACAACAGAAGAATAAAATACAGTATATTGGAATGAAAATTGACACGTGCCTAGATGCACATGTCTAAACCGTTTTAAAGCATCTAATTTCCGTATTTTAGTTCTTAAAATTATTTACAGTATACAAGTAATATAAATAAAAAATAGCAGCAGAGTATATGAATGCACAAGAATTTACCCAACCACACAAGAGAAAGCGTGGACTTCTACAATGTTAAAAATTTAACCTGCACACCAAAAATAAAGAAGAAAAGTTAACAAAAATGTCAAATCAAACCGTTCTCTTCCCCGGCAACGGCGCCAAAATTTGATCGGGTGAAAACCACGAAGGAAAAGTGTATGTTTTGAAATCAAGAGTTAAAAGTGCGTGCTTTCGCTTCCTTGATACTTCCGTTATAGTATAGAGGGTAAAACGAGTCGAATCCACAAGAACGGGTGGCAATAGAAGCTTACACGGTATGTTCACGTGTATGTTAAAATTTTTTTAATGTTTGAAAGAATGTAAACAAAACAAAACAAAAAATGAAAAGGGAAGTACAGTGAACACGAAAAAGTGGGAACATAGAAGATGAAATGTTTGTGGTTTTTAGAATATTTCTAAAATAAAGTGAAAAAGAAAGAAAACCCATGGCTACTAACTACTAATGACCCCACCAACGTGCTAACCTCTTAGTGATAGTTACCTCACATGTATTATTGACAATCACTAGTCCCTAGTTCAAGAGCTTTCAAGTATGACGCATATGTAACTCATCACATCCCAACTCAACAAAATAAGTGCAAGCTACACTTAGACCATCAAAACTAAAAGTAAGCATGGAGTAAAATAATGTAGCATGTTAGAAGTTAGGAAGTTAGAGTGTTAGATCCATCATCATGAGTCATCAATGGCTCTTGCAAGAGCAAAGCTAAGTAGAGGCTATTAGATTCATGTGGATTATCAAATAAGAAGTTAGTAAGTTAGTGATTAGTAGTTAGTTGTGATGAGAGAAAAAATTAGCTAAACATGTAAAAGGAGTTAGAGAGAAAACAAAGAGAGGTAAGAGAGAACCTTTCATAGCTTATCACCTTCTATTACAAGAACTCTTTCTTTCAAGCCATGTATCACTCTCTCTCCTATTATAAGATCTACAAGAAATAGAAAATACAAAGGAGGAGGAAGAAGAAAAACTAACCTAAACTACCCTACACTACAACATGGAGAAGAAACAACTAAAACTATCCTAAAAACTACTCTAAAACTCTGCATATCTCCCAATACAGAACCCCGGGGTGTATATATAGGCACCAGGGGAAAGGGGGCCAGGGAGCGAACCCTGGCCCAAAGTACGAGCGTGTCTACGCCCATATGGCCTCAAAAATGTGGCAAAAGCCGCGTTCCGCAGCTTTTCTAGAGCCGCGCACGCGGCGCACCGCACGCTGTCCCGTCTGTCCCCGTCGGTGTCAGCGCCCAGTTTCTAGTTTTGAGCCCCTAGTTTTGGCGAATCAGCTCTCCTAAGTCAATGACTATATTATAGGCCTTTAATCAACCATTAAATGGTGATTTAGGGTCTTCTTCTTCATTAGACATCGTGGACCTAGAAACATGCAAGAGAGGTGTTTATTAGCAGAATTTAATACGAAATAAATGTGAAGATGTGGTATAAAATATGCAGTTTTAGAGACTAATCACTGGCCCGAAATGCTCAGCGACGTCAAGGATTATGTGAAAAGGTGCCCGCAATGTCAAAGAATTGCTTCGACATCAAACAGACTGTGTACCAACCTCCATACCTTATGCAGCCCTTAGCCCTTCATGCAATGGGAATTGGACGTGGTCGGGCCGCTTTCTCGAGTACAACCCCAAGATTCCTCCTGATAGCCACGGTCTACTTTACCAAATAGGTTGAGGCAGTGCCGCTCTCTGAAGTCATCGGGCAACAGATTGTCAAGTTCCTATGGCAGAACATTGTATGCTGCTTTGGGCTCCCCTACCAATTATTTCCAACAATGGAATGAACTTCGCCAGCAAGCAAGTGGCGAGTTTTTGTGACAAGTACAAAATTACACAGATTCTCCTCACCCTATTATCCTCAAGGTAACAGCCAGGCTGAAGTCAACAACCGTACCATCCTGGATAACCTGTGCAAAATTTTGGGCAGGGCTAAAGGCAAATGAGCAGAGAAACTCTCCGGAGTGCTCTGGGCTTACATGACCACTAAACGAGTCCCGACCAGAGAAATCCTATTGTCAGTAGCATATGGAACAGAAGCGATCATCCATGTTGACGTCAGCATGCTGACACTCCGAGTGGAAGGGTTGATCCAAGATTAGAACGGCCCCTGACTCCACCTAATGATGGATCACTCAGAGGAAAGACGATAGCAAGCCCAAATTCGCATTGCGGCCTATTAACAACAAATTCGGGCCGCGCACCACAAGAAGGTAGGTCTATGCGCGTGGTTCAGAGCACACATAGCAGGATCAAGGTAAGCTGGGCCCCCAACTGGGAGGGCCTCCACATCATCGTCGCTCGGGGAGGCAAGGGCTCGTACACCTTGGCCGATCAGGATGGAAACTAACTCAATAAGCAGTGGAATTCCTTTCGTTTGAAGCAATATTTTGTGTAAGTCATATTACATTCAATAATAAGATCATTTTTCGCTATCTCCATCCATTCACCCGACTCTGATATCTATCCTGAGCATCACGAGCAGGTCAACTGCTTATATAGGTCTTCACTCTAATAGTGACCCTTTAGGGGGCTTGCTTAAAGACGAAGACTTACCCTCATTGGATACTCAGAGCCAGCTTATAATGGGATATACCTTGATGGCAACCCGAGTAGATCAACCGTCTGTACGTGTCTTCACCCTGATGGTGATCCTTCGGGAGGCTTTTTGAAAGATGGAGGCTCACTCACATTGGATGCTCGGAGCCAGCTTATAATGAGATATACCTTAATGGTCACTTGAGGTCAACCACTTATACGGATCTTCACCCTGACGGTGACCCCTTCATGGGCTTACTGAAAGATGGAGACTCACCTACGTTGGATGCTCGAAGCTAACCTATAATGTGATATACCGTGATGATCGCCCAAGTAGGTCAACCGCCTACACGGGTCTTCACCCTGACGGCGACCCTTCGGGGGCTTTCTGAAAGATGGAGGCTCGCCCAAGTTGAATGCTCGGAGCCATACTATAATGGGATATACCCTCATGGCTGCCCGAGCAGCTCAGCTGCCTATGCGGGTCTTCACTCTGACGATGACCCTCAGGAGGCATCTAGAAGTACCAAGGTCTACTCACATTAATCACTCAAAGTCACCACGCAATAAGGTCCACTCTGTGGGTCCCCCGAGCGAGCCAACAATCCGCTTAAGACCAACACAATAACGTAACTATGAAGCCGAGAGGTCCCCTACCCAAGTAAACATTTGCAGGTACCTTCGGGGAATGAACCCTGGTCAGAAACTACACTCAAAATCTTTCCATACATTTTGGAACCAGAACAGCTCCCCGAGCAGGTGCAACAACAAGTTAAATCTCAAATCTCAAAACAAGGCAAGATCTAAACAACATGTGTTAAAAATTCTTTGCTTTATTATGAAAATTTTCGATTAAATCCATCCAAGTACAAAATATGAATACAACTAATAAGAGTGATACAAAGTTCTAATTTTACATGAATGCGTTCTTCCTGAGAGAAAAAAAGATAGAGCCATCTGTCGTGCCCCCAGCTGTGTCCTAGTGATGACTCCTAAGCAAACAATCCACCAGAGCCGGATGAGCGATGATATCGAGAACTCCCAAGAAGGCGCTAGCAGGGAGACCTCGCCAGAAAGGCAAAGGAAGATACATATGCCAAGACCGTAACTCTGGAGCGGAGATGGACAAGGAGCGACACCCCCACAAGAGCACAGACGATCGGCCCCTCATACTAAAGTCGATGTCAAATGACCTTATGGTCCCTACTCTATGTTCACTACAAGAAAAGAAAAGGGGGTCAAAAACCAAACTTCTGCCCAGTTTGCTCTGAGCAGAAGCCAAGTGGCAGACCAAGCAGAAATTAGGTCATTCCTTATCCATCCCCACAGTTGGCCCTCGTCACAAGAGCTGAAACGGCTTGATGAGAACATCACAAGAACTGAAACTCCATAACAAATAGACTCCTAAACATCAAGAGTGCAACGACCATGCCATCCTTTCCCTCTTCTTCCTCCACCGAATGAAGAACGAAGGAGACATCACCACCCACAAAACAATGTGAGACTTCTGTAGTCTCTCAAGAAGTAGCTCAGATCTCTCTTGAATATTTTCACCCTATTTATAGAGAGAAAAGAAGTCAAAGCGTTAACCGCTCAGGATTCTAAACCCTAAAGACGACAAAGAGCCACTTAATCAGTGGCATACGCGTATTGCGATGGTTCAGATCGAAACAATCGTGCAGGATACATCACACCTTTCTCGAATGCCACTACTCCTAAAAAATGGGCAGTTAATTGAACAATTGAATAGAGGGTGTGAGACACATTTAAGGCTCTGCCAGCCTATAAAGCAACATACGCCATAGCAAGATGAAACTTGAAACGATAACAATCGACATGTGTCCAAACTCAAAATTCTTATATGCTTCTTTCTCTATTAGAGCCCTCGGGAACTTATAACCCCTGAGGGAAGTTTCTGACTTCTCACAAAGAGAAGAGAGCAGAGGAAGCATCTCTAGTGGTCACTTTCTGACCCACTTGAGATTGCGACACATGTCTATCCGGTCCCAAGGAATAGCGATGCATGGTTACTTCTAGAACACCTGATACAGAGTCTCCGTCTAATTTGGACTTCAAGCGGGTCGGATAAGTTGAAGAAGAGATAAAATTAGTTAAATGAGATCTCTATCTTTAACCTAATCATCATCCAAACGAGGCGGTTACCCTCAAGAACAATTCTTCCTTATCTACAACAAGGCATGGTATACCAGATAGAGATAGACTCTCCCCTATCTCGATTTGAACCAGAATGTTCAGCTCAATTGCCATCAAGATGAGAAATTTAAGTATTTAAACTGAGTGGGACTCCCTCGCCTTATCTTGTAGATATTACCTATATAAATAACATATCTCTCTCAAAGTGGAGGGGAGGATCATTGGAATTCAGAAACCCTAGTACACTAGAGAAGCCCATATGTAATCACCATTGTGATAGTGGAATTCTCCTCTTTCTCGCTCTCTCTGTGGTTTTCTCTTTTGAATTTTCACGTAAGTTCTGTGTGTTTATACTTGCTATCTGTGATTTTGTAACGCCCCGATCCCACGGATACGGGGACGTCACTGCGTATATCCGTAGGTCAGAAAATGCCCCCACGTATATACGCTAAGCATTTAGTACAACAAGGATCAGAGTACACGACAAAGCGTGATATTCATACAAATGCCAACTTAAAAGTACAAGTACAAGTTATCACAAGATATGATAAAATATTACACATTACATGTATCTTTTATCACAACCAAGTCCAAAAGTAAAAGATACAATAAGAACACAAAATGCTCACGAGTAGGATGAAGATCCCGTGAGTCAAAAAGAGAAATCTGGCACAAAGGACTGGGACTAGTCTGCCTGCTCACTAAGAAAAGCTTGATCCTCTGTGGAAGGCTCCACTTCGATCCAAGCTTCGGAACCTGAATATACAAATCCAAGGGAGTCAGGACCTCCCAACAATGAATAGGCTACAGCCAAATGGCTAAGAGACAAGAATATGAGAGTTAGAACAGTATAATGAATACAAATCAACAAGTAATGGAAGCATAAAGAGTAAAAGTCCGAATACAATAGATCCACAGATAACGTCCTTTATTATTATTACTTGTCTTACTGTGATATCTAGCTATGTGACCCAGCGTCCCAGGGCACATAGATCCATATCCTAGTAAAGCAAGGTTGTTATTGGAAACCAGCGGGATTATCAACGAACTATGTTTACAGTGGGTCCCGTACATGCCCGGGACAACGGTCCAGGATTGTTCCGTTGCTTGATGACGGAAACCAGCCGCTAGGCTAACAGGAGGGACTTATGTATGCCCTTAATCATGATGGTACCAGTAATGAGAGAGCAAGCACTCCCCTCGGTCCCCTGGAGGCCCTCAGGTCAGACCGGAAATGTGATTGTACAATATACCTAATACCACTGTAAACACGAACACATATCGATATCCGCATGTTTTCCCCGACCCACATGTAAGTTGGTCCATTTTATACAAAAGTCAAGTGTATCATGCTTGGTGTTAAGTGATGGCATGATGAAATGGAGATATTCCTCATTTAACAAGTTATGAAGTAAGACTATATAACAACAAGTCATGAAGTAGCAAGAAGTAGCATCCATCAAGTAATAGGTCATGAAGTACCATTCATGAAGTATAACCAAGAATAATATGTCCCACATGTATCAAGGGTATGATCCAAATTCAGGAAAGAAATCAACTATAATAAACAGCCTGAATTAGTCGACTAGGTGGAATGGTTAGTCGACTAATAGTGGTCTCTAGTCGACTAACAGTCTGGACTAGTCGACTAAAACTGGGTTCCAGAGAGTTGGAATTCTGTTTCAGGAAAAGTTAGTCGACTAGGTGGAAGGTTAGTCGACTGACAATGATTATAAGTCGACCAACAGATACTTAAGTCGACTAAGTCTGTGATACAGAGAGTTGAGTTTCTGATTCAGGAAAAGTTAGTCGACTAGGGTGGAAAGTGTAGTCGACTAATAAAGATTTATAGTCGACTAATAGATAGTCTAAGTCGACTAAAACTGTGTTCCAGAAAAGGTTACGTTTCAAAACAGATGGGTTAGTCGACTAATACCTAGGTCAAGTCGACTAATCGTGGGAAAACAGAGTACAAAACAGAATTTCTGATGGTTGTGTTTGATGGTCCAAAAACATGATTTTGAAGGCATGAGTATACATGAATTGTAACCACCAGTATACTAGGAATTGAACAAGTCTTGGTGAGTAAAAATACTCACAAGGAATGGTTTACCGAAGCTTTACGAGTTCCGAAAAGGTCGTTGTCGACGATATCACCAACTTGATCCTTGGCGATATAAACGACGAAGAAAACTACGATCCCAAGCTAAAAGTAGTGGTAGTTGAAGAGGAGATGGAGACTTAGGTGAGCTTTTGGAGTTGGTGGTGGAGTTTGAGATGGAGGAGGATTTGGTGAGGGCTAAATCTTTGGTGAAATGAAGAAAAAGGAAAAGAAATGTAAAGGAAATGTTTATATAGGTTTTAGATTTTGTAAAGGAGTTGTAAATAAGGTAGAAGAGAGGGGGTTTTTGCAAATAGGGGAGGTGAGGTGTCCCTCTTTTGGCCACTTGGCCGGCCATGGAAGAGAGAGAGAAAGAGGGGCATTAATGAGGAAGTGTGTGGAGTTTTGTGGAGTTTGTTGGAAAATTGGAAAAGATTGGAATTTTTGGAAATTGGAAATCTTGTGGCTTGTGAAGGAAGGAAAGGAAAACAAGAGAAAGGAAAAAGGAAAAGAATTTATAAATGAAGATATTTTCTTGGACTTAGAAAATAAAAATATAAAAAGACAAGTTCCCGGGTTTAAGTCGAAGATGCGGAAAACATTTCACAAAATACCGAAATCGTCCCGAAATCAAGTATCTTGGAACGACTCGTAAAATTTACCAAAAATCAATAATAATATTTTAAGACTCATGGTGAAATTCGTTTGGAGAAATAATTTATAGTTTTAAAACTAAAAATCCCGGAATCAGTTAGCTACCTACTCCGGTGGAATTTTCATAAAATCATAAAATTCCCAGAAAAAGTATTTAGGTAAGAAATATGATTTTAAGAAATAATGCCTAAAGGACTTTCTAGAATTTTCTAACTGTTTGTAAGATAAAAATCTGGGAATCGATCAGCGACACTGGTCGACACCGGTTTTGAAGATTTTCAATTAATTCAGGAAAATTCCAGAAAATCATATGAAATCTAAAATATTGGAAAATAATATTTGATACTGAAATCGGTCAAATACAGGAAGTAAATCGAAAAATACGATCGAAAAACTGAATACGCAACTAAGTACGTATTCTGGAAACGGGGTATTACAATCCATCCACCTTACAAAAAATTTCGTCCTCGAAATTTCAGAAAGTGAAAGATAACAGCAAGGAAGGATGAGAAGAAGGATAACAGTAGAGAAGGATAGAAAGAAGGAATCTTACCAATTAAGTTGTGAAGAGTTGCGGATAACGCTCACGGATAACATCCTCTCGTTCCCACGTGGCCTCTCCTGGCGCATGCCTGTTCCAAGACACCAACACTAATGGTATTGCCTTATTCTTCAATGTCTTGACACTTCTGTCCAAAATGGCCATCGGTTACTCTTGATAAGACAAATCCGATTGTAGTTCCAGTTCGGAGTGATCCAGGATATGACTATCATCCTTGACATACTTCCTCAACTGTGATACGTGGAATACATTGTGAACTCCGTCCAACGATGGCGGTAATGCCAATCGATAGGACACATCTCCCACACGGTCCAAAATCTCGAATGGGCCGATATATCTCGGACTAAGCTTTCCACGAGTACCGAACCGGATTACTCCTCTTGTAGGTGATATCTTCAAAAACACATGATCTCCTGTCTGGAATTCCAATGGCCTTCTCTGAGTGTCAGCCCAACTTTTCTGCCGACTCTGAGCTGCCCTGAGGTGATCTCTGATGATTCTGACTTTATCTGTTGTCTGAATCAGGATCTCTGGTCCCAAAAGTCTCCTCTCACCGACTTCGTCCCAACAAATCGGTGACCTACACTTCCTTCCATACAATGCTTCAAATGGTGCCATCTTGATACTTGCCTGATAGCTGTTATTATAAGAAAATTCAGCCAAGTGAAGATGATCTTCCCATGATCCCTGGAATTCAATCATGCAAGCCCGCAACATGTCTTCAAGAATCTGGATAGTCCTTTCAGATTGTCCGTCTGTCTGAGGGTGATATGAAGTACTGAATTTCAGACGAGTTCCTAGACTTTCTTGGAGACTTTTCCAGAAATGTGATCTGAATCTTGTGTCTCTGTCTGATACAATACTAACTGGAACTCCATGTAGACGAACTATCTCCTTCATGTACTTGTCTGCCAAAACCTCTGTTGTCTGACCTACCCTGAATGGTATGAAGTGAGCTGATTTGGTGAGGCGATCAATGATTACCCATACAGCATTATTACCCTTAGGACTACGAGGTAATGCCGTAACAAAATCCATGGTGAATTGCTCCCACTTCCATTCGGGTATTGGTAAGGGTTGTAGAAGTCCAGCTGTCCTCTGATGTTCTATCTTTATCTGCTGACAAACTAAGCACTTGGATACATACTGGGCTATCTCCCTTTTCATAGCATTCCACCAAAACTGCTTCTTTATGTCTTGATACATTTTGTTTCCCCCTGGGTGTATGGAATAGGCTGAACTGTGTGCTTCTGCTAGAATCTTCTGTCGAACTTCTCCTTGGGAACACAAAGTCTGCCACCAAAATACAAGGCATCATCCGGATGAATACTGATATCAGTCCTCAATCCAGCCTCTACTTGAGCTCGGAATTGCTGTAATCTGGGGTCTTCCTTTTGAGCTTCCTTGATCTCATCTATCAAGGCTGACTGAATCTGCAAAGTCATGTACTATCCTGCCTTATCAACTCCTCGAACTACCATTAAGTCCAACTTGATGATGTCTTGAATCAACTCCTTCTGCTGAGTAAGTTGGACTAGCACTCTATTCTCTGGCTTCCTGCTCAGTGCATCTGGAACTGTATTGACCTTGCCCGGATGATATTGCAAGTCTATATCATAGTCCGCCATTAGCTCCAGCCACCGCCTCTGCCTCATGTTCAATTCCTTCTGTGTGAAAATATATTTGAGGCTCTTGTGATCCGTGTATATCAACACTTTGTCTCCCAGAAGATAATGCCTCCAGATCTTTAAGGCAAATATAACAGCTGCTAGCTCCAAGTCATGAGTTGGGTAATTCCGCTCATGAGTCTTCAGTTGCCTAGATGCATATGCTATGACATGATCATGTTGCATTAGCACACACCCTAGGCCTTTTCCTGATGCATCACTGAATATGACCATCCCTCCTCTTCCTGAGGGAGTCCTCAAGATTGGAGCTGAAATGAGTCTTTGCTTCAATTGCTCAAAGGCTGCAGTACATTCTTCTGTCCATATGTACCTTTCTCCTTTCCGGGTGAGCTTGGTCAACGGGGCTGCAATCTTAGAGAAATCTTGGACAAAGCGTCTGTAATATCCGGCTAGTCCAATAAAACTCTTAATCTCAGTCACCGTCTTGGGAATAGGCCAATCCTTCACTGCCTGGATTTTGCTGGGATCAACTGAAATTCCT
Organism: Agave tequilana; assembly: GCA_038442645.1. NCBI lineage: Eukaryota > Viridiplantae > Streptophyta > Magnoliopsida > Asparagales > Asparagaceae > Agave > Agave tequilana. The sequence continues at coordinate 99,536 of JAVJIF010031941.1, read as the reverse complement.
TCTGCTGAAACCATGTGTCCAAGGAAGGCTATACTGTCCAACCAAAAGTCACACTTGCTCCTCTTAGCATGAAGCTGCTCTTGCTGGAGAGTCTGCAATACTATCCTCAAGTGTTCTGCATGCTCCCTGTTGCTCTTTGAATAGATCAGGATGTCATCTATAAAAACAACTACAAACTGATCCAAATAGGGCGAGAACACTCTGTTCATCAAATCCATGAAAACTGCAGGGGCATTGGTGACTCCGAAAGGCATAACTAGAAACTCATAGTGGCCATAACGGGTCCTGAATGCCGTCTTCGGAATATCCTCTTTCTTCACCCTAAGCTGATGGTAACCCGATTGTAAATCTAATTTAGAGAATACTCGGGCTCCATGAAGCTGATCAAACAGATCATCAATCCTTGGTAAGGGATACTTGTTCTTGATGGTAACTTTGTTCAATTCTCTATAATCAATACAAAGCCTTTTACCACCATCCTTCTTGTTTGCCAATAATACTGGAGCTCCCCATGGTGAAGTGCTTGGCCGAATCAATCCCTTATCAGAGTATTCCTGCAGCTGCTTCTTTAGAATCTCTAACTCCGTCGGTGCCATCCTGTACGGAGCCTTGGATATAGGAGCTGCTCCAGGCACAGTACCAATAGAGAACTCAATCATCCTTTCAGGTGGCAGTCCTGAGATCTCAGCAAACACCTCTGGGAATTCATCCCACACCGGTATTCCCTTCTGCATCTCTGAACTAGTCATCCGAGTCTTTCTCTTGGTAGACTTCACTTCTCCACTAAATTGGAATTCAGGCTGAAGAGGGATTCTGAAATTAATCTTCTTCTCCCTACAGTCAATAACTGCATAATATTGACTGAGCCAGGTCATGCCTAAGATTACGTCGTACCCTTTGGTGTCTAATACGAGCATATCTATGGCCAAGGTCTTGTTACAAAGTTCTACTGGACAATCAGTGCAAACTCTAGTAGATATGACTACTCCATTCCCTGTACTAATCTCCCATTTGTGGTCTAAAGATCTAACAGGTATAGAATGCAATGCCACAAAATGATCTGAGATATAACAATGGGAAGCACCGGAATCGAAGAGAGCTAAAACAGGTTTTGAATGTACTCTGATGTTACCTGTTATCACTTCCTCAGAAGTCTCAGCCTCTTCTTCCGTCAGATTATAAGCTTGACCCCTTCCACGCCCTGCTGCAGTCCTAGCTCCTCTTTGGACTGGGCGAATAGCTTGTTGTGGAGGAGGGGGAGGAGCTCTCCTGATCATCGGTCCTTGGTTCCTCTGTCCAAGTGGCCCTGGAAGTGATCTCTGTCCATTTGGTCCTTGTAGTGCTGGCAAAACTTGGCCGGCTATCCCCATTCTTCTCTGTGGACAGGCTTCTATGGAATGGTCTCGGGAACCACATACCAAGCATAATCCATTTGCCCTACGGCAATTCTGTCGAATGTGACCTGGTTTCTGACAATAGCTACAGAAGGATAATGGTTGGGCCGTCTGGTAAGGAGCTGGTCGGAATGGTTGCCTCATTGTCTGAACCTTTGCTGCTCTGTATGGGCCTCCTCTTCCTATTGGTGGAAATGGCCTCTTCATGGCCTGGTTCCTCATCTGGTTCACTTGCTTCTTCTCTAGCCCACGCTCCACTTCTCGAGCTATGGTGAGAACTTCTGAATAAGTCTTCAGCTGCTGGGGCATTAAGAAGACCTGGATGTCCATCTGCAAGCCCTGCTGAAATCTACTTGCCCGCTTCTCCTCATCAGTTACCATGTATGGAGCAAAGCGGCTAAGTCTGAGAAATTCCGCGGCATACTCGTCCACGGACCTATTCCCTTGCTGAAGTCGGATAAACTGCTCTTCCATGTCCTTCTGAGCAGTGGCAGGGAAGAATCTGCTATAGAAACTCTTGGAGAATGTGTCCCAGGTGACAGGCTTCTCCAATCTTGCCTCCTCAGCTAGCCACCATGTTCTGGCTATATCCTTCAATTGAATCTTAGCAACCTCCACCTGATTCTCCTTTGGAACTCGAGCTGCATTCAACAAGTCTGAGGTATCTGTCAGCCATTGCTCAGCATCCAGGGGTTTCTCTTCACCCGTGAATATGGCTGGTTGCAGCCGTCTGAAGTCTGAAATATTTCCCGGCCTCTGTTCCTTTGGAGCTGCTAACTCTTGCCGAAGGAGTTCCGTCTGTTGTTACTGATTCTCCATCATTGTCTGAATAACCCTCAGAATATCGACATTCTCTCCCGTGGGTCCATTCGATACTTGCCCAAAGTTGTTACGACCCGACCTTCTCTCCATACCGAATTGGGATAAGATAACTGGAATTGGAAAAATGGAAGGAGTTTAGGACTCAAGGGAAGGAATCAAGAAGGACTCGATAACTTTGTATATTGTAGTTGGCATTAGCAAATTTTATTAATTTGCTGCTTGATTGTACTATAGGTGTGAGAGCTTAGGCTCTGATACCAACCTGTAACGCCCCGATCCCACGGATACGGGGACGTCACTGCGACGTATATCCGTAGGTCAGAAAATGCCCCCACGTATATACGCTAAGCATTTAGTACAACAAGGATTAGAGTACACGACAAAGCGTGATATTCATACAAATGCCAACTTAAAAGTACAAGTACAAGTTATCACAAGATATGATAAAATATTACACATTACATGTATCTTTTATCACAACCAAGTCCAAAAGTAAAAGATACGATAAGAACACAAAATGCTCACGAGTAGGATGAAGATCCCGTGAGTCAAAAAGAGAAATCTGGCACAAAGGACTGGGACTAGTCTGCCTGCTCACTAAGAAAAGCTTGATCCTCTGTGGAAGGCTCCACTTCGATCCAAGCTTCGGAACCTGAATATACAAATCCAAGGGAGTCAGGACCTCCCAACAATGAACAGGCTACAGCCAAATGGCTAAGAGACAAGAATATGAGAGTTAGAACAGTATAATGAATACAAATCAACAAGTAATGGAAGCATAAAGAGTAAAAGTCCGAATACAATAGATCCACAGATAACGTCCTTTATTATTATTACTTGTCTTACTGTGATATCTAGCTATGTGACCCAGCGTCCCAGGGCACATAGATCTATATCCTAGTAAAGCAAGGTTGTTATTGGAAACCAGCGGGATTATCAACGAACTATGTTTACAGTGGGTCCCGTACATGCCCGGGACAACGGTCCAGGATTGTTCCGTTGCTTGATGACGGAAACCAGCCGCTAGGCTAACAGGAGGGACTTATGTATGCCCTTAATCATGATGGTACCAGTAATGAGGGAGCAAGCACTCCCCTCGGTCCCCTGGAGGCCCTCAGGTCAGACCGGAAATGTGATTGTACAATATACCTAATACCACTGTAAACACGAACACATATCGATATCCGCATGTTTTCCCCGACCCACATGTAAGTTGGTCCATTTTATACAAAAGTCAAGTGTATCATGCTTGGTGTTAAGTGATGGCATGATGAAATGGAGATATTCCTCATTTAACAAGTTATGAAGTAAGACTATATAACAACAAGTCATGAAGTAGCAAGAAGTAGCATCCATCAAGTAATAGGTCATGAAGTACCATTCATGAAGTATAACCAAGAATAATATGTCCCACATGTATCAAGGGTATGATCCAAATTCAGGAAAGAAATCAACTATAATAAACAGCCTGAATTAGTCGACTAGGTGGAATGGTTAGTCGACTAATAGTGGTCTCTAGTCGACTAACAGTCTGGACTAGTCGACTAAAACTGGGTTCCAGAGAGTTGGAATTCTGTTTCAGGAAAAGTTAGTCGACTAGGTGGAAGGGTTAGTCGACTGACAATGATTATAAGTCGACCAACAGATACTTAAGTCGACTAAGTCTGTGATACAGAGAGTTGAGTTTCTGATTCAGGAAAAGTTAGTCGACTAGGGTGGAAAGTGTAGTCGACTAATAAAGATTATAGTCGACTAATAGATAGTCTAAGTCGACTAAAACTGTGTTCCAGAAAAGGTTACGTTTCAAAACAGATGGGTTAGTCGACTAATACCTAGGTCAAGTCGACTAATCGTGGGAAAACAGAGTACAAAACAGAATTTCTGATGGTTGTGTTTGATGGTCCAAAAACATGATTTTGAAGGCATGAGTATACATGAATTGTAACCACCAGTATACTAGGAATTGAACAAGTCTTGGTGAGTAAAAATACTCACAAGGAATGGTTTACCGAAGCTTTACGAGTTCCGAAAAGGTCGTTGTCGACGATATCACCAACTTGATCCTTGGCGATATAAACGACGAAGAAAACTACGATCCCAAGCTAAAAGTAGTGGTAGTTGAAGAGGAGATGGAGACTTAGGTGAGCTTTTGGAGTTGGTGGTGGAGTTTGAGATGGAGGAGGATTTGGTGAGGGCTAAATCTTTGGTGAAATGAAGAAAAAGGAAAAGAAATGTAAAGGAAATGTTTATATAGGTTTTAGATTTTGTAAAGGAGTTGTAAATAAGGTAGAAGAGAGGGGTTTTTGCAAATAGGGGAGGTGAGGTGTCCCTCTTTTGGCCACTTGGCCGGCCATGGAAGAGAGAGAGAAAGAGGGGCATTAATGAGGAAGTGTGTGGAGTTTTGTGGAGTTTGTTGGAAAATTGGAAAAGATTGGAATTTTTGGAAATTGGAAATCTTGTGGCTTGTGAAGGAAGGAAAGGAAAACAAGAGAAAGGAAAAAGGAAAATAATTTATAAATGAAGATATTTTCTTGGACTTAGAAAATAAAAATATAAAAAGACAAGTTCCCGGGTTTAAGTCGAAGATGCGGAAAACATTTCGGAAAATACCGAAATCGTCCCGAAATCAAGTATCTTGGAATGACTCGTAAAATTTACCAAAAATCAATAATAATATTTTAAGACTCATGGTGAAATTCGTTTGGAGAAATAATTTATAGTTTTAAAACTAAAAATCCCGGAATCAGTTAGCTACCGACTCCGGTGGAATTTTCATAAAATCATAAAATTCCCAGAAAAAGTATTTAGGTAAGAAATACGATTTTAAGAAATAATGCCTAAAGGACTTTCTAGAATTTCCTAACTGTTTGTAAGATAAAAATCCGGGAATCGATCAGCGACACTGGTCGACACCGGTTTTGAAGATTTTCAATTAATTCAGGAAAATTCCAGAAAATCATATGAAATCTAAAATATTGGAAAATAATATTTGATACTGAAATCGGTCAAATACAGGAAGTAAATCGAAAAATACGATCGGAAAACTGAATACGCAACTAAGTACGTATTCTGGAAACGGGGTATTACAGATTTGATTTAACTATCCCTCTATATTATTTTGGTGTGTGGAGTGATTCCTTGAAAATTCACCCACTGCAGGATTAAAGCAATCAGGACACATGTGGTATAATCGCTTAAGTGGATATTTGTTAAAGAAAAGATATGTGAATGATCCTATATGCCCATGTGTATTTATTAAGAAAATAACATGTCGATTCATTATCATTGTTATCTATGTTGATGATTAAAACATCATTGTGACTCATAAAAAAATCTTAGAAGCAATGATGTACTTAAAAGAGGAATTTAAAATGAAAGACCTTAGAGAAATCAAATATTATGTTGGTTTATAAATCGAGCACCTTCGAAGTGGGATACTTTTATATCAATCAAACTATACTGATAAGATCTTGAAATGCTTTAGCATGGATAAAGTAAATCTTTTAAGTACTCTAATGGTTGTTATATCACTGAATGGGAAAAATGCTTCATTTCGCCCTCGCGAAGATAATGAAGAGGTTCTTGGTCCTAAAGTATCATATCTAAGTGCAATTGGAGATCTTATGTATCGTGCTAATTATATCCGACCAGATATAATATTTGCTACTAATCTATTAGTAAGATTTAGCTCATGTCTTACACGAAGATATTGGAATGAAATTAAGCATGTATTTCATTATCTTCGAGGAACAACTGATTTAGCTTTGTTTTATTCTAGAGGATCAAAATAAGAAATAATGGTTATGCAGATGCAGGTTATCTTTCAGATCCACATAAAGCCAAATCTCAAATAGGATATGTGTTCACATGTGGAGAAACAACGATCTCTTGACATTTACAGAAGAAGACACTTTTTTCACCATTTCTAATCATGCTGAAGTCATTGCACTCCATGAAGCAAGTTGAGAGTGTGTATGGTTAAGATCTGTAACTCAACACATCCAAGTAACTTATGGATTACCAATCGATAGAGATTCAATAGTATTATTTGAAGACAATGCTGTATGTGTCGCTCAAATGAAAGAAGGATATATCAAAAGCGCTCGAACCAAACACATACTCCGAAGTTCTTCTCCTTCAGTCAAGAGATTGAAAAAGATAAGAAAATTAATATTCAATATGTCCAATCAAGTGATAATGCGGCAGATCTCTTCACAGAGGTACTTCTCACTGCAACTTTCAGAAAGCTTATTTGTGATATCAATATGCGTCATCTGTGAGATTTATGAAGAAGAACCATTCATGCCAACTTGAGGGAGAGTTTATGTGGTTGTACTTTTCTCCCTTACTATAATTTTATCCCATAGGATTTTCCTGGTAAGATATTTAACGAGGCAGTATAGGACACATATACAAAGATGGTGTATTTTTCTTCTTCGGTATGATTTTATCCCACTGGGTTTTTCTAACAAAATTTTTAATGAGACATCATGAATAGTGGATATCCAAGAGAGAGCGTTATGAATATGGTTATCCCTAATCCTCTAAACACCAACCGTCCATAATAAACGTGATTACTATTGACTGCACAGTAACCCAAAATTTTTTTATAAATAGGCCCTTTAAGTTTTATTTTAATGTACACTTAAGAAATCAATAAGAGTTTCTTTTTTCACTATCTCTCTCTAGAATTCTCTCTCATGTTATATTTCTTGAGTTTTACAAATAATCAAATTTTTTACACTTTGCTACATCATTATCAACCTTTGGATCTTACTACTCCCCTCTAAACATACCCACCCTCCCCCTAAGGTCGTCCTTCATCAACTTGCCCCCATTCTCCCCCCTCTCTCCCCAAAATCAGAAAAAAAAACCTCTCAAAAATCCCTATTCTCCATCAAAACCCTAAATTACCCAAAAATGGAGACAAGAAGCCCCAATTCTTACCAATTGGGTCATGATTTTAGAAAAAACTAAAGTTTAGAATGAAAAGCCCCTGATTATAAAACAAAAATGGAAACGAGAAGCCCCTCGCGCTCTGCCGGTGAGATCTCGTTCGTTGTCGTACAGGTTCAACGAGAGCCTCAAGGACCACAACCCGGTCGAGACTGGCCCAGCCGCCACCCTCATCGGCGTCTATGTCGGCCACAACGCCATGGGCTTCTTCCCCTAATCCCGCCATTTGCGCCGACACCTCTCCGATTGCTGGAGAAAAAGGCCAGGGGGTGGTGTGTTTAGAAAAAAAGAGGGTATAAACATGTATTTTCGAATAAATTCATGTTTACTTTGATCTTTTAATCTATGGTTAAAACTATGCAAAAAATTTTAGCTCCAAAAGTAAGTGTGTGTAGCAATTTTGTTGGTGTGAATAGCTACACTCTTAAAAAAGAGATAAGTAGCACCAAAAAATAAGTTAATATTTTCTTGGACAGTTTTACTCTCAAACAAAAAGTCTAAAATATAGAATTAACTTTTCAAATATTACAATTTTACCATAATAATTAGTTAGTATATCAATGTAATTAGTAAGTATACACTACCTCTATAATGTTAATTTTTCTTCAACCTCAAAACTCTCTCTATTGCTCAATTCATAAACCTTAAAAATTTTAGACTTATTTCTCTTTAAAAAAATCATCACCTTAAGTTTCAAACAGTTATGGACAAGCAAATTTTGGTGTTGGCAACATGAAGATTCTTAGGTCAAAATAATTTTATTATATGCACATTAAATGAGAAACTATAAGGTAAGTTCAAGTAGTGTTTATAGGAAGCTAACAATTTTTTAAACTAGATTGTAAGGCTCAGTGATAAAAGCATTCCTATTGCGCAGGAAGAACCATCGAGACAAGGTATTGCGAAAAATGAGGGAGCATAGACCTGAGATTCTGAGAAAAAAGGTTGTCTTAGGGGCTATTTGGATTCAAGGAAGTGGGCGGAAGTGGAACTAGATTTTTTTTCTTTTTGAAAAATGAGAATATATGTGTATCTTTTCTAGTGTTTTATTAGTAATTGGGAAGTACAAGTGGAAAAGAGTACTGTATTTTAGTAATGTGAAAGTGAGAGTGAAAAAGTTGACCACAAAGTTGATCTTAAAATAATATTAGAATAAGAATTAATCATGAAAAATAAAATTTAGACTGTAATTAGAATGCCAGTGAGATTTACGTTACCGCAAAATTAACTGTTTTGAGTTACAACTTATTACAAATAAAATTTACATGACCACAAAATTAACTATACCACCCTGAAAGTGAGCAAATGTTTGCGTAAAGGGAAAAAGAGAAAAGAAAAAGAGGTTTCTCATTTTTCTTTTCTGGTGTTTGGATGGATAACGAAAGTGGGAACTAACACTTTCCTACTTTCTTACTTCCGCCCACTTCCTTGAAACCAAATAGCCCCTTATAGGCTACGTTTTTTTTTTCTACAAAATAAAAACAAACAACAAGAAAGAAAAAGAAAGAGTAAAAAAAGATTATGACATGTTAGTTCAGAAAATAATAATAGGAGATAGACTTATGGTATTTCGGAAAATTCGAGGTCGAATACTTCTCATTCAAATACAACAATATGATATCCAAATGCAAGTTCTGTTCTGTTGAAATTAATATACATTATTTAAACTGACTAAAAATTAAAAATAATGTATTTTGAATATTTTTTGCGCGTCCATCAATTAGGCGTAAAATGGACGGTCAAAAATAGCATATTGCTTAGGTCTACATCTGTAGGCATACAAATTCTTGTTTTGACCATTTCATCCTGATCTAAACACTTGAAAACTCTCAAACTATTTTTTTGTTAGATTTCAAATATTTTACACTATTAAACTAACTAATTCACTATTTCGGCCATTCATTTTGTGCCTACTTGATGATAAAATATATGATTTTTTATTTTTAGTTATTTGGAATAATGTAGATCAATTTCAACGGAGTGAATTTTGCATTCAGATATCGTAGATTGTATTTGAGTAAGAAGGATTCAGCCTCGAATGCTTCCGGAATGACACAAGTCTATCTCATAATAATAGTTACAATAAATACAACTTATATTGCATATATTCCAACCAAGCAATTCAACTAAGTGATAAATAAAAATAACATCTAGAGGGATCAAAGGAGAATAACATGTACAATCGGATTGTAAGATTTAGGAGACTAATCAGACAACTCTGGGCTTGCAAATTCCTATTTTAGTAATTACTAAAGGCATGATGAAGTTGTTGTGAGATGCATCCTGCTGAGAACTGAGTTAAGTTTATAGGCACACTAATCACTCGGTTAGTGTGCCTAGAAACTTAACTCAGTTCGAAGATATAAAATCATAATTGATATAAAACAAACAAGACACTAATGAAACAATTAGGAATATTTACAGATTTTGACAGTGGTAGAAAATTACTTTGATTAAATAACATGTTCTTCAAAAGTATTAAATGTGTATGTCAATTATTATTAGCTTTAATCTGACGAAAGATGCATACTTGCCCTAAGACAAGCTTTGTCAAGACACAACCAGCAAACCATATATTAATTATCGTGGTCTATTTCTATACATATATTTACTCATGTCGGGGATAGCTTACTTCTACGAGGAGGGTTGTGCAGGAGGCAGGAGATCGATAGGAGAGGGAGTGAGGGGAGAGGGAGAGATTGAAACTGGGTTTGAGATGGGAAAAGAGTTGGAATTAATTTCAAATTTTAGAGTATAACTGGATTTTTACACTTAAATTGTGTGTAAAATATAAGGATATTTAAGATAATTTAAGGGTGTATCTATTTATTAATATACTGAGTCTACTAACTAATAGGTCTACTTATCACTTATTTGGGATTAAATAATCACACTCTTTTTTCTTTTACTTCTCAGTGAAGCTCTATCTCAAATCCATGGCTTGTAGTCGCGTGGCGGGTTGGCGTGTTGGGGACCGGGTCTGTTGGTAGTCAAGTAGGGTTGCACCATATACGAATCCACATTAAAATTCTGAACTTGAAAGTTGAAACACGAATAGTAAATAAAAATAATTAAACTAGTATACTGATATCGGTGGTAGAAAATCGACTGACGACGACGAGAGAGGAAGAGGGGGATGAATTTGGAGGGAGGGCAGGGAAGGGGAGGATGCTGCGACGAGAGAGGGAGAGGGGGTGGAATTTGGAAGTTGGACAGTTGAGAGGGGACGGGGTCTGATCAGCTTTACCAGAGGAGGAGGAGGAAGAAGAGGAGGAGGAGAGAGAAGAAGAGGAGGAGGAGAGGGGATGATAGACAGGAGGCCTGTTGTGGCGAAAGAGGAGTGACACCTATGGCAACAGCGAGTGATGGCAACAATGACAAAGGTGCTGCTCTTTCTTTCTCTCTAGCAGAATGAAGACAGACAGACAAGACTAACAAAGTTTGTGAAGGAGTCACGGATAAAACCTTTCTTCATTCGGTTGTAATAACCAATAAGAAATCAGACGAAGAAGAAGAGAATGAAGTACAAAGATGAAATGTTTTTGCTGCAATGGGGAGAACATAACTATAAATGGGTCGCATTCGCGTACAAAATCTGATTCTGCGTTCAAACTTGATAATCATTTGGGTGTAGTGGTTTAATCCGAGACCAAAAATTTTTCCTCTGGGATCAAATTGGATTCTTCGATTATCATATAACATTTACAAAGAGTAGTCCGGAAAACACAATTATTGATTAATTTAATAATACTAGTATATCGAACACGTGCTATGCATGCTATGCATGTTAAGAAAAAAATTAAAAGAACTAACAATAAAATATAATTATACACATATTGATGTGAATTAGTATTATCAAATAATTATTTTTTTAGTATAAATATTATTTTGTTTTTTGAAAATAAAAGGTTGTGATTTATGTATATGGCAAGGTAATAAGAAAATTGATGTTATATTAATTTTTATATAAATTGAAGCATGAGACAACACATATAAAAGAGATAATAAGACATTATAAATTGATAGTTATCACATGTTTATCCACATTAAAGAGAAATAAGATACATGAAAAATAATCGATAAAATTATAATTTTGAGGTGATCTTTTTCAAAAGATCATTATTATATTATAAGTGTAAATAATTATCTATATTTACTTTGGCAATAAAATATAATTATACACATATTGATGTGAATTAGTATTATCAAATGATTATTTTTTTAGTATAAATATTATTTTATTTTTTGTAAAGAAAAGGTTGTGATTTATGTATATGATAAGGTAATAAGAAAATTGATGTTATATTAATTTTTATATAGATTAAAGCATGAGACAACACATATAAAAGAGATAATAAGACATTATAAACTGATAGTTATCACATGTTTATCCATATCCAAAAAGAAATAAGATACATGAAAAATAATCGATAAATTATAATTTTGAGGTGATCTTTTTCAAAATATCAATATTATATTATAAGTGTCAATAATTATTTATGTTTACTTTGGGCATTAACATTTCTTATGTTAAGTTGCGCACATTTTAGTTAGTACTATTTCTTAATTTATATTTACTTATCTTCTATAATGGTTAAACTATATGCTAATATTTTCAATTGACATTATTCATTTGTGATGAGAAATTTAGCTCTTTTTATTATTTTTATTTTGTATATAATTATTTGAATGATTTAGATTTATCTATTTATTATATAGTGGGTTTGCACTTTCAAATTAAAAAATAAAATAAAAATAGGTATTTAGATAGAGATGATGAAGTCAAAGATAGATAGAGGTAGATTGAAGACGGAAAAGATGTTGTTGGATGGGAATGAGAAAGATTGCAAAAGAAAAATCAAAACTATCGAGATTATTGAGACTCATAGAGAGATTAACTTAAAATATATTTTCTAGTTAAGAAAATAAAGAATTACAAAAATAACTGTGCATAATTATATTATAGTTAAAGTTTCCAAATTAAATAGTTCAATTTCTATTTAAGATCAAAATTGACTAACAAAATCTTTTAGAACATTCCAATTAGTGTTTTTTATACTAATATAGATAAGGGTTGGCTAGGATTTTATCTTTATGACATAAAATGTATGTTAGAATTTACAACTAAAATATAGTATAAATCAGATGGCACTTTCTATTACAAAACATTGAGTTTTTTTTTTTAATTTCTAGAGTAGAAGTGGATAATTCTCTCAAAAAGAAAAGAATGAAAGTGCATAAAAATTAAAGGAGAAGATGACGGGGAAGACGACAGTTCATAAACCAAAAGTAAGACCAAAAAAAATGTGGATAGGAAAGAATAAAAATGTATATAAATCTGTGTATATTCATTTTTTACTGTATTTGCAATTAGAGCCTTTGATGTAGATCCTAACCCAATAATCACAATACATAGGGTAGATTTATTTTTTTAAATTCCTTTAACGGAGCTAGCTCAATCATATTCTGACAAATGTAAGGAAAAAAAAGTAAATTTAGAAAGGTAAGAAACCCAAAAATCAGGTGGATTAAGTGAAATGTACTCAAAAATAAAATCGCTTTCTTTTCAAGAAAAAATCACTTAGTATTTGGTAGCAATAAAATTTAGAAGGAGTTGTTTTTACTTGTTCGTATATTTACTATTGATTGTATTTATATTTGGACTATACCAAACTAGAGGACTCTTAGCAAAATCACAAGTAACAGAACTCACCATTTTATGAAGCTTAGTTCGTGTATTTTTATTTTTCTTTCCATATCCTGATATTGTTGTCTATATTCTAATGTTCCTTTTTTGTTGGGTTCAGAAAGTTGGACTTTTTTTTTTGTTCTAGACTATTAATTAAACAAAAGTTTAAGTAATATGGTTAATCTTTCAATTGAATACATGTAAATTTCGGTACTAGGTTGGGTTTTTGCATTGATTGAGTTTTAATTTGACTCATGAAGTATTTATAGTAATTTTTGGCACTATTTAATTTTCAACTATTCTCTAAAGTTTTTGATTAATTTAGGTGCTTGATCTGTTTTTATAAATGTTCTGAACCTTCGGATGGTTTTTCTCGATGATAGATAAAGATAACCGTACTCAAAGTTTTTGAAGTTTTTTTCTTCTGGTGACTTACTAGTAAACTATTTTTTTTCGAATAGAGATAGACTTCTAGAAGTCAATCATATACTTTTCAATATTTAATTCAACTTAGTAAAGTGTTTGTAGATTTGCAACAGCCAATTAGAATTTTGCACTCATTTGAGTGTTAGCCTGTAAGCCTGAGGTTTTTTGGTTTTTTTGGCTTCCTAGGCTCTTTTTTAATCTTAACATTTTATATGAAATTATCAGGTTCAGCTAATCATTTCTCAGTGAGATTCTCTAGGTTAATACCTTGAATTTTTTATTGACTCTGGATTGCCAGAGTAAATTTAGTTGATTTTAAAATAACCAATTACAATTTGCAATATTCAAGTACTTTTTGCATTTCATTTGTGTGCTAATTTTCCCATGCACTGACAACCAGATATTTTTTTTCCTACTTTGGGTGGAATTAGTGTTTTTTCTTAACATATATGTCAATTTTCATGATAGGTACATATGTATGATGTGTTATCACTTTCTTTTGTGCATTTTATTTGGGGGAAGTTTGGAATGAATAAGCATTCAAAGGAATAGTAGATAATAGGATATGCACTTATTTCCATTTCTCTTGAGCTTGTTCGATACTTATAAGAATTCTCTTGGCATGGTGATGGGGATCACTCTAACGATTATTTAGAAGTTTTTTTAGTTATTTTATTTAGTGTGTTTTTAATCTCACATCGACTATGATGGAAAAGTTTTCTTTATAGGAGCCTATATAAGGCAAATGCTTGTAGTTGATTAGGCAGAATATGATGAACTGAAATTAAAACCCCTTTACTGGAGCATGGTAATTTGCTTTCCAAAAAATAAATCTTTGTATGGTGATGTACAGAGTGGGAGAGAGATCTCCCGAGTGCTGAAGCCCGAATCCCTTTTATATCCTGAAATTCTAATTTCTTCCCTCTTTCTTCTTCCTCCTTCCTATATTACATCGATTTTGTATCAGAGCGAAATTTCTGCTCTTCTCTTCCTTCACAAAAAACCCTAGCTTCCACTGCAAATCTCCAAATACCCTATATCTTCATCTCCTTCTTCTTTTCTCTGGTTTTCAAAAAAAAGGAAAAGAAGAAAATAAAAGAAAAAAATTCAAAAAAATTATTGAAAATCAGAAGCTTCTCATCTTCTTTGTTTTTCATCTTTCTCAAACTGCCGGCCCACCAGATCACCAATGCCGCCCTCGTCTTCCGCATTCGCCCTCGATCTTTATCAGATCTCCGCTCCTCGTCGCGACCTCCACCTACCACAACAGCCTCCCCCGCCTGCGAATGCCACCGCCAACATTGTTGCGACCTCCTTCAGCACCACCCACTTCACCGGAGCATCACCACCGCCTCCACCTCCCTCCAACGGCCTCGTCAGTATTGCCAACATCACCATCGTCTCCACCGTCTTCACCACCAACATCACCATTGAGCCCACATCGTCCACAAGCATCACCGCTGCTCAAGTTTCCTCCCTACTGCATCGATGATTAGACCCACTTCTCGTCATCACCCATCGACATCACCAGAGTCCCCTACGCCTCCAATAGCGACAACATCCCTCGACCTCGATGCTGATTAACCCCCTACGTCGTCGATCTCCTCAAGAGCCCATATCAACCCTCATCATCTCCTATACATCGTCGTGCCCTCGCCATCGCTATAGGACCATCGTTGAAGCCTCACCATTGACTCCTCTGCCCTCGTTGTCATCCACTACCCCATCGGAGTCTATCGCCGAAGAGCTACAATGTCATCCTCAGCCATCGCTGCCTTCGTCAGCCTAGATTCATCGTCGCTTGCTCAGGTGTCAAAACCCTGATCTCGAACAGGGAAGGAGAGAAGAAGTAAATGTTGTGGGTTGTAAACCCGAATTCAAACATTCATTGGGTTTAAGTTATAAAGAACCCGACCCGATCAAGATCCCACCTGCAGAGCTGTCCCGAGCCGCTGCTGACGTCAGCAGCTCACCTACTAACATCATCGACTCGACCTAAGCTGTGTACTGTGACACTGAGCCGCCGCTGATGTCAAATGAGCTATGCTAACGTCATCGGCCCGTCTGAGCTACAACTATTCACAGCAGCAGATCAGCAAGCTTTCTGCATCCGTTTTGAGCTCTTCAGAGTCTGACTCGAGTTTCGTCTAAAGCATTGGATATATAGCTGACTCCCAAAGATACTGGAAGAATTTCGCATCATTTGGCCAACAGATCCGGCCTCTACAAGCCTTTGTTTGGAGCTGACATGGAAGAGAACCTAGATTGCATGCTAGAGAAACTTGACATTATCCTCATATTAGCTCGGGATTCCAATTCCACATTAAAGAGGATAGAGTCACAAGGCAAGAGTCAACATATTAGTGTTTGGTGGGAAAATTGAAGATCGAAGTATAAATTCTTTATTTGATGGTAAAGAAAATTACAACGGATCAATAATCCTTTTACAAGAGAGGGGAGATATTCAAACTCAAATCTCCCATTTGCTTAATACCAGATTCTTGATGTGGCGATGGAAAGTGAATCTTGTTTTCCATTGACCGGGTGAATGTCAAGACTTCTTCAAAATTTTCTCTTGGGATGGTGGACGAAGTAACACAGCTTCTATCCAACAAGAATCTCAAAGAGACTTTAAGCAAGAACAAACTTGAATGCAGCAAGTTGTTAGAAGAGTTGAACTCTCTCTTTCTTTTAGCTGAAGATCTTAGTCCTTCTACGGCTTACAACCGAAGTTCTTCTGACTAGATTTTCTGCTGCGCCTCCTCTTCCATAGCAAATTGGGCTATTTATAGAGGTTTCAGGGGGTAAAAGTGTCCCCTAAAAACACTCCATGATGGGGGTTAACTCCTTCATTACATGAACAGTAATTAATCCAGTAATGAGGGTAATTATAACCGAGACGCAGGGTTCCTCTGTAGTTAAAACGCGAGCTTCGGGCCTCGCGTTTAGCCATTGAGGTAACTTTTGAACTTTGTATTTGGTTGAAATATGAGCTTCAAGTTCTGCGTCAAGCTTTGTATGAGACGTGGGCTCTGGGCTCTGTGTCTTAGTTATTATGATAAAGAAGAGACGCGGGTTTTGATCCTCGCGTTTTGATACTGTAGTGATGTTATTGCAGTAATACTGAGACGCGAGTTTTGACCCTCGCGTCTTGGTGCTAAGGCAGTGGCTATGATTGGCCCTGTGCCTGGAGTTTGGACTCTGCTTTCTGATGACTTATCCTCAGTAATTTTTGGATAGTCTATATAACTCCTCCAAAGTTTTCGATATTCCGCGGTTGACTGGGGAAATACTTTAGACTCTGGTTGAATTTGATCGAGCTAGAACCTGCACACAAAATACAGAATTTTAGAACTAAGAATGAAACGTGCAAGTTACCCAATTCTATCGCAATAGCAAGTGGCTATGCGGGTCGTGATCCACAGGGAGGGACAGCGATGGAAGCGTTATGTAAGTTTCTTCTTTGAATTTATCAAAATTAGTTAATACTTATCTTCTCAGTTTATAAAAAGAAAATAAAAATATTAACTTAAGAAGAAGATGGTAGAAGAAGAGATGATGATAACGTTGTTGTTTTATCTATAAAAGAAAAGGAACCAAAAAGAGATAAAGAAAAATGTGATGCAAAGATTAGAAATAAAAAGAAATAAAAGAAGAATATTTACCTCTACTGTTGAACCATAAATGAAATTTACCTTAGCATCAAGTAAAACAAAGTAATAGAAAGAATAAAGGAAAGCAAGGCTTCGGCGAGTTCGAGCACAACGAAGAAAAGTGGGAAACCTCCATTGATTGTCATCTTTAATATAAGCTTCTTGAAGAAAAAATTACAATAGTGTCACTCTACAATAACTCTTCCTCTCTTTTGATTATGTAACTCTCTCTAACCTAAAAATAAAATAAAATAAAGAAAATAAAAATTACATTGAAGAAGAAAAGAAAAACCTAAACTAAAGCTCTCTCTCTGAGATGGTGCTCCCCTTCTTGCCTTTGAGATTGCAGGTATTTATAGAAAAAATGTAGAGATTAGAGGAGTATGACGATAGGGAAAGCTGGCTATTTCTGAATTTGAGTCCTCCCTTATCTCCAAACTTGATTTGATGTGGATATTCAGTTCTGATCTGCAGTTTGTTAGCGTGTTGATTGCTAAATATCACGTATCAAATGACAGAATTAGAAATAGTGATCAATATAAGAGTTGTAGCTCTATAAGTCCGCTTTCTGGATCAACTTGAATCATCAGATTTGAGATTCGGTAGCGAAAGTTATGATTCAAATACTTAAATGTATCCAGTCAGAATCTGAGTCAAACTTGCTTCATCTCATCCGTTGATCTTCTCTCTATCCATTTATCTCTCTGTATTTGATATTATCCTCGTTTGATCTTTAGCTAACCAAAATGGATTTTTAGAAATCTGAATTTTACTGGTTTTCACTTGGTGTTATCTTTCTGATTTGCTCTGATCTTCAGCTGAACATTTGCCCAATCCTTGATTTGTTCTAACTAGATCTGGGATCATCTCAGCTAACCAAATAGATTCAGTTAAATCTGATTTTAACTGGTATTTATTTGGTTTAATCCCCATTCTCTTCATTATTATCTTCTACAAAATAGACATTTAAGACAAAGAAATTAGCAGATTTATTACACGATAAATGTAGCAGTGTAATGAAAAAAAATGCAAAATATGTGTACGATCGCACCCCCGCACCTATCATTTGCTCGTCCTCGAGCAAAATAACAAAATTAAATCAAAAATTATTAGACCACTTTCGCAGGTCACGTGATTGCACTGAGCTTGTGCAATAAGCTTTTAAACCTCTAGGTTACCCCTAGAGGACGAATTTTGTCTCGTGAGGGTTTTCAGTGGATTGCACCCACAAAATCCATGATGAAAAAGAAATAAAGTGTTAGTATTTTCGAAAATGCATTTTGAAAGGGAAAAAATATTTGAAGTATTAATGTAAAATTTTAAGTAATCTATAAGTTATAGGATTATCAAAACTTAGTCATTCCTAAACTTAGTATTTATTCAAAAACTTATTTTCAATTAAGGTAAAGATTAAAATTGTATTTCTCATCTAGTCCATTATTTTACCCAAAGTCATATGCATTTTGTGATCGTAAAAATTTGGCTCAGGATTCATCAACTCTAACTCTTATGCCTTATTATTTTCCTTTCTTTTTTTTCTTTTTTTAATTTATGGCGGTAATATCCCTTAGCTCTATTAGGCTTTCTAATTCGCCCATGTAACGAGCCTTAGTCGGTGACTCCCAAATCAGACGGTTTTAGGGCACCGGGTGAGAAAGCACCCCAAGGACTTAGGACTCGAGCAAACAAGGCCACAAAATTAAGGATTTTTATTTATATGAACCACTTTAGGCGTGAATATTTATGCTTTATGAGGCACAAATACCCAGCTTAATCAGAGGATTTTTTTTTGATATATGTATTTATATTTTTTATATAAGGCATAAGAATCTTTGTTTTAGAACCCTAAGTGTGTAAGTATATAAAGTATGCATATTTCATCAAGGTAAAAATTAAGACTAAATTACTTTTCCAATTTTTCTTCCTAACCTCAAAATCAATAAATAATTTTATTTTGACCAAGTGTAAGAAATCCTAATTATGATCATCTTATTCCTTAAAATTTACTTAATATTTTTACTAAAATAAGTCAAAGTATTATTTTTCTTTTCAAAAAGTTTTAAAGAAAGTTTTTTTTTTAAGTTTTAAAGAAAGATTTTTTTTTTTAGATTAGTGAAGTTAGCATGTTAGTAAACCCTCCCCCACACCTAACTCATGCATTGTCCTCAATGTATAAATGAAATGCAATAATACATGAAAAAGGACGAAGGGAAGGAAATTGTCACCTCAAGGTGGTGGTTCCGGTGGTGGTCTCATTGGGCCAAGCGTTTCTGCCCAATCTAGATATTGTGAATTTTCATAAAACCCACCTTTCATCACCTCTTTCTTATTAATATTTTTATAATCCCCAATATGAATAAGATCATGCAAGATCCTAGCATGAAATTTTTCCCGGTTATATGACCAGTCTTGGGATATCATCACAGAGTCATATTGATCTAAACCTTGGTTCAAAAATAGAATATGATTTTGTGGAATGGATGATTTAGGCTCAACAATAAAGGGAATGGAAACTGATTCGGACTCGGGAATAAAACTCAAATCAAGTTTAGATTCGAGAGTAGGAGTTGGTTTATGAGTTTGGTCCAAATCATAGAATTGAAATTCACATTCTTTTCCCAATAATGTAATGGAACTATCTAAAATAAGTGGTTCATGTTCAAGCTCTATAGGGATAGAAATCAGTGTTGGCTTCAGAATTAAGTCCGAATCGAGTAAGGATACCAGAGTCAACATAGATTCAAAAAGTGGAACTGAATCATAATATTGAGAATCGGTATCACATTCATCTTCAAGTTCTCTTATTGAAATGAAAACTTGCCAATTTATCAATGGGTTGATTTGATCAAGTTCAAAATTTTGTGGTGAAATTGAGTCTTGGTTAAAATCGTCAAGATGCTATGATTCTTCGTCAATATGGCTAGGGGAATCAGGAGTGGTCGAAATGTGTTAGGTAGAGTTTCCTCATTCCTATCATTAATTGTATTGACCAAATGACTCACTTTTACTTCTAGCATATTGATAGATTGGAGACGATCCATTTGGGATTGAATAATATCATTTTGGGACTGAATCATGAATTCCATAGTCTTTTCTAAGTCAACCGGTTCTTTTTGTTGTGGTTGGACTTGAAAATTAAAGTAAGGATCTTGAATTTGGAAATTATTTGAGAGAATTGAATCCGCTATGATTTGTACTTGTCGTGTGGACTCAAGGAAGGCTTCAAAAGTCTTTTCTAAAGAAGATTTCTCTTCTATAGGTTGGTCTTGGTATGGATTATATGAAGCTGTTTGTTGGTAAGGTTGTTGATAGTAAGACTCAGGGGAGTTGTATTCCCACTGACTCGGTGAAGAGTGGTGATGATTGTCCCATTCTTGTTCATAGTACTGGGATTGGGGCATATTTTGATTCGGATAAGACCAATCTGGCATACTTGGTTGGTTAGAGTTATGTAATGCTGGGTTGGTAATATCCGAATTGAAGGAGGTTGGGGTGAAGTATGGATTTGAGTTATAATCAGAATAATTGTAATTATAATCCATTTTCACAAGAACAAACAAATAAACAATCAAGAAAATAAAAAAAAAATCTAGCCTATGTTAGGGTAGAGCTTAGCCTAGACGACTCCTAACTATTGATTATCCATAGGAGGTATATTGCAGAACCTGACCACAAGTTAATCGGCCAGATAGGGGCAAGATTGGTGGGAGGTATCCGTGCCTAAGCAACAGGCCTAATTATGCCAAACCACCAGCCTTCGGGTTTCGCCCCTCAATTCCCAACCTTAGACACCGATTTGGCAAGAGTCAATTTCTAACAACTTCCCCCTTAGGTCAATCCCTATTTGAGTCCGAGATGTCCCTAGAGCCAACGTCTACTCAATTTTATGTTAGGATGGTTTAGTGAGTGAAGAGATGATTTTTGGGCTAAGGAAGGGTAATGACTTCCCCATCTTATCTTGTTTAAGGATATGCCCTTAGTCTTTTTAGTGCAGTGTACAAGTATAAAGCAAAAGGTAACATTCAAGCAATATGAATCACTCAAAATATGTTTCCTAAACTATATGCAATACACACATACCTTTGCTCTAGCACTCTTCAACAGTAATGTAAAGAAACAAAATAAACAAATGCCCTAAGATGCAAGAGTCTAAATGTTTTTTAGCATTTACGAAGCAACAAGTTACTGTTGATTAGAAATATGTACAGAGTGAGTTAAATTGATAAACTAATAACTGCAGATAGCTAGTCTATGTAAAGCAACCTGTAAGAGACTACAGTTAGTAGTTCACCACAGTTGTGGGCTCTGATGCTCTGCCTTCTTGGGCAGAGGTACAGAGTAGCAATATGTCCACTGCAGCTCCTAATTTTCTATAATTAGCCTCTGTACATCAAAACAGAGAAGAAAAAGAGTAAAACTGTTATAGTAAATCAAGAAGAAAGAAAAGTCCCTCTGCGGCAACGGCGCCAAAATTTTGATCGAGCTAGAACCTGCACACAAAATACAGAATTTCAGAACTAAGAATGAAACGTATAAGTTACCCAATTCTACCGCAATAGCAAGTGGCTATGCGGGTCGTGATCCACAGGGAGGGACAGCGATGGAAGCGTTATTTAAGTTTCTTCTTTTAATTTATCAAAATTAGTTAATACTTATCTTTGATTAGTCTACAAATTCTGCATTATTATATCGCATTTCTCACAGTTTTTATGAATAAATAGTCGTCTAAATCGTGTTTTGGTCTTAATTGCAGGTAAATCCAAAGTCCAAGGGCAAAGATGGAATAAGAGGCTAATTCAGCTCAATTTATGCTAATTAATCCCGCAATTACTTGGAGGCCAAGCAAAGGATTTTCTAGAACATGCATTGTACCTAGACTCCTGAGCTGTCAGACGAATATTCGGGCGAAAGTACCAGAAAAGGGGTATATCTGGAAGCCGCTAGAAGCCAGACGAACGCGTGGACGAAATCCAGAGAATTAATTCTCTGGAATTGCCGCAAAACGCGGCAAAGGCGCGGCAAAGTTAGGGAGCCACGCGTCGATTTTCGACGCGTGGCCCCGTCTCCTCTTCTGGATCCTTCTGAGCCCTATAAATAGCCCTGCAGTAGCCCAAACCGAGAGCAGACTGCGTTTTTAGGAGCAGATCCAGATTTTAGTGTAGAGTAGGTGAGTTTTCTTCATTTCTTTTATTTTTATTTCTTTTTCTTAGATCATTGTAGTAGGGCTGAGTGATTTCTAGAGAGAGATAGTGAGGGATTGATGTAATAGAGAGTGACACTCTATGTAAAGATGCCTCTTTTCTCTTTCATTGTAATCTCCTTCTCCTTCTACATGATTTCTAGCTAGTTTTTCTTTTCATGACAATCTAACTACTAACCACTAACCATCTAACCACTTACTTGATAATCCACATGAATCGGGTTGCCTCTACAAGGCCTTGTTCTTGCAAGAGCCATTGATGGCCAAAGATGATGGGTTCTAACATCTAACTTGCTAACTTGCTAACCAAGCTAACTCTCTTTTATTTTCATGCTCTTTTATTTCATGCTTGTAGTGTAATGAGTGATGCTTGTAATTGCTTGTTCTTGTTGTAATGTTTTGATTGTTATGAACCATCCATGAGCCATGCTTTGTATTGCTTCTTGAAGATAAGGATTGTGATGGCCGAGGATCCAAATGTGAGGCAACTATCTCGAAGAGGTTAGCATGGTTAGTGGAGTACTTAGTAGTTAGTAGCCATGAGTTTTCTTTTACCTTTGTTTTAGAAATCGTTTTCAAGTTCCTCTTCTTATTTTCTTATCGACGTTTTCATCGCTCTCCTCACCTACCACATGCTTGTTTTCATTTTCTTTTCTTTTTCATTCTTTCAACATAGAAGAATTGTTAACATCTGACGTGACTAGAGACTGTTAATGCTTCTATCGCCTCCCTTCCCTGTGGATACGACCCGTTGAGCCAATGCTATAACGGAAGTATCGAGGGTATACTAAGCACATTCGAGCTTTTCATTTGATTTCATATAATACACATTTTGAGTGCTAGTTTCCACCCCGATCAAATTTTTGGCGCCGTTGCCGGGGAAGGGAATGGTTTTGATGTCACGTTTTTGTTAACATTTGTCTTCTCTGTTTTGGTGTGCAGGGCAATATTTTCAGGTGCTTAACATTGCAGTACATAAACTAGTTTTGCCTCTCCCTGCTCTAGAAAGCAGGGCCCCAGATTTTGAACAAAAGCCGCGAAACCGCGACTTTTGCCGCGCCACCGCGGCCATTGTGCAATAATTCTGTATATTGTTTGTTCTGGGATGTGTGAATTGTAATAGCTAGTTGATTTGTGCTGCTATTTTTTTTTTCTGCTTTGCTTGCCTACACACCATAATAAATAGAAGAACTAAAATACGATATTTGGACGCTTTTAAAACGGTTTAGACATTTGCATTTAGGCACGTGTCAATTCAATTCCAATATACTGTATTTTGTTCTGTTGTTGTGATTTGGATGGAGATGTATATATGGCATTGCATATAGCATAGGACAAACATGTGGGTGATTTATCGCTTTGTGTTATATTCTTATCTATATTGTACACTTGCACAAATTGAATTTAAGGGCAAAACCCAAACAAGATAAGGTGGGATTTAATCACCCTTCCTTAGCCCAAAAATCATCTCCCCACTCACACAACCCAAGCCCTAATAAAATTTGAATAGACGTTGGCCCCTAGGGACATTTCATCTAGGTCTAGGTCAACCCTCCTCTTGGCTTGGTTTCGATTTTTTGTTTTCTTTTTTTTTGTTGTTCGATTCTTTCTTTTTTGTGATTTTTTTGTGTGAAATGGCATTCAACAATAACAATTCTTTCAATCCAAACATGAATCCATATTTCACACCAACTCCATTTGACTCGGATAATTCCAACCCGGCGTTTTACAATATGCACCAACCAAATACACTGGGTTGGCCTTATCCGAATCAATATGACCCATACCCCCGATCTAATAACTATAATTTTCATAATAATTTCAACTCTTCACCGAGTAACTGGGGATTCACGTACCCCGAGTCAAATTCTCAAACTCCTTGTCCACCATATCCACCAAGTCCACACTATCCACAATATTCATTTCCCGATTTCGCTTCTCACACTCCTTTTTCTGAACCACCAATTGAAGAAAAATCTGAGTTACTAAGGAGTATAGAAGCCAATTTACAGAGAGTCGAGCAAAAACTTCAAGAACCATTTGCCTCTCCAATTCCACCATATTTTCAAGAGTCTTACTTGTTTTCCATTATGTTTGCAAAGGGGAAAACTTACAATAAAAATTTGAGGAGCTAAATTACAAGTATTCTTAAAAAGATTACAAGTAGATCTCCTCAGAGATTCTGGAGAAGTGTGCCGATAGGAGTCTGGTCAGCGCGCGACCACTTTGTCCCTTTGACGATGCGAGCGATAAGATTCCCTTCTCGCCTGGTTCCGGGAATCAGAGAATAGAGGATTGGTAGAACCCTCTTGCTACTTCTCAAAACCGCCTTCTGTGAGGAATTCCTTCTCGCCTGGTTCCAGAGATTCCTTGAGGAAAAGAGGTTGTTAGGGTATCACCACCCTGAAAGAGAGAAGTATTTCTCTAAATAGTCTCTGAATTCGAGAACGCACGGTGCGTTGTAAAGAAGCCTCTGCTTGTGGAGTCCTCTCTTTTTTTTTCTTTGAAGTCTCTCCCGATCTGATTGATCTCTCTCTCTCCGTCTCTGTACCCTTGATGGGCTACTTATAGGGAAAGCAAGGGTATAATCGTCCCCTTTGAAGATATGGAAACAGATTGAACCGAATCTGTTTTAATTTAGAAAGTAGCCTTGCTGCGAGGCTAGGATAGCTTCTGCGGAGCTAGAAAATGGCAAGTTGGTTGATCTTTCCGATTTGTTTTGATCCTTTCCATCTCGTTGGAGGATTTTCTCTGATTCTCTTACTCGTTTCAAGAGAGTCAAGAGATTGCGGCAATCACCTGCCATATTTGAATCCTGATTGGATTTGATTTGTTTGAATCCAATCTCATCAGGAGATTTGATCGGTCAAAGGTTGACCATAGCAGGCTGATATCGGAGCTGCCCGCTTTGAAGCTCATAGCGGAGCTAGAGGCAATCTTTAGCGAAATCCTGAAAAGAGGCTTTTCGGCGAAGCTATCAGTTAGCTTCCTGGCGAAGTTGGATGATGCTAGCCTCTCAATCGAGGCTATCTCCTTGGGCTAATGTAATGCTAAATGCTAGCATCTTAGACCTGCTGAGGTCTGTTTAGAAACATCCCGGGCTCACTGTTCTGCTTGCTGGATCAGTGGAGTCCAAACCGCTTCCTTGTCCCTTGGAGGTGGGTGAAAACTGGTCTTCAGCTCGTCTGTCCCTTGTCTTTTGTAAATGTCAACAAGTTTAGACATCGTTCGGACCAATGAGAATCTTGTCTTTTTTAAGTGTCAATAAGACCCCCTTCAAAGTTTTCGAGAGTCTGCAATAGCTCAGACTCCGAAACACTTTGAACTGCTGTGATGGTATGTGGAGTATGAACGTCGCCATGATGGTTGAGTTCAGCTTCGCTTCCAATCCTGCTTTGGGATGAATTCGCCGAAGAATTGCACTGGTTCGCGAGTAGCTTCGCGTCGGGGTAGCTCCGTATCTGGGCTTCCAAGAAATAAGTTCGCTTTGGAACTCCTGTTGCCTTTTCAAAGCCAACTGCCGTGGGGCGGTTACGAGGAGGATCATTCCTTCTTTCGCGCCAATCGAGAGAGATGTTCTCCGATTTGCACGTTTCCAAGGGAGGATATTCCCTTTATTCAAGGCGCCATAAGTGCCTTTTATGAGGGAGACGTTTTCTCCCTTTGCACGGTTCCAAGGGAAAACCGTCCCTTCCATCAAGGCGCAATAAATGCCTTGAACGCGCTCGTGCTTCCACGCTTGGGGTGGTTGCGCTCAGGCCATGGGGCCTATAAATAGGACGCTTGAGGTCCTCTGAAGAGAAGTGCCTTGCCTTTCTTCTCTTCTCTTGGTTGTGAGAGATACTCAGATCTCTGAATTAGTGGGAAAACCTACTCTGGTTGTCTAACCGGCCAAGGACCAGTAAGTCTTGATCGTTCAACGACTTCACCGATTTTAGGGAATTCATCTCCCTTAGTTTAGCTTTGACAGCTGCTTTAGGAATTAACTTCCCTCGATCTTCATCTTGCACTTGGCTGATCTGCAGAGAAGGATCTCATCATGGCTCTCCGCGAAGCCATCGTCTTGATTTGATCAGA
Source organism: Agave tequilana (assembly GCA_038442645.1). Taxonomy (NCBI): domain Eukaryota; kingdom Viridiplantae; phylum Streptophyta; class Magnoliopsida; order Asparagales; family Asparagaceae; genus Agave; species Agave tequilana. Next base: position 73,319 of record JAVJIF010031941.1, on the reverse strand, counting down.
GAAAGATCACTGCATGTTAAGTCCGCTACACAGGCAGAACTTAGGACTTGGTCTCTTCAAAGGTTGAGCCAGTCTTGCCATATTGGTGAATGTTGAGACTGTGTCTGACTTTGCCATAGAGATGAGGCTAGGACTTAGCGTTTGCTGAGCCAGCCCATGGTTGCTGCGCAGGCGGAACTTGTCCTCTGCTGAAGTCGGATTGCTTTACCGCCCAAGAATCTGACTTAATATCTTTGCGGCTTTTTGTGTGCTTAACTGCTAACTTGCTCCAATTTGCCTTGCAGTGAGCTATGCTTGCCAGTCTGGTAACTTGATGGAAGAAACCATGAAATCGCCTTATGCTTCCCCGGTTGAAGCTTTACTTTTAAGCAGGAGGAACAATTCGGGGCAGCGAGTGCGCGTACCAGAGGCTGTTGGCAGCCTCTTATCTGAGATGATTCGTTCTGAGGTGAGGCTGGCCGCCGCCTTTATCGGAGAGGATCCGCTTCAAGATAATGGGCGTCGCCTGTGGGATCGCCGGCATCATTGCCGACTTTCAACTTTGGTGGCCTTTGGGGGCGATCCACTTCAGGAAGGCGGGTATCGCGCCTGTTAGATCACTGGTACCACTGCCAATTCCCATTATACGTGATCTATCGTGTTGGCGGCGATAGGTTTTTATTGCCAGGCTTCAACAAAAATGGCCTGGCAAGATCTGCCATTTTGTGGAGAAAAATGACCGTGTCCTTATGGCACCACTGATTACAGCCTTATGCAGGAGGAAGGCCCTTCCTGTCCCGTTGGTCTGGCCTGGGAGCAGATAAAACCGCTTGTATGCAAATGACCTTGTTAGGTAACTTGGTGTGTTAAACACAACTTTGATGTAATATCAAATGTACCCTTGCTTTTGAATCAATGAAAGTTCATCGTCTGATCATCTGATTTTTGCTTACTTTCACTGAGAGTTTGGCCATTGCTGGGCTAAACTGTGTGCGGAACTAAGGACATAGTCCTTCCTTCGAATGATCTTCGCGAGACTGGTGTGTATCGCGAGCAGCACGCTTTTTAGAGGGCTAAGGTAGGTCTTTTAGCGAAGCCCTTGAAGGATTGTGCGAAGTCCGCACTTTTGCACTAGTGCGAAGTTAACTCTTAGTAGAGTTGAACCGGCGCTCTTTGGGAAAGCGCCTCAGGCGCTTCGGGCACTGTTTCGAAACGGCGGCATGTGCCCTTTTTCGAGGCCTCGATTTAGGCGCTGATTGGCCTATAAAAGCCCGATCGGGCTGAACATGGAAAAGATCTCCTTTTTCAGAGAAATTTCTATCTTTTCCTCTCCTTCTTCCTCCTTTGCTCAGAGTACTTTAAGAACTCTTGCATTACTTCGATGGCGCCCAAAAGACGAGCGGGAAAAGAAGCAGCGACTTCTGCAGCGGAGGGCCCTCCTCCTCCGGTCATTGAGCGACCTGTCACTGGTAAGAGACTCTTCTCCCAGATTAGAGATGGTGGTCTTCCTCCTTTGGAGTCGATATTTGACCATTAGAACGATCGAATATGATCTGTCCTTATCAGGGAACTCATTTCCCTTCAACTTCCCTATCTTGCGTGCACCAGGGAGTTAAGAACTGAACAGTTCTTCTCTTAGGCTTCCGTAGGAAGCCATTGCTTGGGCAGTCTCTATCCTGTTGAGGAACAGGATATGGGTCTGTTCCTTTAGTCGTGGCCACGAAGGACGACTGTTGACCATGATGTCCTTTTGATGACGTCAGCCCTTAGGGCTATGCCACTTCCTGCTTTAAGCGCAGTTGGCGCTTTGGATATTTTCTGCAAAGATGCAGTCTTATCCATGAAGCGAAGCTTTTTCAAAGCTATCGCCTTGCATGCCCTGCTTGCTGGGCGAGGCTATGTCTTAGTGAATTTTTATGCTTTCGCATCCACTTAATTGGTGAACTAATCATAGCTCATTTCTGTTTTTGCAGTACATTACGCCTCCGGCCTCCAGAACAGTCTGTTCGGTCTAGCCAGTCGAGCAGGCGAAAGTATCAGCTTGCAGTTCTATGGGCAGGCTTCATTGTTCAGCGAGCCGAGCTTCCTTGTATGGGATACGCTCATCCAGGACGGTCGTCCTCAGGCCATGCGGAGCATCTTGACTACGGCTCCGCTTGAAGATATCGACCGTTAGGCTTACAGAAAGCCTGACTTCATGTTCGGGGATGCTGCACCTGATCCCGATCGCCAGCTGCAGGCCGGTGAAGGCCAGTGGATCTTCCAGTTGGACGGCGAGAGATTCTATCTCCCGTCCACTAAGCGACATTTCGCTTTGTCTTCCTTCGCGAGCGCGACTCAGGCTCGGAAGATGGCTTGGGGCGTGAGCCTAAATGCCGAGTCTGTAAGTGTCGGGAAGTTGACATTCCAGTCCGGCTATTCGAGGGCTGGCCATCCTCGTAGCATAATGGGGCTGTACCCTGGGAAGGTATCGCGGGACCTTCCAGTAGGAGAGAACCCAGCTGCGGCGCCGACCTTTGGCACTCAGTTCTGCGAAGTTGACGGGAACTACCCCGCCACCGATTTCAGGACTCCCGGTTGGGTCCACCCTCCTAGATCGTGGTGGGCGGAGTTGACCAACTATATCCTCACTCATTTTGAGGGGGACTTAGAGAGGTTAAACCTCCATGAGGCCGTCAGGACGACCTGCTACGGTATCGAGATGAAGGTGGCGTGCTTCTACGCCATCCTTGAGTTGTACTGCCCGGCCTCGGGGACTTTCTTCACCCCAGTTGGTGAGTTGGGCATGGCCCTGCACGAGATGCGGGAGATCTCTGCTTTGCCCTTCGGGTCTCTTCCGTATGAAGAGTACTTTCCCTGTGAGGCGGAGTTGGCTATTCTGAAGAAGCAGGAGCCTGCTCTGCTCGAGACATATCGGGAATTGATGTGCCATTTGCACATTTGCTCCAGCATCCACACTGGTGGCAAAGGTAGCTCGAAGAGCTTGAAGAGCTGGGGGAATTACTTGTTCCCGGATATGACTAGTGCGCCTGAGGCAGCTCATTGCGGAGTTGCTGAAGAAGACATCTTGGCAAGGATGGAGGTGCATGCTGAAAAGGACATCGTCGTGGCAGAAGATGATGGTCCTTTCGGGAAGGGTGATGTTCTTCGGAGCTTTCACCATCAGGCCCGTCGGCCTATGTCTCGCAAGGCATTGCTGGCCGGCTTCTTAACCATCTGGTTAAAGAAGTGTGTCGTGCCTTCTTCTTCGGGTGACATCGTCCACCCGAATGTGCTGCTGCCTGCCATCCGCTTGGTCCATGGCCACCGTCTGGGTCTTCTCCCGGCCATGGTGTGTTGTATTCAGAGGGGCCTTCGTGCACTGACGGAGGCTTTCTGCAGGCCAATGGCGTCAAGGCGAGGGAAGGGTGCCGTCCTGCCTTGTGACGGACCCAATCCTAGGGTAGGTTTACCGTACACCTACTTGATGGCGTGGTTCGCCTTGCACTGCCCCAGTTTAATTGGAGCTGGGGAAGACCCTCCGCAGGGTGTTCAAACGGCGCTTCTCCGTCGCTTTGAAGGCCGTTCGTGGCAGAAAACTTATGTGGCCGAGGCCCGTAAGTTAGTGCGTCGTTATGACGCTTATAGCCTGTTCCGTTGTTTTCCTCGCCTGCGGGGTGCAGGATACAACGAGGAATTCCATGATGTGGAGTCAGGTCGGTCTCCCATGAGTCGGGGTGTTTTCGAGTGCTGGTCTGTATCCGGCCCTCGCATTTGCTGTACAGGAGTGGGGATACCTGCTACCTGGAGCCCTACGTCCCGAGCCGGTTTGCCCGCCAATTTGGGTATGACCAGTTGTATGTGGGCAACCCCAATCCGGACCTGGCTTTCATGGGGAGCCTCATTGATGGGGCTCGTTCTTGGCGGTTCTTTACCGCGGATGGCACTAGAGCGTGGCTACGCACGCCGCTGAGGGATCCCGGCCTTTGGACGACCCTGTGTTTCTGCCAATGGTATGCGGCTTCGAACTCCACACCTGCTGGGTTTAATGCCAACCGTTCGGGTGTGAAGTTAATTTCTCATCGGATGAGGCAGAAGGCTTCTGATAAAATGGAGGGCAAACGAGTCTGTGTTCCTGGCATAGAGGAGTTCATCGCTGTAGAGGACAGCGGGGCTTCGGATGCAGGGAGCCCTCGCTTTGAGGTAGGGACGAGGGCTGATGCCCATGAAGCTGATATTCGTGAAGCCGGGTCTGGTGTAGTGGGGACAGCTCCCTCACAACATGTGGAGGAAGTGGAAGAAGAGGACTCTGATGTCCACTTCAAAAGGAAGCGTGGGAGTGGATCCCGTAGGAAGTCGTCGGCGAAGAGGCCCCGTCGCCAGACTCCTACCATCGTGGTAGAGGGTGAGCCCTCTGCTGCGCCTCCTTCTGCTGCTCCATTAGTGGCTGAGCTGTCGGTTGCTGAACCGACTACTGGTAAGATTGGCCCCCCCATCTAATATGCCTTCAGCACACTTTAAATAACTCATCATTTGCTTTTTATTGCAGGAGCTGAGAAGCATGGGGAGCAAGGGGACCAGTATGATCCTCTATTCGCTTATGGAGTTGCAGCTGGTTCCTTTACTCGCTCGGAGGAATCTGGAGGTGATGCGGCCGACATTGGCCTCTCGGGCGCTGGGACTTCTAAAGGAGGTCCTATGGCATCGAGCTCTATCGGGTGGTCTGCGGAGGAATCGGCGAGCAGGCCGGCTATCCGCGTTGATTCTGGCAAGAACTTCGCGATGGAACCCCTAGAGACTGATGAGGCTGACGAAGTAACATCAGCCTTCGGTAAAATGACGACCTTTTGATCTCCTCTTGTTTACTGCATCTGCTTTTTGACCATGGCTTTGTTGCAGGTGTTCGGCCTCAAGATGCGTCGGCTTTGAAGGAGCCGGAGACTTCCCCTGGAAGGTCAGAGGGTGGGTTGAGTGCTTCGTCCACGGCGGATGTTGCCATGTTGGACGTGTTGTATGGCGACTTGCCTCCTTATCAGCCCACGTCAGCTGAAAGGCGAGAGGCTGAAGGGACGGCAGTCCCGGAGGTATCCTCACTCCCAATCACATCACCGAGTGAGGTGCCGGCAATTTTGCCCAGTGCGGGGCTGAGGGTGATCATAGACCCTAGTTCCCCGACTTTGATTGTCGAGCCTGCTGCTCAGGAGGTGGTTGCCAGTCCTACCTCCGCGGTGGCTGGCGTGCTGGTGTCGCTGAGGAGTCCGCTGAGGTCACCTTTGGCTTGCCCTGCTGCTGTCGATGTTCCCGCTTCTTCTTCTGCGGCGGTGTCGACTGGGATGGTAGATTGCTCCGAGGTTGTCTCAAGGATTGATGAAGCTGAGAATGACTTCATCGGTAATCTGGTCGACAGCTTCTATAACAGTTTGGAGCAGACTATCGGTCTAGTCTTGAAGGGCTCGCCTGTGCCATTCTCGAAGCTGAAGATGGTTCTCTCCCGTGGCATTGAGTGTATCCGGGATTTTGAGAGGTACCATCAAGCTGCTGCTCTAGAGCTTCTGGTAGCTGACCTTGAGAAGGACGTTGAGGAATGGCGCCATTTCCATCGTTCAGACGCAGCGTCTTTGGCTGATGAACGGCTCACACGTCTTGTCGCCCAAAGGCGCGAGGCTCAGCTCGCCGCTCAAGAGGCTGCTGAGGCTATCTCCTCTGACTTGAAGTCCTTGGAGACAAAGCAAGCAGAGGTTGGGAGTGCAATTGACGCTTCCACCAGTGCTCTTCTTGATGCCGAAAATAAGGTTAAGAGGGCCGAAGAGATGATCCGGAAGGCAAATCTCCTCTTATCCAAAGCTACACAGATGCGTCATGAAGAGTCTGCGCGGCTTAAGCAGCTCAAGGCTCGGAGTGAGGAACTGGCACGGCAGAAGTCGTCATAGAGGGCGACTTTGACGGAGGTCGAGGCTCGTCTGGCTCAGGCGGTGGACTTCGATGAGGATGAGCTGAGATCACAGGCGCTGGCCCAGGCTGCTGATGACAGGAGAACGAGGCTAGCTTCGCTCGGGGATCGGATTCGATCTTACCATGTACACCTGTAGGCTCCTCCATGTATCCCATCCTTTTGGAATTTAATAAAAATTCTTTCTTTTGTCGTCTTTGTTTGTTTGGATAATGAGGCATGGCTGTCTGTTGGTTCAGATGTCGCAATGACATAACCGAATGGGACGTCGTCAGTCTCGAGGTCAGCCCTTTGCGGGGCTAAAAGGGGAGATACTTGCCTTTTGTAAATGTCAGCAAGCATCGAGATTGAGACTTAGCTGTCTGCTGGTTCAGAGGTCGCAATGACATAACCAATTGAGACGCCACTAAGCTCAATGGTAGATGAGGCCTAGCTATCTGCCAGTTCAGAGGTCGCAATGACATAACTGGTTGAGAAGCCACCAAGCTTCACAATGAGTGATACTCATCTTTTGTAAATGTCGACAAGTATCGAGACCTGTCTTTTGTAAATGTCAACAGGGCTCGGGATCGAGACTTAGCTGTCTGCTGGTTCAGAGGTCGCGATGACGTAACCAATTAAGACGCCACTAAGCTCAATAGTAGATGAAACTTGGCTATCTGCCAGTTCAGAGGTCGCAATGACATAACTGGTTGAGAAGCCACCAAGCTTCACAATGAGTGATACTCGTCTTTTGTAAATGTCGACAAGTATCGAGACCTGTCTTTTGTAAATGTCAACAGGGCTCGGGATCGAGACTTAGCTGTCTGCTGGTTCAGAGGTCGCGATGACGTAACCAATTGAGACGCCACTAAGCTCAATAGTAGATGAAACTTGGCTATCTGCCAGTTCAGAGGTCGCAATGACATAACTGGTTGAGAAGCCACCAAGCTTCACAATGAGTGATACTCGTCTTTTGTAAATGTCGACAAGTATCGATACCTGTCTTTTGTAAATGTCAACAGGGCTCGGGATCGAGACTTAGCTGTCTGCTGGTTCAGAGGTCGCGATGACGTAACCAATTGAGACGCCACTAAGCTCAATAGTAGATGAAACTTGGCTATCTGCCAGTTCAGAGGTCACAATGACATAACTGGTTGAGAAGCCACCAAGCTTCACAATTCGTGATACTCGTCTTTTGTAAATGTCGACAAGTATCGAGACCTGTCTTTTGTAAATGTCAACAGGGCTCGGGATCGAGACTTAGCTGTCTGCTGGTTCAGAGGTCGCGATGACGTAACTAATTGAGACGCCACTAAGCTCAATAGTAGATGAAACTTGGTTATCTGCCAGTTCAGAGGTCGCAATGACATAACTGGTTGAGAAGCCACCAAGCTTCACAATTCGGATTGGATTTGAAAAAGGTCTCGTCTTCTCGGGGAGAAACGAGGAAATCACTGTCATAGGTTTAATGTTAACGTAACAGCGGAATATGTGTGGTCCTACCATTCTATGGATGAGAATTGGTAAGTGACTTTGGAGGTCTCGCTCTCATGAGGAGAAATGAGGGGACTGCTGTCATAGGTTTAATGTTAACGTAACAGCGGAATATGTGGTCTTACCATTCTATGGATGAGAATTGGTAAGTGATTCTGGAGAGGGAATCAAGTGGGAGCAGATTCCTTGGGATTTTAAGCAAACCCCCAGCCACTGACAGGTTTGATATGCTTGGAGAAAGAGAGAGGCTCTCTTTGTGCGCATTTCGGACGCGCGGATCTCGATCAGAGGTGTAATGTTAACTTGATCGAGAGAAGGATCCTCGATTAAGGATAATACTTCTTTAAGAATTTGCCATTGATCGGCATCATGAGTAGGTCGCCATCTGCAGTTGTAAGGCGGTATGCTCCGTTTGAATAGACTGTCTCTGTCACAAACGGTCCTTCCCATTTAGGCTGAAATTTGCCTTTGGTCTTGTGCGTCATGATCATCGGTCGTCTGACGGCTAAGACCAGGTCTCCTTTCTGGAAGACTCTCTGCTTGACCTTCTTATTGAAGGCTTTTGACATCCGAGCCTGATATAGCTCGATGTGTTGCGGAGCTTGCAGCCGCTTCTCGTCCAGGGCTTCGAGCTCTTGAAGACGCAGGCGATCATTGTCTTCTGATGTCATCTTAGTAGTCAAGGCTACCCGCAATGATGGCACCTAGATTTCCAATGGGATGACCGCTTCGCACCCATATACTAGGGAGAAAGGCGTATTGCCTGTAGGTGTCCGAACCGTAGTCCGGTAAGCCCAAAGGCATTCACCGAGCTTTTCGTCCCAATCTCGCTTGTTCGAGGAGACAAACTTCTTGAGCAGCTTGATGATTGTCTTGTTAAATGCCTCTGCTAAACCATTGGCGGCAGGATTGTAAGCTGTTGAAGCCATATTCTGAATTCGGTATTTGTCGCAGAACCAATAGAATCCTTGGCTTATGAATTGAGGACCATTGTCGTGGATGATCCGCCTGGGGACACCAAATTGATGGATGACATGGTGTTTGATGAAGCTAACCAGATTGGAGGTTTTAACTTCGGCCAACGGTGTGGCCTCTGCCCATTTTGAGAAGTAATCGGTTATTGCCAGGATAAACCGGTGACCTCTTGCCGAAGAGGGACTGATTGGCCCTACGACATCGATTCCCCATGCTTCAAATGGCCATGAAGCAACAGTAGGGTGGAGCAACTCCGAAGGTTGGTGTATGAAGTCTGCATGGACCTGGCATGCCTTACACCTTCGTGCATATTGGGTGGCATCGGCCATCATGGTCGGCCAGTAGTACCCAAGTCTGTGCAGCCTGTCTTTAAGCTTTGGACCTGGCTGGTGAGCTCTGCAAATGCCATCATGTGCTTCTTTAAGCACTTCCTGTGCCTCTGAATGGGAAAGGCAACGGAGGAGGACACCGTCATATGAACGACGGTACAGTGTCTTCATAGTAGGATCATAGTAGAAACGGAGCGACCTTCGTCTGATGGACGCCGCTTCTTTGGGGTCGTCTGGAAGCAGACCGTGCAGAGCGTAGTCAATGAGAGGGAAGCGCCAATCCCTCGGCTCAAGATCCACGGAGATATTATGGACCTCTTGGATCCTTAGGATATGCTTGGAGCATACAAGATGTCGGGTTGCGACTGTGAGGTGATACTCGGTGTCGGCTGGCAAGGCTAGCGTTGTCGCTAATGCAGCGAGAGCATCCGCCTTGGTGTTCTGAGATCGAGACACATGCCCGATGTAGAAGCCTTCAAATAGGCTAGCCAGTTCGATGGCTGTATGATAGTAAGGCACCAAGTCCTCATGGCGGACTTCATATTCGCCTTTTACCTGACTGATGACCAGCTTTGAATCGCCGTAAGCTTCGAGGTAGCGTACCCCCATTCCCTGGGCGAGCTGGAGACCGATGAGCAGAGCATTGTATTCCGCTACATTATTAGAGCATGATTCTGTCAAGGAGAAAGCTCTGGGAAGGACATGATCCTGTGGGGAGATGAACACAACCCCCACTCCGGCAATAATCTTCCCTTGGGGCCCATCCGTGATGCTCCGTCGAAGAACATCTGCCACACTTCCTCTACTGAGGTTGCATTAGATTCGAAGACCTCATCAGGGATGTCTTCGTGAAGTTTTGAATGTTCTGGAACTGGATGAGCAGCTAAGAACTCTGCAAGGGCCTGGCCTTTAACTGCCTTCTGAGGAGTAAAAGTCATGTCGTATTGAGACAACAGAAGTGCCCATTTAGCCAACCTTGAATTCAGCGACCCTGGCTTCGTCATGAGAAGACGTAAAGGGTTCACCCTGGAGATGACATGTATGGTTTGGCCAACCAAATAATGTCGTGTCTTCTGGACAGCGAAGACGAGAGCTAAACACTCTTTCTCAATAGGATTGTAGCGAGATTCCGCTCCTATGAGAGTCTTGCTCAGATAATAAATGGCCTGCTCATGGCCATTGTCGTCCTTCTGAGCGAGGAGGGCACCGAGGGAATAGTCCAGAGCTTTTACATAAAGCAAGAATGGTTTCCCTGATGTAGGGGCCACTAAGACCGGAGGTTTTGTGAGATACCTCTTAATGTCTTCATAAGCTTCTTGACAGGCTTGGTCCCATATGAAGGCAGTACCCTTTTTCATGAGACGGGTAAAGGGCTGGCAACGGCCCGAAAGATTTGCTATGAATCTTCTGATGTAGGCTAATCTGCCCTGCAAGCCTCGGAACTCTTTGAGGTTCCTTGGTGGATGCATGTCCTGGATGGCTTTGACTTTGTCTGGGTCAAGATGAATTCCTTTTGATGTGACAATAAACCCAAGGAATTTGCCACTAGACACTCCCAAGAAGGATTTTGTCGGGTTCATTTTCAGCTGATGAGCCCGCATTATGTCGAACATCGTTCTCAGATCGCGAAGATGTTCATCTTTGCTGCGGCTTTTGACGGCAATGTCGTCAACATAGCATTCCACCGTCTTTCGGAGATGGTCGCGGAAGATCATGCTCATCGCCCGCTGGTAGGTTGCTCCGGCGTTCTTCAGTCCGAAGGGCATTACAGTGTAGCAGTATACCCCCAATGGCGTTCGGAAAGAAGTATGCTTCTCGTCATCAGGATACATTTTGATCTGGTTGTATCCTTAGAAGCCGTCCATGAAAGACATCCTTTCGAACCCGCATGTGTTGTCGATCATGACATCAGTGATCGGCAGTGGGAATTCATCTTTGGGACAGGCCGTATTGAGATCACGGTAGTCGATGCAGATCCGTATTTTCCCATTCTTCTTGAGAACGGGGACTATGTTAGCCACCCAATCTGGATGTTGTTCCTCCCAGATGAAGCCACAAGCAATGAGCTTATGAACTTCGGCTTCAATAGCCTCCATGATGTTTGGGCGGAACCGACGTTGTTGCTGCTTGACTGGCTTAACGTCGGGCTTGATGTTTAGACGGCGCATAGCGACCTGTGGATCAAGTCCAGGCATGTCTTCATAGCTCCAGGCGAAGACATCTATATACTCTTTTACGAGCATTATCAATTCTTCCTTTTCGATAAGTGATAGGCTTTCACTTATGAAAATCGGTTTGGGATGATCTTGATTGCCCAAGTTGACCTGGATCACCTTATCTTCGGTAGGTGGCTCGCATAGCTCAAACCGCTTTTCCCATTGAAGGCTCAATTGCTGGGCCCATGATTCCTCATCGGCAACCTCTGCGGGTTCCAACTGACTGCTCGAAGTCATGAGGCTTTCGAATATCCCTCCTATGCTGACATCAGAATCCCATTCGGAGGATGAGGCCGACTGTGATGGGATCGATCCATCGCCTTTGACCTGAACTGTTGTTGATGATGTGGGTGTGACATACCCTAACCCCCTGCGTGTACTATCATAGTAATTTGCAGGTTTCCCTCTTGGGACGGAGTTACGCATCAAGCTGCATCTTCCTTTTCTGAAGTTTAGGCCCGCTCCCTGCTTCAGGTTGTAACCCATCTTCTTCATAATATGGCGCGCTGATGGCGTGTAATGAAAGAACTGTGGAGCATCCGACTCTGAGCTTGAGTCTGTAGTTGAGAATCTCCCTGGCCGGGCTCTGCCGAAGATTATCGGCGCCTGGCCTTGCTTGGACGGAGGGACTACCAGCGTGGCCCCTTCTACGGCTTCCACAGATGTGCTAGCCACACTCGGCTTATGTACGGGCATATGAAGAGAGCCATCCATTATGGATTTAATCGACTCGATGCTCGCAGGATAATCAAAAGAAATATTATCATTAATTATCCATTCGCCTTCCTCCTCATGAGGGATCTTACATCGGGGATCATTAAAGCATGCTATAATTGGCTCGCCAATTAGAATGGCTGGCATGCCCGTTTCGGATTCCGAATCTGCCTCATTGCCACTTTCATCATCGTCTGGCAATGGTTCTCCCGGCGTTCCACTAGCCTCTTGATATAGGAGAGCATCAGTGAAGTAGTTTTTCATCCCCTTGAAGGGTTGCTTCTCAGCGAAGACAGTTCGTACTGTCGCATCATCCTCAACATACTTGAAGCACTGATGGAGAGTGGAAGGAACGATCCAGTTGGCATGGATCCATGGTCGTCCCAGTAGCAGGTTGTATGATGTGTCTGCATCGATGACATAGCATGTCACCTCTGACTTCAGGCTTCCGATTCTGCAGCGGAGCCGAATCTTCCCAAGTGGATGACTGCTCCCGGCATTGAAACCGTATATTGTAGTGGTGGTTGCAGACAACCTGTACAATGGTATGCCGAGGAAATAGAGGAGCCTTTTGGGGATGATGCTGAGTGCAGACCCCGGATCGACTTGTACTCTTTCAATGCATGTTGAACCGATATATCCGGTATAGTACAGAGGTCGATCATGCTTGTTGTCTTTGAGAAGCATATCTTCCGCCGTAAAGGTAATAGCAGGCACCTTGGATTGTGCGTGATGACACTCTGAGCAGGAAGGCCGCATCTCAACGCCAGGAACCTCGGGCATGCATGTCAGAAAGGACTCCGAGTTGGCCAGCGCATCTCTGAGTGCCTCTCTTGTCTCTTTAGAGAGACGAAGAAGCTCGTGTATTGTGATACGAGCCGGGATATTGGCTAAGTGGGCCAATATATCAAAGCGAAAGGGCGTGTCCAGCCCTTGGCTTGGCGGTTTCTTCAAAACGTGGTCGAACCGCACCTCCTTAGGCTTTTCCTTTCCCTTGGCTGGAATTGGAGTGGATGCCGGCATTGGTACTGACGTCGTTTGCTGCTGTATCTCGTCAGTAGGCTTGTCATACTGTCTTTGATATGACTTTCCAGACCGGGTGCCCGTCTGTTGGGGCGCATCTGCCTGCGCTGTACAGGCATGCTTCTCTTCCTCTGAATCGCTGAGGGAAGCCGAAGTAAGATTACCATCATCTGGCAGGACAGAGATGGCATTGCAGGACTTGCCCTTTTTGCTGGAGTTCTTCGACGTCCGCTGTACGTCTTGGACGAGGTCAGGGTGTATCCACATAACTTCCCCCGTCTCCAATGTCAAAGGGACGAGACCCTTGTTGTATTGAGTCATGGCTGGATGATGCTTGACTTCCAACCGCGGCGCCGGGGCTGAATAGGTCCCGTCAGGAACTGTGACCTTCTGGGCAGTGCCGAACTCAAGAGTTACCATATTGGCAGTGACTTTCTTCTGTTCCGTCTTCAGTGTGAGGACTCCGGCGTCGACCAAGGCTTGAATTCTATCCTTGAGAACATAGCACTTGTCAGTAGGATGGTGGATCATCCTGTGGTAGAGGCAGTACTTGGGATCATTTGTGCGCCCTATCTCATCAGGGCGTCGAGCATCTGGCAACTTCATCTTATTCCCTTTGTGGAGCAGATGGAATATCGTGACCACCTGGTCGTCTCTGAAGGAGTACTGTTTAGGAGGGAACTTGGGCTCCTGATTGTTGAAGCTGCTCTTCTTGGCCTTTGACTGCATGTCCCCGGTCAGCTCGACGGACATAATTTCCTTCCCTTTAGCTTGGGAAGACTGCGGGAGATCGCTGCGCCCTTTGTTGTTCGCGCCCCATTTGCTTCTAGGGGCGGATGGCTCGAACTTTTTAGCTGATTTCTCGGCTATCTCAGCTTGTTCGACCAGTTCCTTCCAAGTGTGGGCCTTGACAGCCCCCATGCGGACTTCTACTTGATCCAAGAAGTTGTGTCTACATGTTTGTAAAAGCATGGGTAAAGGCATCCCTGCTGGGCACATCAGAGATAGATTTCTGAACCGCTCAATGTATTCCCGGACAGATTCGCCTTTCCTCTGCACAGTGGAAAGGAGCTTGTCCATGGTCACTTCGGTGTCATCCTCATAGAAGCGAGAGAGGAACCGAGTTTCTAGGTCGACCCAGGAATTGATAGAGCCCTGAGGAAGGCTTCGGAACCAGTCGAATGCCACCCCTTTCAAGGTGCCGATGAACAACCTAGCCATGATGGCGTCGTTGTTTAGAACATTACCGGTCTGGGACCGGAAATAGTAGATGTGCTGATTGGGCGAGCTCTTACCATCATACGTATGCAACGTTGGTGGTTTGAACTTTGGCGGATATGGCACTGAATCCCATTCCAGTGGGTAAGGACGGACTACCCCCACTTTCTTCAATTCATCCTTCTGAGCCAGGGATGAAATTTGAGCTTGAAGGCCTTTAAGGACTTCAGCATCTAGGGAAGAACCTCCCTTGGATTTCGGATCATTGCTAAAGTGTTCCTCCTCATCGTGGTGGCTTCCGGTATCATCGCCGCCCCGATTGCTGAGGAGTTGGGCAAGCATCTATTGAATATTGTCCAGGGCTTCCTGCTGGGTCCTGGAGGTTTGCTCTTGAGCTTCCAAACGCCGACGAAGGTCATCATTGGCGTTATCGGTCATATTGACCGTTGCTTTGTCCGTTCGCACAGAACTGACTGTTGCTGAAGAGGCATACCCGCTGTCTTCATCTTCTCCATCGGATGATTAGGGTGACCGCCTGGGCTGTGGCATGGTTGGGACCGTCGAGGAGGAAGGCTGCTCATAATTATAGGGTATCGCCACCCTGGATCTGGTGTTTCGGAAAACACCTTCTTTTTTGCACCAAGACTTCACCCAAGCCCGGGCTATAATCTGGATCTGGGGAGCCGAAAGGGGTATCATCAGATGTATGACTTTCCCTGTGTCGCTCTCGTCCTCTTCCGGTCATGTTGACGGACGCGAAGGCTGGGCCTCACGAAGTGCTCCTTTCATGATGCTTCTCTGTGGCATGTGTGGACAACCGGTCAAACACCGATTGACGGTGCGGAGATGCAGCCTTGATTGGATATTGCCGACAGCGGGCTGAATGGATTGTCATAAGTCAGCATCCTCTTTGACAACAAGGGGAAGTGGTTTGGAGAGACTCCAATTCCCGCTTGTTTGTCAAGAATTATCGCAGGTTAGGCTCAACAGAGCCTGAACAAACCCATGGAGAGGCCTTTCTGGAGCGTACAAGGGATGATGCTCCGTTCTTCTTATCCCTGCAGAAGGGATTAGTACTGAATAGTACTTTTGCGCTAGCTTCACCGACGGGTGTGAGCTTAGTGCCTGATGAATTGGGGAGCGGAGCACGCTGTGGTGCTTTGCCCGCTATTCTGCTGCGAAGGGGATCAACCTCAGATAACACTGCGGTCTTAGCCTTGCGGCCGCGAACCCAGTGAATTCGTTGTGGTACAATAGCTTCGCTTGTGGAAGCGAGGCTGACCAAAGGCTTTGCTGCCCTTGATTCAGGTGACGGTATGATTGCCGTCGTGACTTCATGGCTGGCAGCATCGTCAGGGCAGATGGGCATCTTACCATTTTCTTCGCGGGAGAGGCGCAGTCTCGGCATGACTATACGGGAGCTTTGGTTGAAGACTCTTGCTTAGGCTTCCATATCAGCCTTGACAGGGGTCTTCTAGGTTCGCAGGGAACCTGAATAGCCACAAGCGGGGCTGTGGGGTGCTGGCAAAATTCCGCCTCTGGTTTCTGATCTGAAACCTTGGTCATGAAGACCTTCCTGTGCTTCCGTGCTCGAAGCGTCAGGCCACCCCCAGAGAGGACTTCTTCAAATCTTCCTTGATCGATCTGGATAACCAGGTTCTCAAAAGTGCAGGATCTGGGCTGCGGGCATGTTTCCTTGTTGCGCCAGAGAACTGCGGCAGGTTTGTAGAGAACCTTTTCCGTCTTCGCAGAGACTTTGCTTGAAGATTTAGTCAGAGAAGATCTGGCTGCACCGACTTTTCTGAATTCAGAGATAGACCCGAAGGTCTGTTCGTCACACTGCGACACTTGATTCTCAGCAGAGGAGAATACATTCCCAGCGGAGTCGCCATCTTGTTTTCCATTATGTTTGCAAAGGGAAAAACTTACAATAAAAATTTGAGGAGCTAAATTACAAGTATTCTTAAAAAGATTACAAATAGATCTCCTCAGAGATTCTGGAGAAGTGTGCCGATAGGAGTCTGGTCAGCGCGCGACCACTTTGTCCTTTGACGATGCGAGCGATGAGATTCCCTTCTCGCCTGGTCCGGGAATCAGAGAATAGAGGGATTGGTAGAACCCTCTTGCTACTTCTCAAAACCGCCTTCTGTGAGGAATTCCTTCTCGCCTGGTTCCAGAGATTCCTTGAGGAAAAGAGGTTGTTAGGGTATCACCACCCTGAAAGAGAGAAGTATTTCTCTAAATAGTCTCTGAATTCGAGAACGCACGGTGCGTTGTAAAGAAGCCTCTGCTTGTGGAGTCCTCTCTTTTTTTTTCTTTGAAGTCTCTCCCGATCTGATTGATCTCTCTCTCTCTCTCCGTCTCTGTACCCTTGATGGGCTACTTATAGGGAAAGCAAGGGTATAATCGTCCCCTTTGAAGATATGGAAACAGATTGAACCGAATCTGTTTTATTTAGAAAGTAGCCTTGCTGCGAGGCTAGGATAGCTTCTGCGGAGCTAGAAAATGGCAAGTCGGTTGATCTTTCTGATTTGTTTTGATCCTTTCCATCTCATTGGAGGATTTTCTCTGATTCTCTTACTCGTTTCAAGAGAGTCAAGAGATTGCGGCAATCACCTGCCATATTTGAATCCTGATTGGATTTGATTTGTTTGAATCCAATCTCATCAGGAGATTTGATCGGTCAAAAGTTGACCATAGCAGGCTGATATCGGAGCTGCCCGCTTTGAAGCTCATAGCGGAGCTAGAGGCAATCTTTAGCGAAATCCTAAAAAGAGGCTTTTCGGTGAAGCTATCAGTTAGCTTCCTGGCGAAGTTGGATGATGCTAGCCTCTCAATCGAGGCTATCTCCTTGGGCTAATGTAATGCTAAATGCTAGCATCTTAGACCTGCTGAGGTCTGTTTAGAAACATCCCGGGCTCACTGTTCTGCTTGCTGGATCAGTGGAGTCCAAACCGCTTCCTTGTCCCTTGGAGGTGGGTGAAAACTGGTCTTCAGCTCGTCTGTCCCTTGTCTTTTGTAAATGTCAACAAGTTTAGACATCGTTCGGACCAATGAGAATCTTGTCTTTTTTAAGTGTCAACATTACTCAGTTCCACCTTTTCCTAATGAACAACCATTTGTCATGGAAACGAGTAAAGATCTCTGTGTGAGTCCACTCTTCCATCACCACACATGTGTGACTCACATTATTCACAAACTTTCCAAAATCAAGATTATTATACTCCCATTCTAGAGCAACCATTTGTAGAAATATCACGTTTAGAAAAGAGTATAGACATCTTGCAAGAGTCTTTGTTACAATATCAAAAAACACGTGCCGAGTCTTTCAATAAGGTGGATGAACAATTGAGTCAATTGGTTAACATCTATAGGAATGAGGAGACTCAATCTTATCAACCTTTGACCAATTCAGCTATGCCACACTCTATTGATATGACTCAAGACTCCTGTCATTTTGGAAATCAAGATTCTATTTCAGCACAATCATCTGAACTTGTCCATCCCATTGACATTTTGGCAAGTTTTCCTTTTCCTGAAATTGAACTTGAGTGTGAATATGATCCTGAACTTCCACTTGATGATTCAATTTTCTTCCTGATTCAATTATGACTCCAGTGTCTTCACATGATTTCACTTCATTTCCCGAGTCAGTATTGGATCCAGTGCCTGTCCATTGTGAAATTGAATCACCAATCATTCATGATGATCATATTGAACTTGACCAATTCATACTTTGAAAGTCCATTTGATAAATGGTAAGTTCTCATTTTTGTGGAATTGAACTCAATGAGGAATGTGACTTGACCCTCAAGTTTGTGATTTAATTCAAATACCTGAATCATTATTGACTCCTATTTTGTTACCCAATTTGAGTAACATTTTAGAGTCAGTTTTGATTCCCAACCCTCCTGAACTTGAATCACTAATCTTAGATAGTCACATTCCATCATGGGGAAATGAATGTGGACCTGAGCTTTATCTTTTTGATTTGGACCCACTTCCTGAACCAATTTCGACTCCCGAACCTTTACTTGACTTAAGTCATTTTTCTGAGTCGGTATTAGTTCCCATATTCCCAAGTCCAAATCAATCATTCCATCTTTTCATACTCCATTCTGGGACAAGGATCTTGATAAATTTGATTCTGAAATTATTTAGAAATTTGGAAATTGGATGGGGTAAAATTCCTAATAAAATTCACACATACATACATCATTCTTGTGGGTTGTATCATGGAGGTTTCTGGTGGGTTCCTTCGGACTCCACGCAAGAATGATTGGGCCGCCTTTCGTGGACCTATCAGACCGCCACCGGAACCATCACCTTGAGGTAATTTTTCCTTCCCTCTCTATTTGTTTCATGCATACATATATCATGATGCATTGAGGACAATGCATGAAATAAGTGTGGGGGAGGGTTTACTAACATAGAGTTTTTAGATTTCTTTCTTTTACACTTCTTTTAGGATACTTTTAGAAATCTTTCCTTTTGTATAGAAATTTTCTCTTTCTTTAAAAACTTTTTGAAATAAGAGACAAAAGTTTTGATCTATTTTTAAGAAAATTAAGATGTATCTTAGAAATAAGAAAGCCTTAATTATGACATCTTAAACCTAGTTGAAATAATAGATCTTGTTTGAAATTATAGGCTAAGTAAGTAAAATTGGGGAGATATTTTTATCTTGAATTTTTTGCCTTAGAAAGTATGCACTTCACATTTACACATTTCTGGGATGGAAACAAAGACCAAAAAGGCCATAAAAAAAAAGAAAAGAAAAAGAAAAAGAAAAAAAAAATATATATATATAAATAAAACATCACTTATTAAGCTGGATAATTGTGCCTCAAGAAGCATGATTATTCACGCCTAATGGTGATAAAGGAAATAAATAATCCCCTTTAGTTTCGTGGCCTTTTTCACTCGAGTCCTTAAACCCGAGGGATGTTTCCTCATCTGGTGCCCTAAGACTGACTGGTTTGGGAGTCATCGGTTATAGGCTCGCTACATGGGTGAACTAGAAAGCCTAAACTAAGGGAAGAAGAAAAAAAAAAGAAATAAAAAATATATAAATAAATGGCTTGATGGTTAAAGTTGAAATCCCAGAAATCTTCACTGTCACGGTGTGCATACTATCTAGGTTTTATGAAAGATAAAATATTCAATCCAATTTTGAATTCTTACCTTAATTGAAGACAAGATCCTGCATGGAGACTAAGTTTAAGGAAGAATAATTATAGGTGAACTTATGACCTAAGATCACTTATATTTTTGCAAAATAGTTCGAAAACATGTCTCTCTTTCAAAATGAATTTTTAAAACACTAACATTTGTCTTCTTTCTTTATGGATTTTGTGGGTGCAATCCGCTGAAAATCCTCAGGAGACAACACTCCTCCTCTAGGGTAACCTAGAGGTTTAACGGCTTGTTACACACGCTCAGTGCAATCGCGTCACCTGTGAAAGTGGTGTAATAATCCTTATAGTATAGTTTTTCTTCTTGTTTGCTCGGGACGAGCAAAAGAATAAGTGTGGGGGTGTGATTAGTCTACAAATTCTGCATTATTATATCGCATTTCTCACAGTTTTTATGAATAAATAGTCGTCTAAATCGTGTTTTGGTCTTAATTGCAGGTAAATCCAAAGTCCAAGGGTAAAGATGGAATAAGAGGCTAATTTAGCTCAATTTATGCTAATTAATCCCGCAATTACTTGGAGGCCAAGCAAAGGATTTTCTAGAACATGCATTGTACCTAGACTCCTGAGCTGTCAGACGAATATTCGGGTGAAAGTACCAGAAAAGGGGTATATCTGAAAGCCGCTAGAAGCCAGACGAACGCGTGGACGAAATCCAGAGAATTAATTCTCTGGAATTGCCGCAAAACACGGCAAAGGCGCGGCAAAGTTAGGGAGCCACGCGTCGATTTTCGACGCGTGGCCCCGTCTCCTCTTCTGGATCCTTCTGAGCCCTATAAATAGCCCTGCAGTAGCCCAAACCGAGAGCAGACTGCGTTTTTTAGGAGCAGATCCAGATTTTAGTGTAGAGTAGGTGAGTTTTCTTCATTTCTTTTATTTTCATTTCTTTTTCTTAGATCATTGTAGTAGGGCTGAGTGATTTCTAGAGAGAGATAGTGAGGGATTGATGTAATAGAGAGTGACCTCTATGTAAAGATGCCTCTTTTCTCTTTCATTGTAATCTCCTCCTTCTACATGATTTCTAGCTAGTTTTCTTTTCATGGCAATCTAACTACTAACCACTAACCATCTAACCACTTACTTGATAATTCACATGAATCGGGTTGCCTCTACAAGGCCTTGTTCTTGCAAGAGCCATTGATGGCCAAAGATGATGGGTTCTAACATCTAACTTGCTAACTTGCTAACCAAGCTAACTCTCTTTTATTTTCATGCTCTTTTATTTCATGCTTGTAGTGTAATGAGTGATGCTTGTAATTGCTTGTTCTTGTTGCAATGTTTTGATTGTTATGAACCATCCATGAGCCATGCTTTGTATTGCTTCTTGAAGATAAGGATTGTGATGGCTGAGGATCCAAATGTGAGGCAACTATCTCGAAGAGGTTAGCATGGTTAGTGGAGTACTTAGTAGTTAGTAGCCATGAGTTTTCTTTTACCTTTGTTTTAGAAATCGTTTTCAAGTTCCTCTTCTTATTTTCTTATCGACGTTTTCATCGCTCTCCTCACCTACCACATGCTTGTTTTCATTTTCTTTTCTTTTTCATTCTTTCAACATAGAAGAATTGTTAACATCTGACGTGACTAGTGACTGTTAATGCTTCTATCGCCTCCCTTCCCTGTGGATACGACCCGTTGAGCCAATGCTATAACGGAAGTATCGAGGGTATACTAAGCACATTCGAGCTTTTCATTTGATTTCATATAATACACATTTTGAGTGCTAGTTTCCACCCCGATCAATCTTCTCAGTTTATAAAAAGAAAATAAAAATATTAAGTTAAGTTAAGAAGAAGATGGTAGAAGAAGAGATGATGATAACGTTGTTGTTTTATCTATAAAAGAAAAGGAACCAAAAAGAGATAAAGAAAAATGTGATGCAAAGATTAGAAATAAAAAGAAATAAAAGAATAATATTTACCTCTACTGTTGAACCATAAATGAAATTTTCCTTAGCATCGAGTAAAGCAAAGTAATAGAAAGAATAAAGGAAAGTAAGGCTTCGGCGAGATCGAGCAACGAAGAAAAGCGGGAAACCTCCATTGATTGTCACCTTCAATATAAGTTTCTTGAAGAAAAAAATACAATAGTGTCACTCTACAATAACTCTTCCTCTCTTTTAATTATGTAACTCTCTCTAACCTAAAAATAAAATAAAATAAAGAAAATAAAAATTACATTGAAGAAGAAAAGAAAAACCTAAACTAAAGCTCTCACTCTGAGATGGTGCTCCCCTTCTTGCCTTTGAGATTGCAGGTATTTATAGAAGAAATGCAGAGGTTAGAGGAGTATGAAGATAGGAAAAGCTGGCTATTTCTGAATTTGAGTCCTCCCTTATCTCCAAACTTGATTTGACGTGGATATTCAGTTCTGATCTGCAGTTTGTTAGCGTATTGATTTCTGAATATTACTTATCAAATGATAGAATTAGAAATAGTGATCAACATAAGAGTTGTAACTCTGTAAGTTCTCTTTCTGGATCATCTTGAATCATCAGATTTGAGATTCGGTAGCGAAAGTTATGATTCAAATACTGAAATGAATCCAGTCAGAATCTGAGTCAAACTTGCTTCATCTCATCCGTTGATCTTCTCTCTATCCATTTATCTCTCTGTATTTGATATTATTCTCGACTGATCTTTAGCTAACCAAAATGGATTTGTAGAAATCTAAATTTTACTGGTTTCCATTTGGTGTTATCCTTCTGATTTGCTCTGATCTTCAGCTGAACATTTGCCCAATCCTTGATTTGTTCTAACTAGATCTGGGATCATCCTCAGCTAACCAAATAGATCCAGTTAAATCTGATTTTAACTGGTATTTATTTGGTTTAATTCTCTTTCTCTTCATTATTATCTTCTACAAAATAGACATTTAAGACAAAGAAATTAGCAGATTTATTACACGATAAATGTAGGAGTGTAATGAAAAAATGCAAAATATGTGTACGATCAGAATTCATAATTCTCATGATTAGACTGACAATCATTTGAGATGCCCTGAGCTTGATCCTGTCTGGAACGTGGTCTTCAAGAGTATTGTAAAACCATTTGAAGCCACCAGAGGTGATCGTGGTGAGTGTCTAGATACGCAGTCCAGACCTCTTTAGTGCTCTGAGCTAGTTGTTGGTGTACTGTTGAACCAGGGATAAACAGTGGTCTGCTTGTGTCAGTATACTGTTGAACTGATTGCAGAAGTAAAGACTGAATGCAAGTCTTGTAGACGCAGGGGTCATATTGCTCTAGAGACGCCATCCTCATTCGGAGTGGGGATGAGTCTATTAATTTGCTGAAGAAACACGGCCTCTGGAGGGACGTGATCTTTGAAGTGAAGACGCAGCTCTCACCCTGTTGACTAGACGCAGCTCTAGTCTTGCTGAAGAGACGCGACCTTTAGAGGGACGTGATTTTTGAAGTGAAAACGCAGCTCTCACCCTGTTGACTAGACGCAGCTCTAGTCTTGCTGAAGAGATGCGACTTTGGAGGGACGCGATTTTTGTTAAACACGAGTCCCGTGTTTTGGGCGCGTTGCCACGTGTCCGACAGAGTTGAGGGGACATCCTTCCTTTGACGCGCAAAATTCGTGTCGCATTTAAGATGCATGCCACGCGTTGGACGGGGATTAGGTCTCGAGACATGCGCCGCGTATCTCTATGGATCACTGTGCTTATAAAAGATAACAGTCTTTCAAGAGTCATCATTAGACTCTTCTTCTTCTTCGCTGAGCTTTTTATCGAGGGTTAAGAAAAGTTTAAAGTTTTTTCCATTTTCATCGTCTTCAACACCGATTTCACGATTGCGATGGGACCAAAAGCTAAGCATGTTGCTTCGTCCTCGAGTGCTGCTGTCTCTGAGACTCAAATGGGTGGTCCTTCCACGCAGGAGGCCCTTGTTTCAGGTAGTAAAACTATCTGATTTGGTTTCTGCCATTGAAGGGGCTTAAAGAGTTCTCTTAACTATTAAGTCTCTTTTTAAATGTGAACCGCCAACGCAAGGCTCATGCCCGTGTTTGATTTTCAGACGCAGCTCTTGAATTGGTAGGCAAGACGCGGGTTTGACGACCTCCGTGTCTTTGCTTCATCAATCTTGAGTCGATATCTGTTTGTGAACGCGGGCCTCATTGAGCCCTGAGTTGGAGCTCAATACTCAGAATTTTTCTAAGTATGAGAAGTTCAGACGCAGACTTTCTATGATTCTCGCATCTTTAAGATCAGGCACAAGTTTCAGTGATTCTCGCGTCTGAGTCCGACACTTAGAAAAATTTCTAAGTTATGGATTTAAAATGCGGGCTTCATGCAAGCCTCGCATTTTTTGAGTCTGAATGTAGATTTTTTTGATTTCCGCGTCTGAGTTCATTCCCGTGTTGAATTTAAACACTTAGCCATTTTCTTTTAGATTTCTGACTAAGTGTCATCTTCATTGCAGTGCAATACTCTTCCAACCCCTTATCCAAGAAGTATCACTTTGGGCATGTAGGTGGCGCTGATCGTAATCTGACCTTTGTGCTTCAGAAGATTGCCCCTGTGACTACTGGTAAGTCAAAGGAGTGAAGGAGAGAATCTCCAAGGCTAGTATGGTGACCCTTCGGTAGATTATCCCTGATGGGCTGTTCGAGGCGGATTCTCGTACTCCGCTAAGAAAGCCTGCTTCTTCTTTGGTGACACCATTGACGAGGATGATAGGATTCTACTTGACGGAGATTATAAGTGGCTTCGTCAGATAGGGGACAGAAGGTTCTTTCTTCCCAATATGGAGAGGATGTATTCCTTGTCCTATCTTTAGCATATCTCTATTCATCGCACGATGGAGTGGGATCTTTCCCGTTTGTTTTCAGCGTGTCTCTCGACAGATTAGGTGCCAAAGAAGCATACCCTGCTGGCCATGGGAAAGATATCTTCGGTTTATTTTTCGGGTTAGTCAGGCCTGAGTATCCGAAAGGAGAAACCCCTCAGCTTGCCGCCACCTTTATCAATCATTTCTTGAAAGTTAGGGGTGATTTTTCCATCGACTTTTGCCCGCTCGGGTGGGTCTATTCTACTGACAAATCATGGTGGGATAGAATGGTTGGATTTGTTCTTATCGAGCTCGGGGCTCTGCTGCAATAGGTGGGATTATACCATTGGTTAGGGCCATACAGTATGGCCTCCCACAGAGTTCCCATAATTTTTATGGCGTCCTGGAGTATAATAATCCTCTGACGGGCACATTTTTACCCAGTCAGAGAGATGGGGCTTACTTTTCATGAGCTATATGAAGTCTCGGGGTTGCTTATTGGAGATGCCCCTTATGAAGAATACGTCCTGACTTCAGAGGAGCTTCACTTCTTGAGGAAAGAGGACCCTCAGGTGTATGAGATATACTGAAAAATATTGTACCACTTCCACATCTGCGGGCAGATATCCTCCTGGAAGAATAGGGGTGTCAAGAAGATGTCCTAAGTGAGCTATCTGTTCAATGGCATAAATGAAAAGGATAGCCCAGTGACTAGTCTGGCTCCTTGCAACGTTCCAACGGTGCATGCTTAGTTTGTTCTCTGACATGGTGGAACGTTTTCTTAGATTTTCATGGATGACTTCTCCATCTACGGAGATTCATTTGATCAGTGTCTTCATCACCTAGAGTTAGTGCTACAAAGATGCATTGAGAAGAACCTAACTCTAAACTGGGAAAAATGTCACTTCATGTGAGACAGGGGATTGTCTTGGGCCATGAGATTTCGAAGAGAGGCATAGAAGTGGATAAGGCTAAAGTAGAAGTGATTGCTAAACTTCCACCACCCAAAAGCATCAAGGATATTAGATCCTTTCTAGGGCATGTGGATTCTACCGACGGTTCATTAAGGACTTTAGCAAAATCGCGAGGCCCTTAACCAACTTGCTCGCTAAGACGTGCCCTTTGATTTTAACGATGAGTGTTTTAAATCATGGGGGAAGCTTAGCAAGAACTTATCTCTGTGCCTATCATTTCTGCTCCTAATTGGACCCAGCCATTTGAAATCATGTGTGATGCATCTGATTTTGCTATTGGCGCTGTTCTAGGACAGCGCATCGACAATAGGCAGCACGTGATTTATTACTCGAGTAGAACTTTGAATGACGCCCAATAGAACTATACAACGACTGAGAAGGAATTCTTGGCCATTGTCTTTGTGTTAGAAAAGTTTCGGCCCTACTTGTTAGGTTCGAAGACGGTGATTTTTACGGATCACTCGGCTCTGAAATACCTCATGACCAAGAAGGAAGCAAAAGCCCGACTGATTCGGTGGATCCTTTTGCTTCAAGAATTTGACTTAGAAATCTAGGATAAACGAGGTATAGAAAATGTGGTTGCTGATCATCTCTCACGAATTCCAAATGCACCAAACTTCCAAGCTCCGATCAACGAGAATTTCCCTGACGAACACATCCTAGCCATTCTTAAGGAACCTTGGTATGCGGACATTGTTAATTACCTGGCCACGGGACAATTACCCGCTGACTGGACAAAGCAAGACCACGACCGCTTCTTTGCCCAGGTACGATACTTCTTCTGGGAAGAACCGTATCTTTTTAAGTATTGTCCCGACCAAATTATTAGATGATGCATACCAGAGGAGGGACAGAGGAGTGAGCTCAGCTTTTGCCATGACCTTGCATGCGGAGGACACTTCGGTCCCGTAAAACTACAGAGAAGGTTCTACAAAGTGGGTTCTACTGGCCCACTTTGTTCAAAAACTCATATCATTTTTGCATGTCATGCGCAAATTGTCAGAAAATTGGAAGATTTCAAGAAGAGACATGATGCCCCTAAACCCGATCCTTGAAGTTGAAATTTTTGATGTTTGGGGTATTGATTTCATGGGGCCATTTCCCAATTCCTTCGGCAACCAATTCATTTTGGTTGCTGTAGATTAAGTCTCTAAATGGGTAGAAGCTGTGCCAACTAAGACGAATGATAACAAAGTGGTTGTCAAATTTCTCAAAGAGAACATCTTCTCCCGATTTGGCACCCCCAGAGCGATAATTAGTGATAATGGATCACATTTCTGCAACAGAGTTTTTGAAACTCTAATGCGAAAATATTCCATCAATCACAAGTTATTCACTCCGTATCATCCCCAGACAAATGGGCAGGTCGAAGTCACCAACCGACAGATCAAACTCATTCTGGAAAAGACTGTCGGACAAAACTGAAAGGATTGGTTGGTTAAACTCAATGATGCATTGTGGGCTTACCGCACTGCTTTTAAGACAGTTCTGGGGATGTCTCCTTATAGAATCGTGTTGGAAAAGCCTGTCATCTGCCAGTAGAGTTAGAACATCGGGCCCTCTGGGCAATTAAGCAACTCAACTTTGATCTGACCAAGGCCAGTGAACTTAAGAAACTGCAGATTTCAGAATTAGAGGAGATACGGAATGAAGCCTATGAGAATGCCCGAATCACCAAGAGCAGAACTAAACTTTTTCATGACCAAATTATAACCCGAAAAAACTTTGCACCGGAAGATAGGGTTCTGCTATATAACTCTAGGCTTTATATTTTCGCGGGGAAGCTGAAAACTCGTGGTCAGGACCGTTCATTGTGCGCACTGTTTTCCCACACGGTGCTGTGTTTATTGCAGACCCTAAGAACAACACGGAATTCAAAGTCAATGGGCAAAGACTGAAGCCCTTCTTGACCACTGAGCCCACGACTCCGGATGATAGTGTGCTGACTCTTTTTGCCCCGTCATATACCTAACCACAACAAATAAATAAAAAAATAAAAAAAACTTGTTATATGCTTACCCCTTCTACATTTTTCTTTTAGCCTATTCGCACTTGCCGGCCCGAGTCCACGTCATCATTTCTTCCTCCTATTTATTACATTCACATTTCCATATGCATTCATTGAGGACAATGCATTAGATAGGTGTGGGGGGTGCTAACACTTTTCTTTCCTTTTCTTTTTATTCTTCTTTCTTCTTTCAAAAAAAAAATTATTCTTCTTTCTTCTTTCAAAAAAAAAAATCTAGATTGAAAAGAAATTTCATACTCTTTGTAAATATACCAAAAGATTGTAGGAATTACGGGAACCTTATTAAGGATCTTTATTTTTGCCTAAGTAAACAAGAAAGAATGGTTTGACTAAAAAGATAGGAGGGATAAGGAAAATAACTCATACCTTTTATTTAGCCTTAGTAGAATATGAATAATTCACACACACATGCTTGAGATTTAGAGACACGACTCTGAAAAAAAAAGCTGGATAATTGTGCCTCAAGAAGCATGATTACTCATGCCAAAAAAAATTCATATATAAATCTTGATTTTGTGGCCTACTCCACTTGGATATTTGACCTGAAGGGTGTTTTTCCACCTGGTGCCCTAAGATCATCTGGTTTGGGAGTCATCGGTTTGATATGTGTTACATAAGTGAAGTAGAAAGCCTAATGGAATCAAGAATAATAAGTAAATATTAATAAATTAAAAGATATTCAAAGTTGAGTTGAAAATTCCCAAGCACATCACACTTACACAGTATGCATATCTATCTAAAGTAAAATAAAAGAATGAGTTAGAAGTACAAGATCCTTTCTAAATTTAAAGAAAAATCATAGTTTCTTTTTATGAAGGCTAAAGTATAAGAGGGCTTATGAGGGTTAAACCTAATTCTTACATCATTCGGTCATTTTACTTAGATGATTGAAAGTTCTTTTTCATGAAAAAAAACAAAAAAAAAATTAAATTAAACAACTAACTTCTTTTCTTTACTTACTGGATTTTGTGGATGCAATCCGCTGAAAACCCTTAGGAGACAACACTCCTCCTCTAGGGGAAACCTAGAGGTTTAACGGCTTGTTGCACATGCTCAGTGCAATCGCGTCACCTGCGAAAGTGGTGTAATAATATTCTCATTTTTGTTTGCTCGGGACGAGCAAAAAGATAAGTGTGGGGTGTGATTAATCTCTAATTTTGCATAATTTTCATCACATTCTCATATTTATTCATGTAAAATTTTGCTAATAAAACCTTGCTTGCTTGATCCTAGGTCCATGGTGTGCAAATGAAGAAGAAGACCTAAATCACTATTTAATTGGTGATTAAGAGCCTACAAGTAGCCATTGACTTTAGAGTGAAGATTTTGTAAGTCTAGGGCATCAAATCGAAAATCCAGGAGCTCAGGTGGACAGAAGACAGACTGGGCAGCGCACTGCCCAAAACTGGGCACGCGCCGCCCAGCCTGGGCCGCGGAAACGCGGACCTTTGGGTGCGCGCGCGCTTGCGTTTTGGGCCACGTGCTGTTCACGTGGCCCCCTTTGCCCTGGTGTCTATAAAAACCCCCAGGGGTCTTCAGTTGGAGCAGATCCAGAGTTAGAGCAAGTTTTTGTAATCTTGTTTTTAGGTTTGTAGTGTTGCTATTGTTCTTCTTCTAGTTGTTGTTTTAGCCATTAGAGTGAAAGAGAGAGAGTGTGTAAGTGTTGTATTGGAAGGGTGACAAGCTAATACAAGTACTACTTCTCTCCTTCTTTCCATATACTTGTCTTTGTCAATTGCTTTACTTTCTTGTTGTAGTCTAACTTCCTTCTTCTTCACTCCTTTTCTTTTACTTTGTTGTAGTGTAACTTCCTTTCTTTAACTTTCCTTTTCTTTTGTTTTCTTGTAGTGTAACTCCCTCTCTCCACTTCTTTTTCTCTGTTGTTTCTTTTACTTTTATGGCTAACTAACTTTTCAATAGCATGGCTAACTAACTACTAACCCACTAATTTCTAACACTTGATTGATAACCCAAATGAGTCAATAGTGTCAAACAAGTCTTGTGCAAACAAGAGCTATGGCATCTTAAGACGAGGGTTCTAACTCTAATTTACCTACAAGTATTTACTTTCTTATACTTCATGCTTAATGAGTTTGATGATTTATGAGTTGAGTACTTTACTTGTTATTGTAAGTTAGAGACTTTTCCTTTTAACTTTGCCGATACCAATTGTGCACTCGAGTCTTCCCTTATTCTCGCCTTCTATCGGATCTTGATAAGGGAATGTCCGAGTTTTTGCCGTGTAAAGCTAAGTTTTAGGATGAACTTTCACTCGATTTCCACGTGAATAGTTCCAATGCAAAAGATTTGTGTTCGCCTATTATCCATCGTGAGGCTACCTTCCAAAAGTTAGAAATTAGTGGGAGCACTTAGTAGAAAGTTAGCCATGCATTTTTACAACTAAAAGAAATCACTTTTACAAACCACCAAAACATTTTCCAACAATTCTTCAAACAACTTGTTTTCACTTTTCAATTCTTTATTTGGACACAAAGAACTTTCTTTCTTCTTGAACTTTGAAGCCGCATCAAGCTTCCATCGCTCTCCCTCCTTGTGGATCGACCCGCATAGCCACTTCGCTACTACGGAAGAATCGCAAAAGCAGTAACATCAACCCACACTTCCTTCTCTTATTTTAGTACTTGCTTTTTGCCGATCACTGACCTCACAAGACACCCAATTATCATACCAGCCTCGGTTTCTGCACATGGTATTCCCTGGTTAGTAGGATGCCTGATTTTACAATAAATACCTCTTGCATTAAGAGCATCAAGGCATCTTATGAAACCAAGTTGGAGTCTAACAAACGTGTGCGAGGTATGGACGAGTATCGGGCGGCCGAGAGGCAAACAGGGAGGGAAGCAGGGATGGAGCCAAAGACAGTAGTACCTAAGGGGCAACCTGCTAAAAAAAGTCGGCAGGCTGTGACCAAACGTTCGCGGCTCTGCTTCTAGGGTGAGCCTATCCTGAAGAAGGCGAGGAGGGAATCAGGGGCTGAAGCTTTGATGCCCAAGGTAGTTCCTTCTGTGTTGAGGAGCAGGGGAGGAAGAAGAAGAGGAGGAAGAAGTCCCCGCCCTTCGATCTCGCGGCCTGCGCAGCAAGGGTCCCATGATCCTAGAGGAGGGAGAGCTCGCGAATGAACCCATCATGGCCGAAGAGGTCGAGCGACCTGAAGTTGACTTGGTGGGGAGGGATGGCGTTGAGATTTCGGGAGTCTCAACTCAGCCTGGACCTTCTTCAATTCATGAGAGAAGGGTAGAGGTACAATAACCTGGGTCTTCCAGTGTATTGATGCCCACCTCGCGGGTTATCGATCCCAGCCCTACTACCGGGGTATTAAGTGGTAAAGCCTCGATCGCTGAAACCTCTTGTGTTGAGCTGTCGTCTTCATCATCCGAAGAACATGGATATTATTCTAGCGAAGAAGTCAATTTTGACGATGAACCCGCTCTTCCTGACACAAGTAAATTCTCACATATCTAAGAGGAAGAGATACAGGGATATGTCCCTGTGACGGTTTTGCCGATAGCAAGGATCGCCGCTACTGAAGGTATTTTCTTGTCCTCCCGAACTGATTCCCCATCAAGCTAGGAATGAGTTCTAACATTTTCTTTTGACTTTCTTCTACAGGGCTGGCTGCCGGTAGTGAAGCCACAATAACTTTTTCTCATATTGAGGAGATGATTCAGGAGTTGGCACAGCAGGAGGGCCTCGAAACTCCTGCTACTGGGATGCCTCATGAGGGTGCAACTGCCGAGGTCGGGAAGCCCTCATCCCCAAGTGGCTTATCCAGGGATTTGCCATCTTTAGATCCTCAACGCGGTAAGAGAATATTGACGTATTGGATACTCTCCTTTTCATCATTACTACTGACATTTAATGTTATGGTTTACAGAAAGCACTGGGGTAATTCAAGTGGAGGATCCTGCGGCAAGCCTTGGTGCAGAAGATAGCACAGTTCAAACTTCGGCCAGGGAACCCAGTGCCGTGGAGTTTGCTGTTGCTTCTGTTGCTGTGGAAGCTGCTACAACAATAACTGTCCCAGAGGTATTGGCGACGATCTCAGTGTCTGACGAGTATGTTGTTGGCCTCACCCCTGCACAAGTTGAATTGGTTCCCGTCTTTCGTTCTGTCATGTAAAGGGGGTCCGGGAGTACATCAGCAGGGTTATCTCCAGCTAATGATATCATGGAAGAGCTAACACGTCAAATGATGCGACAATTTTTTACTTTCATGAGGTCCTATATCGACTTGGTCCTTTTCAGGGGCAGTTCCTTTGAGTTTGCCCGGATACTTCTTGAGAATCAGATCGAGAATATTAGTCACACTGGAAGTCCTTCGTAGGCTAGGGCGTGTCTGATGCTGGTTGAACAGCTGGGGAGCCACCTGAAGAAGCTAGGTCCTGGAGAATGCTGGCTCAATGGATGAGGCTCAGTCAACACTGAGCAAGCTCCTCGCCGCTCAAGAACACGAGCGAAAGGAGATAAATGAGCAAATAGCTAAAGAAGCTCGCATCTTCAGTACTTCCAAGTTGACTACCAAAGACTGATTGGCGATTCAAAGGAATCTAAAATCGTCATCCAGAGTACAGAGCAAGTTATCACCACTGCTCGGATTACTATTGCCAGGGCGCAAGCCTTGATGAGGCCAATGAGTAGAAACTTGCTGTTGCTAGAAAAAGGCTGGAAGAGCTGGTGGCTGCCAAGATGCAAGTTCAAGAAAACCTTACTGCTCATTCCTCCAGGTTGGAGTTTCTTCAGGCGCAAAGCTACAAGAAGATTCTTGTCCAAGAAAGAGTTGCGGGTCCAAGCTTTGGTGGAAGCTGAAAAGGCACGTCAGCACGAGATGCATCGCCTTCGGGAACAAATCCGTTCTTTGGCAAAACAGGATTATTAGCCTTCTTCTCCCTTTTTTTAACACTCCATCTGTCGAATAAGAGCGTTTGTGTTACTTTTATCATTTTTGAGTCAAATAATAAAAGTTCTCAAATTTGTCTCGTCTTATCCTTTCAGACTCTTTTACTACCTAGATGAACTCAGTTTTCATAGTCGTACTCCTTGACTGTTTGTAAAAACGTAATCCTTAGTCGTTTTGATAGGGTACGATCATGAATAATAAATTCAGGCTGCACTGATTCTTGAGCGAGACGCGACTCTCATTTGCAGTGGAGACGCAATTTTAGGTTCCTTAAGAATGACACACAGGTCTTCAGCTGGTTGATGAGGATGCAACTCTGACTCAATAGAAACGCGACTCTAGTCCCTTGAGATGGCGCAAACTCAGGTTGTACTGAGTTCATGATTGAGACGTGACTTTCATCTGCAGTGGAGACGCAGTTTGTGCTCCTCAAAAATGACGGCGGATCTCAACTGGTTAATGAGGACGCAACTTTTACTCAATAAAGACGTGACTCTGGTCCCTTGAGAGGGCGCAACCTTGAAGCGCGAACCTGCGTTCTTGATAAAGGAGACACGACCTTCAGGTTCAGGACGGAGCGGTCGCGAACTTATGGACATGACCTTTGAGTCTGCGCCTGACGCTGCTTCCTAAGCGTCACATGTAGCCCATCTTAAAGATCTTGTTGGATCTTTTAATGCCAAGTGGCATTGTCGATTAGGAACTTGTGTCCTTCGATATTTCCTGAAGTGACAATTCATGCGTCAGCTCCTTATTAGACTTGATGTTCGTGCGGGAATTTAGGCTGATGGCTTTGATTTTTATGCCATTAATTGTAAACCTTATAGCTTGCCTATAAATATGTCTCATCCTCTTAATAGTCCATTATTTAGACTGTTTCCCTTTGAGAACACGCGCTCTGAGGGTCTTCGTCTTGATTTGTCTAGATGTGTTCCAATGAACAGCAAGAACTCAAAGTTTTCATGCTTTCCTTTAATCTTCTCTAAAGATTATCACTGTCAAGTGATTTCAAGATAAAAAAGCATCGCTTTAAGTGTTTTTTACGGTCGCGCCTTGATGCATAAAGTTTAACTTCTAGAGAATTCTTCCTCGGGTAGGAATCATTTATCGCCATGAAATACTCAGTCCCACTGAGTTTTTGTTTTTCTGTCCATTGAAGAAATTCGATCTCTTGATTTTCTCTTAAAGTCTGATTGATGCGCCTGTGTTCGGTAGTCGCATGTTTCAGACTTCTTGATGAAGTCCGCGCTGGCTGACTTTCAATTCTAAGTCACAAGTCTTT
Organism: Agave tequilana; assembly: GCA_038442645.1. NCBI lineage: Eukaryota > Viridiplantae > Streptophyta > Magnoliopsida > Asparagales > Asparagaceae > Agave > Agave tequilana. The sequence continues at coordinate 40,294 of JAVJIF010031941.1, read as the reverse complement.
TGAACGTGAGTGTGATAAACTCTGTGCTCGGATCTTGAAACGCGAGCTTTGTACATGAAGCTCGCGCTTGAGGTTCTTGACTTAGAGAATTCTATCTCTTTTGAGACCTTTGGACTTGGATGTGGTAATCCTTGTATCTCAAATGCGGGTGTGGCGAACTCTGCGTCTGGGCTATCTCGCGTCTTATATCTTAGACGCAGGTCTAACACCAGACCGCGTTCAGATCTGTACTGGTCAACTCCACATTTGAAGTTCACAACTTCAATCATGTCTGCCCTTCAGTTTTTTGTTCTTGCCTTAAACAAGATTTTAACTTTTTGGTTTTTGCTTCTTGCAGGTTCTGGCAACCTCAGTCAGTCTTTTGCGTCTTCGCTGGGCTCATGGGAGAATATTTCGACCAGCCAGCTTGTTCGACCTCTTGAGATATCCGTCAAGGCCTTATTGGACATGAGCACCAGCACTGCCCCAGGTTTATCATGGTCACAGTGGGTATGGTGGTGGGGTATGGTGTCCTTGGAGACCACAGGAAAGAGGATGTCACCTGTAAGGTCTCAGATCCTCCCTTTGCCAATTTTGATTAGGAAGATCCAGCTTTCTAGTGATAAAATCTGCCATTAAGCGAAGGATTACGGCCCACACCAGTTGGTTGGGTGGAATCAGAATGTTCTTCTACATTTCGACCTCGAGAAACCCATTGTTCTCGATTAGCGATGAGCTTCTTCTATGTTTACATCATGCATCATGATGTTATCAGTACTCGGTTGTCTCAACACTTGACATGATTCAGTGGAAGAAGAGTGGAACCTCTCTTCGGCGCTCTTTCAAACATCTTGTATTTGGAGCAGTGTGATTTCTTGAGGAGTGAGTAAAACTTTCGTTGAGAGAGAAAGACTTCTTTGTACTACTTTATTGTAACACTCAATCTTATTGTATAAGAGAGCATCTTGTATCACTTTCATATGTTTGAATATAAATAAAAGTGATACTTTTTCTTATCTTCTGATATGTCATGGATCTGTTGTTGCTGTGTTTTAAAATGAGAGAAAAGGAGCGCTATTTGTAGAGCTCCGGGAGGGGCAAATCCGTTCGAATAGTTGCAACAATTCGATCTAAACCGTTGCAACGGTTCGTTTCAGATAGAAAACCACCCAACCGTTGTAACGGTTCGCGACGGTTTCCTGTCAGCCTTGCGGTGTTTCGGATTCGGATGGCGGAGCGAGTTTGATCCGATGTAACTCATACCCGTGAGACCCGGTTCAAAAGAACTAGACCGGGTAGGGAGCCCGAGCCCGAGCCCGGCCCGGCGCTAGCCGGCCGCCGACGGCAGCGGCGCGCACGCGGGCATTGTTTCCCTCAATCGCGCGCGAAAACTCCAAGTACCCAAAGGGCACACACCTTTGTTCCTATTTTCTCTATTTTAAACACTTCAAACTTCCATCCCATGGCCAATGTGGGGTAAATGCTTTTTGCTATCTTTAGTCCCCTTTTAGTTTTTAAATTATGTAAACTTTAGACTTGAATATCTCATTCATTTGAAGTCGGAATTGAACATGTGAATATACCACGTTCATCCCCAATGGAAGGAGAACACACTCCAACCATTATCCAATTGATTCTGTCAATGGATCTTGCCTTCAACTCAAAGATTAACATTTAATTCTTCATATTTCCCAACAATTCCCCACAATGAATGGAGATTCAAGAAATTGACACACAAAAAGACTAACTCTATAGTGAAAGGTACTTTAGAAAAGAAACTGCATCAGGATAGGTGAACTAGGTCTTAAACCTTCCATAGTGAAACCTTATCGGACTTACTGATTAATTAGTGAACTAAGTCTTGAACTGTTGTCGTTAGTATAAGCCAAGTTAAATAAGCTTCACACAGTAACTTTCCAAATTAACTTTGGTTCTCGGTTGTGTCCATTTTGGGCCTAGACATTTTAGTTTCAGAGAGTCTTTAGGGAATAACAGCCTCCATAGAAATTTTCAAAGAGCCAACCCAGCTCTATACTCACATAGGTGATCGTCCCATTAAGAATAGTCTACTCTACTCAACTTGTTTAATAACAAGATATAGGCATCATTAAAAGCATTAAGTTTATCCTTAATCCACTTGTAGAAAGCACTTGTGTGCACCTTAGGAATGGATTGGAGTCAAGCTCCTAAGTGCTTACTTGCTGAGTCAATCATAACTAGTTTTTCCTCTTGAACTTAGTCCGTGGGATTTTTAGTTGCTAATGAGATTTTCATTAAGCTGACTCGGTAAGGTTAGGCTTTTAGACCCATTCTCCTCGATGCGCAGTTTATACGCTCTCCACTTAAACCTTTGGCAAGAGGATCTGCTAAATTATCTTTTGACGAGATAAAGTCAATAGAGATAATTCTATTTGAGAACAACTGCTTAACGATATTATGTCTACGATGAATATGCCTAGACTTACCATTATATATAAAATTTTGTGCCCTAGATATAGCTGCTTGATTATCGCAGTGTATGCATATAGAAGCACTGGCTTTTGCCATAATGGTATATCTTTCAAAAATAGTCGAAGCCATTCTGTTTCTTCTCCGGCCTTATGTAAGACTATAAATTCTGATTCCATAGTGAAAAAGGCAATACATATTTGTTTGGAAGATTTTTAAGATACCGCTGCTCCTCCTAAAGTAAATATGTATCCGCTAGTTGATTTGATTTCTCAGAATCTGCAATCAATTAGCATCATTGTATCCTTCAAGTACAGGTGGATATTGTTCATATCTTAAGGCATATTCCTTGGTATGTGATACGTAACCTAATACTTGTAGTAGAGCAGTCCAATGTCATCACTAGGGTTACTGGTGTATCTGCTTAACTTGCTACATCGTAAGCAATATCGGGTCTAGTGTAATTTATTAAATATATTAAACTTCAGATAATCTGAGAATACTCCAACTAGCATACTTCAGTTCCTGTATTCTTACGAAGGTGGTGTGTGGGAGAAAAAGATTTGTATTTTCCTTTATCCCCTGATCCTTGAATCTTTCTATCATCTTATCCACGTAGTGAGATTGAGATAGATTGATTCCATCTGGTATTCTTATGATTTTAATTCTTAAAATTACATCAGCAACCCCCCAGATCCTTCATGTCAAAACTGTTGGATAACATTCTTTTAGTGGACTTAATAATTTCAATATAAGTCCCAAGTATCAACATGTCGTCTACATAAAGACAAACAATAATACATGCATTTTCAACTGTTTTAGTGTAAACACACTTATCACATTCATTGATAGTGGATCCATCTTTGATCATGACACTATCGAGTTTCTCATGTCATTGTTTTGGAGCCTGCTTGAGACCGTATAAGAATTTTACCAATTTACACACTTTGTATTCTTGGGCCTTGACTATAAATTCTTCAGGTTGCTCCACATATACTTCTTCATTTAATTCACCATTTAAGAATGCGGCCTTGACATCCATTTGATGGATATCTAAGTTATGCAATATTGCAATTGCAATCAACATCCGAATGGAGGTTATTTTTGTTACTGGTGAATAAGTATCGAAGTAGTCAAGTCCATCCTTTTGTCGATAGCCCTTGGTTACTAATCTAGCCTTGTACTTATCGATAGATTCATCGGGTTTTAATTTTCTTTTGAAAATTCACTTACACCAATTGGTTTTGCTGCTAGGAGGTAAGTTTGCCAATTTTCAAGTATGATTACTTAGTATAGATTCTATTTTGCTATTTATAGCTTCTTTCCACATTTGTGCTTCTGGGGTAGACATAACCTCTTTAAATGTTTGAGGCTCACTTTCAATAGCATATGCTATGAAATCTGGACCAAAAGATTTTAAGATTCTAGATATCTGACTTCTTCTTGGTTCAATTTTCACATTAACAATAGGTTCCTCTGGGCTTTCGTCCCGGAAAGCCATCTTATGTGTTCTTTTCCTAGAAGTCTTATTTGTTTTTCATTTGTATGGAAATATGTCTTCAAAGAACACAACATCTCTTGATTCGATAAACATGTTTACATGGATATCTGGTATTTCTGATTTATGAACCAGAAATCTGTAGGCACTTCTATTCAAGGAATAGCCTATGAATATGCAGTCCGTAGTTCTTGCTCTCAACTTAGTCTTTTAGGTAATGGTGCTAGTACCTTTGCAAGGCACCCCCACATTTTGAGGGAATGGTAGAAAGGTATCCTTCCATGCCATAACTCAAATGGTATAAGACCAAGTTCTTGTGGGATACTCTATTTAGAATATAATTTGCAGTTAACAGAGCTTCCCCTACAAGTTCTGCAGAGCTCCAAAACTTATGAGTATCGAATTGACCATCTCCTTCAAAGTTCTGTTTTTCCGTTCAGCAATTCCATTTGCTGAGAAGTATATGGTGTTGTAGTTTGATGGATTATACCAAATTTAACACATAACTCACTAAAATCATTTGATTCATATTCTCCTCCTCGATCAGATTTTAGAATCTTCATTTTCTTGTTGAGTTGACTCTTAACTTCGATGTTATAAATATATTCATTGTCTCATCCTTACTGTTTAGAAGATACATATAACAGTATCTTGTACAGTCATCAATAAAAGTAATAAAATACTTTTTCCTGCCTCTAGTTGGCATAAATTTTAAGTCACACAACTTGCTATGAATTACCCTAAAGGTTCTGTATTTCGATTAATTGAGTGAAATGAATTTTTCGCGAACTTGGCCTGAACACAAATCTCACACTTGCGAATTTCTTTCAAGTTGAGTTTAGGAATATATACTAGATTAGACAAGTTTTTTAAAGACTTGTAATTTACGTGCCCTAATCTAGTATGCCATAAAATAGGAGACTCAAGCAAATAAATAGAAGACTTTTCTTTATTTATAAGCTTAGGGTATAAATACACAGACTTTTTGTCCACCACTGCAACATTGGATTTAAAAAGACTATAAACAAGATAACCCTTTCCCATATACATCCCACCCTTAGTAAGTATAATTTACCTGCTTCAAAAACTATTCTAAATCCTTTCTTACTAAGTATTGATTCAGAGATCAGATTATTGCGGATATCTGGAACATGTAGCACATCGTTCAGAGTAAGCTCTTTCCCAGATGTCCACTTCAGGATGACCTTTTCTTTTCCCTCAACCTTGGAGATAGCTGAGTTTTCATGAAGAGTTGCTCATCTTACTCTAGTTTTTGATATTCAGAGAATAATAATTTCTTAGAGCAGATGTGTCGAGTAGCCCTAGTGTCTACCCACCAATTTTTATTGTTGGTCGTCAGATTCACTTCTGACACTACAGCTGAAAGGCTTGGCAATGCATGGTCGGTCAGGTTTGCCTGTGGATGTTCTTCTTCTTCTTCTTTTTGAGATGGTGTGACATTCATTCACCTTATGCCCCTCTTTATTGCAGATGTAGTAAGTTCCCTTGAAGTGCATGTTCTTTCTTCTTGGACCTTGCCTTTGTACCATTGGGCAGTCTTCTTCTACTTTAAGTCTTTGAAAGTGGGCACTTTCCCCTTTGAGTCTTCGATCACATTTGCCTTGGCTTCATAAGAGTTCTTACTGCTCGTTTTCTCGGACTTTCGGTTGTCCTCCTCAATTCGAAGCCTCACAATGAGATCTTCCAACTTCAGCTCCTTGCGCTTGTTGATTGAGGCAAAACCTGCACAAAAATATGAAATTTCATATCTTAATAATAGAAATGTGCAAGTGCTCAATTCTTACCGCTATAGCAAGTGGCTATGCGGGTCGTGATCCACAAGGAGGGTTTTGCGATAGAAGCATTTACGTTCTTTATTGAAATCTTTATGAAAACCAAACGAGAGTTCTTCTCTGTTTTTAAGTTAAGAAAATGGAAAAGAATTATGTTAAAGTTAGAAGAAAATGAGAGATGAAGAAGGTGGAAAAAATCAGAAAACGGCGAAAACGACTATGTACAAATGATTATTTACAAGGAAGTGAAAAGGAGTGGTGTTGGTGATTTAATTTACAGAAATGAAAGAGAAGAAAGAAGAGGAAGAAATACTTACCTAGATTGATTGATGACTTACCTGAAGACCTTTGCATGTTCTACCTTTGTTTAGGAGGCGTTCAACGCATAGATCATAAGCCCGAGCTCAGTCCCCGTTCGCATTATATCATCAAGTCTCGCACAAGCATGAAGTGATACGTCATGAGGAGGAGAACGTCTTCATGAACTATCGTTGGCACTCACATAACGTCGTTATACTTGTGCTTTGGAATTCACTTGTAAACTCAACAAAAACAAACGTGGTAAAGTAGAAGGAGGAAGAAGAAAGCAAAAGAAAAGTAAAGTAAAGCAGAACATAAAAATAAAGCATTTACCTTTATTACTTACTGAAACAATGGAAGAAAGGAGGAGGGTACATCGGTGTCACTCTCAACATCAGCCTCTCTCTCTTACTTACATGAATCATCATCTAACCTAAGCCTACATACAATTTACATGAAAAGAAAAGAAAAACCTAAACTAAGAAATGAAAAACTTGGCTAAGTCCTATCTCTGCATGGTCATCCATTTTCAGCACAAAGAATGGCCTTTTATAGGCAAAAACCCAGTAAGCAGGATCCCGGGGAGGTCGGGGGAGCAAACGCTCCCCCTAACTCCCCAACAATGTCGCGGAAACGCGGCTTTTGCCGCGTTTTCGCGGCCAGGGTGTGGCCACTGGCCACACCTTGTTGGTGGGTCACCTTGGTTTCGCCCTCTGACTTTATCTGGAGTTGGTTTTTCAGTTTGAGTCCCGGATTCTGACGAAATGGCCTTGGATTCTTGGCTTTAACCGATCGATTCTGAGAGGATTCTTCTCAACCGGTTTTTCACCTCTTGATTTTGCCCTGATTTACTTAGTGCGAATTAATTCTGATTTAATTCAGAATTCTGGAGGGCTTTTGGGCTCATTTCTCTTCATCTTCTTAAGGATTGGGCCTGCAAATAAATTAGCATTTAATTAGGACAATGCAGGCTTTTATTCTAAAATAAGTATGGAAATATGATACTAAATATGCAACATTAGCGACCAATCACACCCCCATACCTATCTTTTGCTCATCCTCGAGCAAAACAACTAAACTATACTAAGGATTATTAGACCACTTTCGCAGGTCACGCGATTGCACTGAGCATGTGCAACAAGCCGTTAAACCTCTAGGTTTCCCCTAGAGGACGAGTTTTGTCTCGTGAGGGTTTTCAGCGGATTACACCCACAAATTTATAAAGAAAGAGAAATAAAGAGTTAGTATTTTCGAAAAGCATTTTGAAAGAGAAAAATATTTGAAATATAATTGTAAGATTTAAGCAATCTATAAGTTATAGGAAAACTTAATTTTTCATTCGTACACTTAGTTTCTATTCAAAATTTGTATCAATCAAAGTAAGGAGTCAAATTGTACTTCTCATCTAGTCTATTACTTTACCCTAAGTCATATGCACCTTGTGACTGTGAAAATTTGACTAAGAGTTCATTAACTCTAACTCTTATGCCTTATTATTTATATATATATACTTTTTTTTGGGTATTATTCCTTAGTTCTATTAGGCTTTCTAATCTGCCCATGTAACGAGCTTTAATCGATGACTCCCAAACCAGACGGTCTTAGGGCACCAGGTGAGAAGATACCCCTAGGACTTAAGGACTCGAGCAAATAAGGCCACAAAACTAAGGATTTTATTATATGAACCTCTTTTAAGCGTGAATACTTATGCTTTATTAGGCACAAATACCCAGCTTAATCAGAGAAATTTTTTTTATATTTTTTTTTTCAAACTTATCTAATCATCTTTCGCATAAATACTAAGGCTTGCTTAGGCAAAGCACCTAGCTAATCAATAATTAGATTTGTTTTTTTTATAAGGCATAAGAATCTTTGTTTTTGAACCCTAAGTGTGTAAGTGTATGAAGTGTGCATATTTCATTAAGGTAAAGATCAAGACTAAATTACTTTGACAAATTATCTTCCTAACTCTAAATATCAAACAAATAATCTTATTTTGACCAAGTATAAGAAATCCTAATTTGAATTTCCTATTCCTTAAAATTAACTTAATTTCTTACAAAAAATATGTCAAAATATGTTTCCATTTTCAAAAAGTTTTTTAAAAGTAAAGAAAAATGTTAATTTTTTTTTAAACAAAAAGAAAAGTTATGTTAGACCCTCCCCCACACTATCTCATGCATTGTCCTCAATGTATGAATTAATGCATAGATGCATGAAAAAGACAAAAGGGAAGGAAAATGTTACCTTATGGTGGTGGTTCCGATGGTGGTCTGATTGGTCCACGAAATGCGGCCCAATCAACTTTCTTTGGGTTCGGAGGAACCCACCAACAATTTCTCTAATATAACCCATTAAAAAGATGTATCCATAAAGGATCTTTATTAAATATTTAACCCCATCTAATTTTCATATTCCATAACTAATTTTGGAGTCAAATTTGTCAACCACCTCGTCCCAGAATGGAGTATGAAATGATAGAACGGTTGACTTGGACTCAGGAAGGATAGGAACTAATACCGACTCAGGAAGGTGACTTAAGTCAAGTAAAGGTTCAGGAGTCAAAATTGGTTCAAGAAGCGGGTCCAAGTCAAGAAGTTGAAACTCAAGTCCACATGTATTTTCTAACAATGTGATGTGACCTAATATGGGTGATTCCAGTTCAGGAATGATAGGTGGAGGAATCAAAACTGACTCTAAAATATTACTCAAGTTTGGTAGGTCAGTGAATATTAGTTGGGAGGTTTTCCGTTCAATAGAACGTTCCTTAATTGCAGAACCACTTTTCAATTACCTTCCTTGATTAAACACCAATTAGATTGGTATAAGTCAGTCTCAATATACTAAATATCCGTATAACTCCTGTATAAAGAAAATTAATTCACTTATACTGTACTTGGAGTGAGGTATACTTATAGCGAATCTCCTTAAGACAATTACGTCCCCCGCTACAGTGCTAACGGGTTACTGTACGCTGGTCTCCAAAGATACAACACTCCTTCATGGTATTTGGATAGCACTGCCAAATCACTGTACGGTCAAAACGTAGTTAACCAATACCTTTACAGGATTATCAAAGCAGCAGAACCAAGACAAATTTCAGGGAGAATATTTATCTTTACTTTGAAGGAACACCCACCGTAGAGAAAGGAGGAAGATAGAAGAATATTTTTCTTTAGAAGTCAGAGATTCAGACAACAATTCTACTAAAGAATCTGTTGAATTTTGTGAGCCTTCTTTCAGAATGAATCTTCAGAATCCTTGTTACTTCTATTCACTTTCACTTCGGATTTTCACTTTAGAAATCAGAAGAAGGAAAAGGGTGTAAGATCACCTAGAGGGGGGGTGAATAGGTGATGGCTAATCTAATGGTCACTTATGAACAAATAATGCGAAATTAAAACTAAGTTAAATTAAACTTCTTTTAATTGAACACTTATGTATAACGCAAGAGTGTTGCCGAATTCCCCTTGCGAGGCTCTGGGCAAACTCCTCTAGATTCCCCTTGAATGGGTTGAGGTGCCGCGTTGGCTCTCTTGGTTGAATACTAGTGTTAATAACAATCCAAGTAAGTATAGCAATTATGAGCACAAAAGTATATCATGCATATAAGAGATAAAGACTATAAAGTAATGCAAGATATAAGTGAGACAAAAAGAGTAAGAGAGCAAGAGTGAGCAATCGCAAACACAAAGGGTTTGTTTCGAGGTTCGAGCACACTTGCTCTACATCCCCGCCTTCGACACACGAAGGATTTCCACTATGCAAGATCCCACCGGATCTCTCCTCGGTGCCGCAACACCTACAAGCCCTCGGACTCTCTAGTCCCTTACACAAACACAAGCCCACCGCTCGTCGAGGCCGCACCTCAAGCTACAAGTCCTCACTAGGACCCAACAACACCAAGTCCTCACTAGGACCCTCAATCAAACCGCGAACACAACCGTCCGCCTTCTCAAAGAACAAGAAATGATCTCTTGGTGATCTAAACACTTGATCACCAATTACAAACTCTCACTACAACTCTCCTATAGGATAGATATAACAATGGATGCTCAAGTGTAGTGTGAGAAATCAAGGAAAAGAACTATGGTGAAAAACTCAAGAAATCACTTTTATCACTCTTGATAAATTCTTCCTATTTGATTGGAAGTATTTGCTCTCAAATATGTGGAGAAAACTTTCTGAAAAGAATGGGAAAAACTGGACAAAAGCTCTCCTAAAAACTTGGCTCAAAACAATGACAAAACCCCCTTTTATAGAGGTCAGAAAAATCTGACCGTTGGGGTCTGTCAGAGCTGCCGGTCGACCGGCCGGGTCGACCGGTAACGGTCAAAATCTGACCGTTACAGCCTCCGGTCGACTGGCCCGGTCGACCGGGAAGAACAGAGAGCACTGCTCTCAGTTCCGGTCGACCGGCCCGGTCGACCGCACAAAACGTGCACAGTTTTGTGCACGTCGGTCGACCGGCCCGGTCGACCGACCTCTGTGCAATGGGTTAACTTGGAGCACAGTTTTGAGATCTAAAAACGTTCGAATTTGGGAATAAGTATATAGGATGAATTTGTAGATATTGAAGTCTTCTTTCTAATTCAACTTAAATCAAATCAATATCAATTCGGATTTGAAAGTTATCAATAAAATACTAAAAGGTATCAAATCAGAAACTGTAAACTGTTTTTCAGACTTCAACCCAATATTTGACATTCTTAACATTTAAATCAGAAAACGATTATTGAATATTAAATGTAGCTCTAAAAGTCATCTTAAAATACAATTTAAATCATGTTAATTGAATAAGAGAATCAAAAGTTATGACTAAAAGACTAAAAGAGTGTCGAGAGTTCTAAAATGGTTTTGGTTAAAAACACATGTATATTTGAAATACCAAAAACCAAAACGGTATTTTTCTAGAACTAAAAATCTTTTATGAAAACACATATAAATCAAGAGTGTGTGTGTGATATGAACTTGAGCAATCCACCAACTATTCTATCCTTTACATTTTAACTAAAACAAAACAAAATCTTATACCTAGACACAAGTCTTCAACTTCTTGAAGTCTTCCCTTGAAGGCTTCTCATCTTCTTGACTTGGTCCAAAAGTAATCCACCGAGCTCATCTCTAGATGTGTACTTGTTGCATAGGCTCATGAATCAACCGGTGCTAGCTTCCAACTTGTCTTTAAATCCTTTGTTGAAGCTCCACACCTACTAAGATCTTGATAAGGAATCTGTCACTAATTAAACACAAGATTATTAGTAAATATAACTTCATGAGTTGATCATCATCAAAACTAGGGTGATAGGCCTTTGGGCCAACAATCTCCCCCTTTTGATGATGACAAAACTCATGAAGTTATATATGCATGGATTAAAGTAAAGCTTCAAAGAAGCTCCCCCTTAACTCATGCATACCAAATAAATGATAAAGATATGACAATGAAGCACATGACATGTATGTAAATGAATGGAGATAACACAAAATCAAATCTTTTTCTCCTATTATTTGCAAACCACAACATATATACATGAACATAAAATCTTCTCCCCCTTACACAAGGAAGACATGCATATAAAATCTCAAATTCTTCTCCCCCTTTTTGTCAATCATCAACAAAGGGTTCAAAGTAAAATACATCAAACAAATTTTCTCCCTTTTTGTCAAAAATAAAGAAATCAAGGAGGGTAATCTAAATCAATCAAGAAGATCTATATGTAGAAGAGATGTTAAGCTCTCCTTGCATATAGGCAATACAAATTAAAAATTTTGAAATTTTCTTATGAAAACAAAATTTTGAAATATCTTAAAATACAATATTTTTTTAAGGTACCAAATGTAGAACAACCAAATTTTGAATTTTGATACCAATTATGAAATACAATGCATAAGCTTGAAGATAAATAAGATTTGAAGTAAGCTTAGCATTAACAACTTTGTGCTTTAAAAATATAAGTCCATTTAGATACAAGCACACAACAAATCATATATATGTATGAAGAACTAATATCAATTGAAGGTGATACATACATATATGGGAAACCAAAAATATGAGTATATACATAAGAGGTCAAATTGATACCAATTGAAAATATCCAATGATACCAATTGAAAATTAAGCTTAAGTGTATATATCATATAATCTACCACATGAAGAATTCGAACTAGTTAAATGAAGGTGTTTAACAACTAGTACGGAATCCTTCAATCAAGGAATAAATCAAAGGTTTTTCATGAAATATCAATGAAACACAAGGCACTAAAAACACTCTAGTATCCATAAAGTCCATATTGAAAAGAAGTGAGTGTACTAGTGTTATGTGGAACATGGCATCATGAAAAATAGCAATAAAGTTCAATATTCCTTTAAAACATAAATTTTTGAAAGCATGAAAATCATCACAAAAATTTCTTTATTTTAAAATAATTATATTTCAAGGTATATGTATATTTTGTCAACACAAGAAGCATACATACATATCCCTAATGCAATTGAGTCCATATATGTAGATTTGCATGAAAGGCAAATGACTCAAGAGGTATACATGTATATCTTAAAGTTTGGCCAAAATGCACATATACATGAAATGAAAAGCACATGATCATAAATCAAATCCAAAGAGAGAATATAAGTTTAAAAATGTATGAATCATCAAAACTAAGCAATACAAGCACATTTCATGGGTTCAAATAAGCATTCAAGCACAAATATAAATAGATTTATTTGTGGCCCATGATATGTACAAGTATAAATCCTAGTGTTGACAAAAGCTAACACTTAAACTAATATTCAAATCATGAATCATCAAATCTTGAGAATACAAAATAATTTATCCAAATTATTGTAAAGTAGGATCATGTGTAAATCTCAAAAACTATTTGAAGAATAGATAACTAGTATAAATAGATTTTTGACAAACTAGTTAAAGATCCTTCAAATACATCAAATCATATGTTTTTCATAAACATAACTAAATACATAAAAAATTTAAGCACTCATGGTCTATTAGGCTCATAAATGATTTTAACAAGAAATGTGAGTGTTAAACAATCATGTAAATAGCATTTTTATGAAAATAGACATTTAAGCTCAAAAAGATCATAAGACACATTTTTAACAAAAGCACGAAAAATCATTTTTCATCAAAACACTAATCTTCATGGTATATGTATGATTAATCCAATCCTAACAATACACATACATATCCCAAATCTAAAAGAGTCTATGGATGATGTTTGCATGAAGGCAAGAGACTCACGGGTATACATGTATTTATTAGATTTGAATTGAACATGTATATACATGAAGTAAAGCATTAAAAATTGGCCAAGCATGTATAAATGAGAATCATCAAAACTAGTCTATACATATGCTTATAGTGGATACAAGTGAGCATGAAGTTCAACTATATATATGAGTCAATTGTAGTTCACTATTTGTATATGTATAAATGTAAGTTTGATACATTCTACATCTAAGCATGTAATTACCACATGAAGCACATAAAATCTTAAAACATGAACATGCTATGAATATTATGGATGAACAAGCATGAACAAAAAAAAATAGGAGTTTAGAAATTGTTACCAACTCCAAAGCTCTAAATATGGTGGTCTTTCCCACCAAAATCTCCTTGATAGCAATGCATCCAAAAGTTTGTCCATCATGTCCATTGCATCCGCTATCAAGGCACCAATCCTCTCACGTTTTGTGAGAGCCCTCACCTACATCAAAATCAAAGGGTGGGGGTTTTGGTACCCATACTTTCTTGGGTCCTTTGGGGTTAGCTTTATTGCAAGGATCCCAAAATCTTTTATACTTAGCAAAATATAAATGAGGTTTCTTATCAAAACAATATTTTGCTAAATGGCCTTTGCGGCCACAATGTGTACATACGTACACCTTAGTATGCTTATGTGTAGGAGTGTGATCATGTTGTGCAACATAAGCAAATGCATGGTTATGATGTGCATGAATGTGTGGAGTTTGTTTCTTTGAAAACATTGACTCCAACCTAGAATGATTAAAAGCAAAGAGTTCAAAGTTGAACTCAAACCATCCATTTTATTTTTCAAATTCTTAATCTCATTAGTTGTGGCATGTAAAGCATGGTGAGATAAAGAATCATTTTTCTTTTTCTTTTGAAAAACATTATCCTTTTCTTTTTCAACAAATTTTCTTTTTAAAGATTTATTTTCTTGTAAAATACTTTCTTTTTGTTGTTCCACCATAGCAATATCATTTTTCAAAATATTGTTCCCTTCACAAAGATCATTCAATTTTGAAAATAAGGAAACATTCTCATTTTTCAAATCTTTATTTTCTTTTTCTAAGCATGCAATCTTAGATCTAAAAGAATCATTTTCTTTAAGCATGCAATCAAATTTCTTTTTCAACTTTTATTATCTTTTTCTAAGCATGCAATGTTATCTCTAAATGAGTCATGTTCTTTATGCATACAAGCAATGTTCTTTTTCAAATTTTTATTTTCTTTTCTAATCATGTCATATTTCTCAAGCAATAGATGACAAAAAGTAGATAGCTCATCATATGACATGTCCTCATCATCAGATTCGGAATTTACCTCAAGGGGGTCATCCCCTTGGACCATAAAGCATGCGTTGGAGGTGTTGCTTCCAACGTCCGAATCACTCCCGGCATAATATAGATCCTTTTCGCCAGGGAGGTGATGATGTTCCAAGCTACAAAAGCCGAGTCAACGTTAGATACCCTAGATAAATAATCATCATTTAGGGTTGACTTGATAGCATGAAGGGCTTTTGCATTAGCCTCAAAATTCTTACCATTTAAGCAATATGCATTATTAGATATGGCAAGATAAACATGAAATCCTAAGGCCTTGAGGTACAATGACATCTTAACCTTCCAAATTTGGATGTTAAGAATATCAAAGGTGGGTGGTGACATGAAGTCCATGGTGAGGTGTGTGTGTACAAAAATATTGTGATTAGCCTAAAGGAGGATCTTTAACTCTTAGGTTGTTAGACCCAAATCAAGAGCACTAGCTCTGATACCAATTGTAAGATCACCTAGAGGGGGGGTGAATAGATGATGGCTAATCTAATGGTCACTTATGAACAAATAATGCGAAATTAAAACTAAGTTAAATTAAACTTCTTTTAATTGAACACTTATGTATAACGCAAGAGTGTTGCCGAATTCCCTTGCGAGGCTCTGGGCAAACTCCTCTAGATTCCCCTTGAATGGGTTGAGGTGCCGCGTTGGCTCTCTTGGTTGAATACTAGTGTTAATAACAATCCCAAGTAAGTATAGCAATTATGAGCACAAAAGTATATCATGCATATAAGAGATAAAGACTATAAAGTAATGCAAGATATAAGTGAGACAAAAAGAGTAAGAGAGCAAGAGTGAGCAATCGCAAACACAAAGGTTTGTTTCGAGGTTCGAGCACACTTGCTCTACATCCCCGCCTTCGACACACGAAGGATTTCCACTATGCAAGATCCCACCGGATCTCTCCTCGGTGCCGCAACACCTACAAGCCCTCGGACTCTCTAGTCCCTTACACAACACAAGCCCACCGGCTCGTCGAGGCCGCACCTCAAGCTACAAGTCCTCACTAGGACCCAACAACACCAAGTCCTCACTAGGACCCTCAATCAAACCGCGAACACAACCGTCCGCCTTCTCAAAGAACAAGAAATGATCTCTTGGTGATCTAAACACTTGATCACCAATTACAAACTCTCACTACAACTCTCCTATAGGATAGATATAACAATGGATGCTCAAGTGTAGTGTGAGAAATCAAGGAAAAGAACTATGGTGAAAAACTCAAGAAATCACTTTTATCACTCTTGATAAATTCTTCCTATTTGATTGGAAGTATTTGCTCTCAAATATGTGGAGAAAACTTTCTGAAAAGAATGGAAAAAACTGGACAAAAGCTCTCCTAAAAACTTGGCTCAAAACAATGACAAAACCCCCTTTTATAGAGGTCAGAAAAATCTGACCGTTGGGGTCTGTCAGAGCTGCCGGTCGACCGGCCGGTCGACCGGTAACGGTCAAAAATCTGACCGTTACAGCCTCCAGTCGACTGGCCCGGTCGACCGGGAAGAACAGAGAGCACTGCTCTCAGTTCCGGTCGACCGGCCCGGTCGACCGCACAAAACGTGCACAGTTTTGTGCACGTCGGTCGACCGGCCCGGTCGACCGACCTCTGTGCAATGGGTTAACTTGGAGCATAGTTTTGAGGTCTAAAACGTTCGAATTTGGGAATAAGTATATAGGATGAATTTGTAGATATTGAAGTCTTCTTTCTAATTCAACTTAAATCAAATCAATATCAATTCGGATTTGAAAGTTATCAATAAAATACTAAAAGGTATCAAATCAGAAACTGTAAACTGTTTTTCAGACTTCAACCCAATATTGACATTCTTAACATTTAAATCAGAAAACGATTATTGAATATTAAATGTAGCTCTGAAAGTCATCTTTAAAATGCAATTTAAATCATGTTAATTGAATAAGAGAATCAAAAGTTATGACTAAAAGACTAAAAGAGTGTCGAGAGTTCTAAAATGGTTTTGGTTAAAAACACATGTATATTTGAAACACCAAAAACCAAAACGGTATTTTTCTAGAACTAAAAATCTTTTATGAAAACACATATAAATCAAGAGTGTGTGTGTGATATGAACTTGAGCAATCCACCAACTATTCTATCCTTTACATTTTAACTAAAACAAAACAAAATCTTATACCTAGACACAAGTCTTCAACTTCTTGAAGTCTTCCCTTGAAGGCTTCTCATCTTCTTGACTTGGTCCAAAAGTAATCCACCGAGCTCATCTCTAGATGTGTACTTGTTGCATAGGCTCGTGAATCAACCGGTGCTAGCTTCCAACTTGTCTTTAAATCCTTTGTTGAAGCTCCACACCTACTAAGATCTTGATAAGGAATCTGTCACTAATTAAACACAAGATTATTAGTAAATATAACTTCATGAGTTGATCATCATCAAAACTAGGGTGATAGGCCTTTGGGCCAACAAAGGGATCTCCTCGGATCTTCACTTCAGAAATCAGAAGAGGGGTTGTTGTTGCTGTGTTTTAAAATAAGAGAAAAGGAGCGCTATTTATAGCGCTCCGGGAGGGGCAAATCTCTCCGAATGGTTGTAATGGTTTGGCTTGAACCGTTGCAATGGTTCTTCCCCTTTTAGATAGAAACTGCCCAACCGTTGTAATAGTTTGCGGCGGCTTCCTGTTAGCCATTGCGGTGTTTCAGATCCGGATGACAGAGCGGGTGCGATCCGCTGTGACTCGTACCCGTGAGATCTGGTTCAAAAAGAACCGGACCGGGTAGGGAACCTGAACCTGAACCCGGCACCGGCACCGGCACCACCGCTAGCACGCGCGGGTATGGTTTCCACTAATCGCGCGCTAAAACTCCAAGTACCCAAAGGGCACACCCTTTGTTCTCATTTTTCTCTATTTAAACACTTCAAACTTTCATTCCATGGCCGGGGCTAAATGTTTTTAACTATCTTTAGTCCCCTTTTGGCTTTTGAATTAGGCAAATTTTATACTTGAATATCTCATTCATTCGAAGTCGGAATTGAACATGTAAATATACCATGTTCATTCCCAATGGAAGGAGAACATGCTCCAACCATTATCCAATTGATTCTATCAACAGATCTCGCCGTAATTCAACTCAAAGATTCACATTTAATTCTTCATAATTCCCAACAGCTGCTACTAGATCCTTGATGGTTATCAATATTGTTCCTTGGAGGGCCCAGACTTCAGATGGTATTGAAGTTTTATTTTTGATTGAAACAGTCCATAGTTTGTTCTTTTGGCCTTTTGTGTGTGTGGACATGAATGTACTTCTTTTTGTCTTTTGAGGAGCTGTATTTCAAAACTCTTCAAACATTTGCTTTATATGCTTGATGTTGCGGGTATAGCTGTTTCTAAAACATTGAAATGATTTGGTTATATGGGATTAGAATGCAGCGTTGTTGTAAAAGACTCCATGAGTTGATGACCTTATTCTTCTGTGAAGGAAAGGCTTCATAATCTAAAAGAAATGAGGGTGATTGTAATTGCTGGGGCTTTTCAAATCATTTTTATGATATATGATTAGTTTATGGTAGATGCTTGCTTGTATTTCATTAATCTAAACCTTACATTGTATGGTTGAATAATATAAGACACAGATTTTAAAGATTTATATTATTCTGCTAATGTGGTTGCTCTCATCTGACTTTGTTGTCCTGTATTGTTAATAATGGTAAATAAGACCTTCATGACCTTAATTAGTTATGTAGCACATAACTAATTAATCACCATTTTGATTGATGACGTTCACCCTTATGAATAGATTGTTGAACTAGTTGTTTTCACTGTATATGTGGGGTATGTCATCACCCCAATTAACCTCGAAAATTGACGTTGTAGATGGAGTTGTATGCAGCTCTTACTGGAATAAAGCTAACCTCAAGCATTATAATTTATTGTGATTGTAACACAATCAATATTTGTCAGTTTTGATAATGTAAAGCTAATCAAATGCATTCTGATTCCAAATTCTTCAAATCATGAATTACATTGGAAAGCAAATCATGAATTACATAAACTCTTACAACCTCATGTCTCTCAGTCTCATTACATAATCTCTCTCACCAGCATGTATCCGAATATCAGAATATATTGCAAAACAACATTATGTATTTGAAATCAGATATCCATTATAAAGACGTTGACAGAAGCTTAAACATTCCAGTTTTGAAGAATTTGTGGCTCTCCCTCTTTCAACATGCAGTTTTGTATAAGAGTGCTCATATTTGCACATAAGAGCTAGAATCTCTCCACTTTGCCTGTTTTCTTTTGATTTAAAATCCTTGCATTTCTTTCTTTTACGAAAACTACTGCACAATAAAGAATCAAAGATGAGATCGAGGAGGGGTATATCGCGATCCAATAGTGGATGGAGCCCATTAAGGACTTGTATATGCTATCGCAATCCAATCCTTACTCCCAAACACTCAGCTTGGAATTCAAAAAGAAAGGGTCTATAAGATCTGTGACTTGAATATGAATGTTTTTATGAAGAAAATGTACCTTAGGATTGAATTTAGTCACCGTGGGACGTGGTGTTGTCGATTATTCGGACTACTATCGATTATGCTAGTGTGAGGGAGATCGAGAGTGGGCGGTTGGTGGGCGAGATCGAGAGGGCAAGGGCGAGAGGAGAGGTCGAGGAGGGAGAGAGGGCGGCGACGGTAGAACTGGTCGGAGAGGAGAGATCGAGATCGAGGAGAGGAGAGAGACGGCGACAACGGCGACCATATCTGGTCGGGCTACTACATCGGAGACGGGAGATCTAGGAGAAGAGAGGAAAGAGAGGGCGGCGACGGCGGATCTAGTTGGGAGAGGAGAGATCGAGGAGAGGAGGAGAGAGAGGGCGCGATGACGGGCTGGTCAGAGAGGAGATAGAGATGAAAATTTCCTCAGATATGTGCTGCAGATCGACTCGAGATTGAGAAAGAAAGATTAATTGGGGATGGCTGGAGGGGGTGTGGGGCCACAGTTGACAACTATACGGGGTGTTTTCTGCAAAATTGTAAAGCAATACTCTAGGTTTGCTCTTCCAAATCTCAAAGCATATCCAATGAGTAGAAAAGTATTATGTTTTCTATCAAAAATTAATGAAAATTTTATAGTCCAACTTATATATATATATATATATATATATATATATATATATATATATATATATATATATATATATATATATATATATATATATATAAGTTGGACTATAAAATTTTCATTAATTTTTGATAGAAAACATAATACTTTTCTACTCATTGGATATATATATATATATATATATATATATATATATATATAGGGAGCTGATCCTCTAAGAACGGTTCTCACGGATTTCTGTGAGAACTTTCACGTGGGTCGTCGGATCTGATAGATCAAATCAAGTAAAACTAGATCTCTATCAGATCCGACGGCCCACGTGAAAGTTCTCACATGAATTCGTGAGAACCGTTCTTAGGGGATCAACTCACTATATATATATATATATATATATATATATATATATATATATATATATATATATATATATATATATATATATATATATATATATATATGGTGAAGTGTTCCCAGTAAGTCTCCTTAGATTATAATCTAAGAAAGCAGCTTAAAATTCCAACATCTCGATTTTTTTTCACGATCCAACCCCACATTATCATCTTCATGTTTTAAGATGTATACATATAAAAAATCTAGTGATTTAGAGTTTGTTTACTCTATTTCTTTGGGTTCAAACATTAATGGTGTTTTAATAGTAGAACAAAATAGAATGATTAGACCAATGAGTAAACGAACTCCAAATCACTTGATTTTTTATATGTATACATCTTAGAACATGAAGATTATAATGTGCGATCGATCGTCGAAAAAAATCGGGATGTTGGAGTTTTAAGCCACCTCCTTAAATTGTAAGGAGACCTATTGAGAACACTTTACCCAGACACACAGACACACACACACAGACACACACAGAGAGAGACACACACACAGAGACACACACAGAGAGAGAGAGAGAGAGAGAGAGAGAGAGAGAGAGCTAGCCTACTGCGAGGCTAATCTCGAAGCGAAGCTAGCCGTCCCAAGCTTTTGAGCGGAGCTAGCCTGCTGTGAGGATAACCTCTAAGCTTCTGAGCAAAGCTAGCCTGCTGCGAGACTAAGCTCCAAGCTTCTGACTGAAGCTAGCATGCTGCGATGTTAAGCTTCAAGATTGGCTTGAGTTAGCCAATTTGACAGCGTGTGAACTTCTATCCAACAGTCTGCGACCTGTCTTTTGAAAGTGTCGACGAGTTAGATGTCGTACGGGCCAGTTGAAGAGCTATCTGGGGTTTCGTCTTTTGGAAGTGTTAACAGTTGTGAATATCTCTTGCGGTTACAAAGACTTAGAGGTTTGAAGCCTATAAATAGACCCCTCCCTCCAACAACAAGAGATATAGTACAACACAAATCTCAACTTCTCTTTTCTCTCAAAATACTTGCAGCTAAGCATGGATTGAAGTTTATATATATAAGGAACTTAATATAGTACATGAAATTATAACTCATGCTAGTGGGATTTGTAACAGAGCATGCAGATGATATGCAACATGGACTTGGCTCTAAGGAGAAACTATGTTGTTTATGCGAATTCCTTTCTTGACTCTTAGAGTGGCAAGGAAGAAATAGATTCTATTAGGGGTGCAAATGGGTCAGGTTGGTTCGGGTTAAAGGCCACAACCTATGTCCGAACCCAAAAAAAATGCAATGCACGACCCCGAAACGCCCCCGATTCCAACCTGAACCTCCCAACCCAAACTCAACCCGACGCGATTCGGGTTCAAGTTGGGCTGAGTCTATTAGAGACGCGACCAGGTGGAGGGCTGGGGGTGGGGGTGGGGGTGGCGACGAGGTTACGGTGTAATATCCCTAATCTAAACTACTGTATTTTTCTTTTTCTAAAGTATTTATTATTTTTTTAACTAGTGATATTATATTATTTATTAGCTTGAGTTACAGTACAAATTATTTTAAGATAGTAAATGGTAATTTGGCTTTATATATGTAATACCAATATTTCCTATCAATATTTTTAAATCACATATTACTATTGATTGATTGACATTATTGGTAGTGGATATTTCTATTATCATTTCATTATTAATTATTTCTATTATTGTTAGTGGTGTCATTATTATTAGTAGTGTTGTTATTATTCTTATTGTTATTATTTTATTCTTATGTTTGTTGTTAGTAGTATCTTTTCCATCTCCTTTGATTCTTGACTCTTACCCCTTATCTTGATCCATGCCTATTATATCTCATAACCCATTAGCATTTACACAAACCCAACTCATTATCTTTTCTATACCCCTTTAGTCAAGTCCATTAGCCCATCCTACCATGTCACACTTATTCTTCTTCATTCTTTTATTTTTGCCTTGGTCCAACCCAAGCCTAAAGTTCATGGCCCAAACCCGTCTATTTATTTTCATCCTTTTTCTTTCAATTTCTCAAGCCCAACTACTCATTTCATGTAAGCCCATTCTTCTCTTTCTTATTCCTTTCTTTTCCTTTTCATTTTCATTTATTTTCCTAAAGTCTATACCCATTAGCCCGTTAGCCCATAACCCATACCCAAACTCAAACTCATTATTTAGACCCAAACCCATTACCCTTTTATCTCAACTTATACCGAAACTCATTATCCCAGTATCTTAATCCCAACAACCCAAATTCAAATCTAAACTATTAAATCCTAACCACCTTATCAAATCCCAAATTAAATCCTAATCTCAACAACTCATAATCCTAATCCCAACAGCCTATCAAAAATCCTAACCAAATCTTTATCTCCTAATCATCTCCTAAACCAAATCCCTAACAATACCAAATCTTCTTCTCCTTCCTCTCCCAACACAGCCGCACACCCACCTGCTTCCCCTCTTCTCCGGCAAAAATCCCACTCCAAGTTATTCCTCGTCGCCGGAACTTCACCGAAAATCCTCCGACGGCAGCCCATCCATCTCTTTGTTGTGGCATCTTCACTGAGCCTAGCCGCAGCTCAACCTCCAACCAAGCCCCCGAGATCCCTTTCATCTTCTCCCTCAAGCACCATAGCCCGGATCTTCCCTTGATCAGCCCATGATCTGGTCGTGCTCCTTCTCTCCGTCCCCTGCAGTCCGGCGTAACCAGCAGACCAACGAGCACCCTCTTCTTTCCCCCTTGCAGCCAGGCACCTGCTCCACCACAGCCGCCCACAACCAGCGCCAGGCCGAGCTTCCCCATGGCAGCTGGATCTCCATCCTCTCTGCCGCACAGCAGCCGCGCCCCTGTCCAGACCAGCAGGCTGACAGCGCCCAATCAGCAGCAGCTCGGGCTCCTCCTCCTCTTCCCTTGCAGTCCAGCGCGAGGCCCAGCAGCACAGCAGTGCCACCGCAGCAGCAGCAGCAGGCGCAGCTGCAGCAGCGGCAAGGCCGCATCCAGCAGGACCCCTCGGCCTCCTTCGCCTCTCCGACGAGCCTTCGACCTCTCCGGCGAACCCGCACAAGGCCGAGCCTCTTCCCTTGCTGTGAGTGTTTCTTCTCCTTCTCTGTAAAATATGTTACATTAAGTGTTGGATAGGGTGTTGGCGTTAATGTATCTTATGTAGTTATAAAATATATTGGTGTTAGTTTAATGTGTGTTCTCATTTTGTGTGTTGTGCTAACATGCCCGTGTGAGTGATGCCATGGTCATATATATAACTTTTTTGTTTCTCCAAGGCCTCTTTCTACTTTCTTCAACTCTGAATAAAAGTTAAGTTTATTAGGAGCAATCTAATTTCTAATTAATATTGTAACTTTCATCTGTAAGGTTCCATCTAGTGTTATAAGTTGAAGTACGTGATGAAGGTCTAGCGAGTCAGATTCTTAGACCTAGACTCTCAGACCATTGGACATAAACATTTCAATATTTAGGCAAAGTTCATGTTAATGAAATTAAATGTGGTTATATCTACCATACTCTGAATCCGTCTCCTTTGTGCCATGTTCCACCCCAGCCGTTTTTCCTTTAATTCATCTTGTTTCTTTATACAATTTATACTTATTCCTCCTGTGCCATAGATATGTGGTGATATGTAGAAGTGAGACCTCTGTTGGTGAAGCAAGTGTCCAACTTGAACATAGAACGACATCCTAGGAATATTGAAAACTTTCTCAACATGTTATATATAGATTTTACTTACTGGTGGACATGTATCTGATGCATGGATGTATATAAAATTAGGTTCAGCTTCTTACGTTAAAATATTTTTCATGCTGAAATTCTGGCTTTGGAGTAGTAATTTTGAATTACAAACTACATGTATCTGTTGTGTTTTTGAGCATACTTGTCATACACATGGCGTTTTTAGGAATTTATTTAGTGCCTGATTCATACACACAGGCAGGGCCATTAGTCGACTTTCTCATGGTGTTAGTCGACTAATATACTTATTAGTCGACTAACTATAGCCCATAGTCGACTAGGCTTCCTTTTAGAATAGTGTTGGACTTTCTGTTTGTCGACTGTAATCAACCTTAGTCGACTACCCCTCTCCTATAGTCGACCAGTAACCCTTCCCTAATCGACTTGTCCTTTTCTTGTAGTCGACTAATAGCACGAATTAGTCGACTTATCATAACTATAGTCGACTAGTTGGATGTCTTGAAAGTTGGGTACTCTCTGTTGCTGACCTATATTCCCTGTTAGTCGACTAGTCTTCCTAGTTAGTCGACTTGCCCCTTGTATAGTCGACTTATTACACTTGTTAGTTGACTAATCCTCACCCTAGTCGACTTGCTTATCTCCCTTAGTCGACTAACCTTGGCCTGACTGCTGTTTTTAGCTTCTTATTGGATGGAGACTTTACCTTGAGTTATGTTATATGACTATAGATAGATGACTATGATTCCGAGGAATAGATATTGATTGTATTTGACTTGGTTTGATAGATCTTAGAAACTTGTATCCGATATGTTGCTGAGTTTGGGATCGTATGTTTGACTGTGATGGAAGTAAGGGTTTGAGACGACTTTGAGAATATTAGTTGCTTCATAATGTTTCCTGGATTATTTTATTCATGACAGTTGGTTATTGTTCACCCTGGATATCTTGATTCACTTGAGGAACTTGACTGACTATATTTTGTATCTACCTGATAACTATCTTGTCCATGTTACTTAATTGCTGGGAAAAATATTATTATACGGTAACAACACCCGCATGTTATACTTGTTACATATTCCTGTTATACCGGTAATCTGTTCCTTGATATTATATATTCCTGTTATACCGGTATCCTGATTACATGTTGATATTGTTACCGTGACTACCACTGAGTTATCCCAGCGATTCAAGTAACATGCATATTAAATAATCTTGATAAACTAAAACATGATAACAAACAACTTACACTGGGATTGGGGAGATTGATGGAGGAAACAGCGTCCGTATTTTGAGTGGACCTAGGATTTAGGTTGCGCAGCCGAAAGAGGGTTCCACTGTAGGGTTCCCGTGGGGTGACTGGCACCCCATCATGTTCCTGTTATACATGTTATACATGTACCTGTTCCTATTTACATGTTCCTGACTACCTTGCGGTAGGTCCTGGTTCAGCGCCAGGAGTCTGGGCCGTGGTCCCGGGTATGCACAGGACCCACCAAAAGCATGGACAATGTCTCCAACCGATCAATTTTAATAACTGAGGACATCGATTGGCATGTGTGGTAGGCGTAATATGGGATGCGTCTATTACATGTGACAATGGTGTTCACTGACATGATTAATAATAAACTGTTGATGTACTGTGACTGACTGTAATCACCTGATTGTATATCTAAATATATATCATTATGATAGACACATGATTGTAACCAGGACCAGATTATGTACTAGGTTAGTGATATTGCTAGGATATACACCTAGACATCTATTGTTTGTTACAGTTGTTTTACTTGTCTTATACCTGTACTTTTATTCTTACTATTGTTATTCAGTTGCTTATGTATCATGTTATTTGATTATCTTATATCTGCAGTTATTCTTGTTAATGTTTTATGCACCTTGTTTATATGCACGAGCTCTCCCCTTTACACACACACTCACTAGGTCGCTTTCTGACGACCCTGGATTTGCACGTCCAGATATTGGACGCTTGTTCTTCTGTGCAGATGTACGATGAGACTGTACGACTTGCGAGGAACCGGACTCTCTCTCTCTCTCTCTCTCTCTCTCTCTCTCTTTTGATTCTGATATTCTTGCATTTCTTTATTCCTGCTATTATTCTTTGATTCCTGTATATCACCTTTGGCTTCTATTCTGTTCCTTATTTCATTCCAGATCATGTGTAGTCTTTATATGTATTATTGCAGTGATCCTTAATTATTATGGTTTAGATTTATAGCTTGTTCAGGTTACTTTAGGCTTAGCGCGTATACGTGAGGTATTTTCCTTGCGTATATGCGTCGCCGACTCGTGTCGCGGTCTCCGCTCTAGCGTATTTTGGGAAGCGGGGCGTGACATACGGTAGCGGAGGCAGTGGAGGGAGGAGATTTGGATGGGGATCGCCGGATCGGGCCAAGAGGTTGACGACAGAGAGGACAAGGGAGACGATGCAGCAACACTGGCAGATGCGAGAGAGATGAGCTCTTGGTCTGTGAGGATTCGGCGAGGCGGCAGAGACGGGGACTAAAGAGGTGAGAGAGGAGGAAGAAGAGCGGGAGAAACCTAGATCTAGATCTGGGAATGTTCTAAAGGAATTTAGGGTTTGGAATTTATATGTGATTTAAATATATATTTTTATTGCTTGTATATAAGTACTTTATACTATTAATTATATACATCACATATATTAAATGTAAGTTACTTGGGTTCGGCTTGGGTCAGGCTGCCCAAGGGTCAACTCGGACTTTTTCGGGTTGGCATTTCTCAAACCCGTGACCATCCCAACCCGAGATAAGTCGGGACTAACTAAACCAGAGTTCTAGTTGGTCGCGGGTTGGGTTCGGGTTAACCCACCCATTTGCACCCCTAGATTCTATGCATCTGTGCTATTAGAAGGTGCTTAAATTCACTTTTAGGTTTGGTTGGATTTCTTTTCTTTTTCTTTTTCTTTTCTTTTCTTTTCCTTTTCCTTGATGGATTTTATATAGGACAACTTTTGAGGTTTTTGCATTCAGGGGGACTGTTGGAGTGAATATATAGGTTACTTGCATACTTCTGCATATGTTAGCTTG
Source organism: Agave tequilana (assembly GCA_038442645.1). Classification (NCBI taxonomy): domain Eukaryota; kingdom Viridiplantae; phylum Streptophyta; class Magnoliopsida; order Asparagales; family Asparagaceae; genus Agave; species Agave tequilana. Next base: position 13,442 of record JAVJIF010031941.1, on the reverse strand, counting down.
TGTGAGGAGGTTTGTTAGGAAACACGAAGTTCTGGGAGCCATAATGAGTGTATGGATATTTTTAATACAATGAAATCTAGCTTTCACTTCATTCTGATATCTTTCTTGTTGGGGTTTGGATATGCCTGTTTCAATATGCAAGTACCCAATAATAGACCATTTGAAAAGTTTACTAAGTTAAAGAATATATAATGTCCTGTTGGGCATTTCCATGCTAAACAAGTAAATAATATTTTGATCCATTCACTATATTTCTATTATATATTGGCTTACAACACCATGATCGAACCACAGATCTCACATAACAAGTGTTTGGTTCCCTGGAAACTTATTTAGTTTATTGGTGGGGCATGGATATGGATACACCTTCTATTTATTGGGCTTGACCTGAATTTATTGCCACCGCTAGCGTCACGAGATGAGGGTTGCATATAGAATTCCATTCTCAATGTGATCTATAGGGTGTCCCCTTGTACAGCTTAGAGGAGCACAATTACATATTTACTGCCTGTGTAGAGAGGATTGATGGATTTCCTATTATAATGTCAGGTTTACATATTGATGGTTCTGACATCATGTGACAACAGGCACACATTCGTACTCTCAGATGCGGAAAAACTACAAATCTAGAAGAATATCGAGAAGCTCATTGTAGATAGCCAAGTTGAAGTTGTTAGCACAAGAAGAACTAGAAATATGAGGAGGAGGAGCAAGGAGCAAGAACACAAAAATTTCTTTTCTATCAAACTCTTGCTCACTCATGTGATTGCTAGCGCCTGTATCGAGATACCAGACCGAGTCGCTATCAGGAATAATGTCTTTATAGGCCATCATGAGAACACCATCGTCTCTTATCTTCTCTTCCGTGACTAGTTTCGCATTTTCTTCTATCCTTTTGTCGGAGTAGCACTCTTTTGCGTAGTGTCCATATTTGCCGCATTTGTAGCACTGGACATTTGACGATTTGACCGGCCGCCTCTACCACGACCCGCGTCCTTGACCACGCCAATTTTGTTGGATCGGCTGGTCCTTTTCTTTCGAGTTGTCTCCGCGTCCGCAGCCTCACCGTGACCACGACCTCCACGGTCGCGTCCTCGACCACGCCAGTTTTGCTGGGCATACATCGTCTTGTCCTCCTTGATAGTTGCCTTAGATTGTAAGTGTAACGCCCCGATCCCACGGATACGGAGACGTCACTGCGACGTATATACGCAGGTCAGAAAGTGCCCCCACGTATATACGCTAAGCAATAAGTACAACAAGAATCAGAGTACACGACTAAGCGTGGTATCCATACATATGCCAACTGAAAAGTACAACTACAAAGCTATCACAGGATATGATAAAGTATTCCACATTACATGTGTATTACATCACAACCAAGTCCAAAAGCAAAAGATACAATATAAACACAAATGCTCACGAGTAGGATGAAGATCCCGTGAGTCAAAAAGAGAGATCTGGCACGAGGACTGGAACTAATCTGCCTACTCACTAAAGAAAGCTTGATCCTCTGTGGATGGCTCCACTTCGATCCAAGCTTCGGAACCTGAACATGCAAATCTAAGGGGTCAAGACCTCATAACGATAATCAAGTTACAGCCAAATGGCTAAGAGACATGAATAAGTAAGAGGGAACAGTATGATAAATATAAATCAGTAGGTAATGAAAGCATAAGAGTAAGAGTCTGAATACAATAGATCCACAGTTAACGTCTTATTATTATTACTTGTCTTACTATGATATCTAGCTATGTGACCCAGCGTCCCAGCACACATAGATCCATATCCTAGTAAAGAAAGGTTGTTATTAGAAACCAGCGGTTGTATCGACGAACTATGTTTACAGTGGATCCCGTACATGCCCGGGATAGCGGTCCAGGATTGTTCCGTTGCTTGGTGACGGAAGCCAGCCGCTAGGCTAACAGGGGGACTTATGTATGCCCTTATCATGATGGTACCAGTAAGGAGGGAGCAAGCACTCCCCTCGGTCCCCTGGTGGCCCACAGGTCAGACCGGAACATGAGTTGCACAACATTCCTAAAACACTGTAAACACAAACACATATCGATATCCGCATGTTTTCCCCCGACCCAATATAAGTTGGTCCATTTTATACAAAAGTCAAGTGTATCATGCTTGGTTCAAGTGATGGCATGATAAGTGGTGATATCCATTTATTAACAAGTTATGGAATGGGACTACACAATAATAAGTCATGAAGTAATAAGAAGTAATGTCCATCAAGTAACATGTTATGAAGTATCAGTCATGAAGCACAAGTAACAATAATACATAGCACATGAACCAATGATAAGATCCAAATTCAGAAAAGAATCAACTAAGACAAACAATCAGAATTAGTCGACTAGGTGGAATGGTTAGTCGACTAATAGGGGTCTTAAGTCGACTAACAGTCAGGATTAGTCGACTAAAACTGGGTTCCAGAGAGTTGGATTCTGGTTTCAGGAAAAGTTAGTCGACTAAGTGGAAGGGTTAGTCGACTAACAATGATTATAAGTCGACCAACAGATACTTAAGTCGACTAAGTCTGTGATACAGAGAGTTGAGTTTCTGATTCAGGAGAAGTTAGTCGACTAGGGTGGAAAGTGTAGTCGACTAACAAAGATTTCTAGTCGACTAATAGATAGGCTAAGTCGACTAAAACTGTGTTCCAGAAAAGGTTACGTTTCAAAACAGATGGGTTAGTCGACTAATACCTAGGTCAAGTCGATAAATCGTCTAGAAACAGAATACAGAACAGATTTTCTGATGGTTGTGCTTGATGGTCCAAAAACATGATTTTGAAGATGTAAATATACAGGATATGAGAACACAAGTGTGCTAGGAATTAGACAAGTCTTGGTGAGTAAAAATACTCACTTTGAACGGTTAAATCGAGGCTTTACGAGTTCCGGAAAGATCGTAGTCGACGATATTACCAACTTGATCCTTGGCGATATTGCGGACGATCCCAATCCAAAGAAGTGGTGGTTGCTTGAGATGGAGAAGATGACCTAGGTGTTTTGGAGTTAGGGTTGAGGTTGAGATGGAAGGGAAGTGGTGAGGGCTAATTCTTTGTTGAAGTGAAGAAAAGAGTAATAGAAATGTAAAGGAAAGTTTATAAAGGATCTTGATTTTGTAAAGGAGGTGTAAATAAGGTAATTGAGAGGGGGTTTTGTGTAAATAGGGGAGGGGATGAGTGTCCGTCTTCTTGGCCACTTGGCCGGCCATGGAGAGAGAGAGAGAGAGAGATGCATTAAATGAGGAAGTAGGTGGGAGTTGGTGGAATTTTGGAGAAAGTGGAATTATTGAAAAATTGGAAAATGGAAAAGCTTGTGGTTGTGGAGGAAGGAAGGAAATTAAGAAAAAGGAAAAAGGAAAAGAAATTATAAATGAAGATATTTTCTCTTGGATTTAAAAATGAAAAGACAAATTCCGGGTTTAAGTCGATGATGCGGAAAACATTTCGGAAAATACCGAAATCGTCTGAAATTCAAGTATCTCGGAACGACCCGAAAATTTTACCAAAAAAAGAATAATATTTTAAGACTCAGAGTGAAATTCGTTTGAAGAAATAATTTATAGTTTTAAAACTAAAAATCCCGGAATCAGTTATCTACCGACTCCGTTGGAATTTTCATAAATTCATAAAATTCTCAGAAAAAGTATTTAGATAGAAAATATGATTCTAGAAATAAAGTCTAAAGGACCTTCTAGAAATTCCTAACTGTTTGTGAATTAAAAATCCGAGAATCGATCAGCGGCACTGGTCGACACCGGTTTTGAAAATATTTAATTAAATTCAGGAAAATTTCAGAAAATCATAGAAAATATATAATATTGGAAAATGATTTTTAAAACTGAAATCGGTCAAATACAGGAAGTAAATCGAAAAATACGATCGAAAAACTGAATACGCAACTAAGTACGTATTCCGGGAACGGGGTATTACAGTAAGGCCTCTTCGAGCAGATCTTGTTTCTTCTTCTTCCGTTGCTCATGCGCCTCGAGAGAACCGGCGAGATCATCTATGGTCATCTCCTCCAGATTCTTCGACTCCTCAATTGCGCATACAACATTTCGAAATTCTCGGTCAATGACCGCAGAATCTTCTCCACGACCCTTGAATCGGTTATGGTTTCTCCATTGCGTTTGAGTTGATTTACCACCGTTTGTACACGCGTGATGTAGTCAGATACTCCTTCTGACTCCTTCATTTTCATGGCCTCCAATTCACCTCGTAGAGTTTGAAGCCGCACTTGTTTAACACGGTCGGCGCCTTTGAAGACTTTTTGCAAAATCTCCCATGCCTCCTTCGAAGTTGCCGCACTAGCAATCTTCTCGAACCCCAACTCATCTACCGCTTGGAATAAGAAGTAGAGAGCGGTCTTGTCTTTCGTGCGCGTTTCTTTCAACGCCTTTAACTGATTCGGCGTCATGTTATCAGTAGTAGCCGGCTCTGTGTAGCCATTCTCAACTACTTCCCACGCGTCTTGTGCACCAAGCAACACCCGCATCTGAATGCTCCAATTGTCATAGTTCGTCTTTGTGAGGCGTGGTAGCGGCATCTGCCCCAGCGGTGTAGGCTTTTGTCCCAGCGGTGTACTCCCAGAATTTGCCATGGCTGTCACCGACGGTCTTCACCTTCAGCACTTGTCTTTGCTTTCGGTACTTAGTTTCGCCTTCGCACTTAACTTCGCCTTCGGCAACTTGTCTTCACCTTTGCCTTTAGTACTTGTACTCGCCTTCGCCTTCAGCACTTGTACGAAGTGGTAGGGGCGGTCTTCTCCAAGCTTCAAGCTTCACAATGGGATCACCTCCCAAAGAAGCTTCAAGCTTCACCTTGCTTCAAGCTTCACCTTGGCTCTGATACCAATTTGTTAGCACAAGAAGAACTAGAAATATGAGGAGGAGGAGTAGTAAGGAGTAAGAACAAAAAATTCTTTTCTATCAAACTCTTGCTCACTCATGTGATTGCTAGCGCCTGTATCGAGATACCAGACCGAGTCGCTATCAGGAATAATGTCTTTATAGGCCATCATGAGAACACCATCGTCTCTTATCTTCTCTTCCGTGACTAGTTTCGCATTTTCTTCTATCTTTTTATCGGAGTAGCACTCTTTTGCGTAGTGTCCATATTTGCCGCATTTGTAGCACTGAACATTTGATGATTTGACCGGCCGCCTCTACCACGATCGCGTCCTTGACCACGCCAATTTTGTTGGATCGGCTGGTCTTTTCTTTCGAGTTGTCTCCGCGTCCGCAGCCTCTACCGTGACCACGACCTCCACGGTCGCGTCCTCGACCACGCCAGTTTTGCTGGGCATACATCGTCTTGTCCTCCTTGATAGTTGCCTTAGATTGTAAGGCCTCTTCGAGCAGATCTTGTTTCTTCTTCTTCCGTTGCTCATGCGCCTCGAGAGAACCGGCGAGATCATCTATGGTCATCTCCTCCAGATTCTTCGACTCCTCAATTGCGCATACAACATTTTCGAAATTCTCGGTCAATGACCGCAGAATCTTCTCCACGACCCTTGAATCGGTTATGCTTTCTCCATTGCGTTTGAGTTGATTTACCACCGTTTGTACACGCGTGATGTAGTCAGATACTCCTTCTGACTCCTTCATTTTCATGGCCTCCAATTCACCTCGTAGAGTTTGAAGCCGCACTTGTTTAACACGGTCGGCGCCTTTGAAGACTTTTTGCAAAATCTCCCATGCCTCCTTCGAAGTTGCCGCACTAGCAATCTTCTCGAACCCCAACTCATCTACCGCTTGGAATAAGAAGTAGAGAGCGGTCTTGTCTTTCGTGCGCGTTTCTTTCAACGCCTTTAACTGATTCGGCGTCATGTTATCAGTAGTAGCCGGCTCTGTGTAGCCATTCTCAACTACTTCTCACGCGTCTTGTGCACCAAGCAAACACCCGCATCTGAATGCTCCAATTGTCATAGTTCGTCTTTGTGAGGCGTGGTAGCGGCATCTGCCCCAGCGGTGTAGGCTTTTGTCCCAGCGGTGTACTCCGGAATTTGCCATGGCTGTCACCGACGGTCTTCACCTTCAACACTTGTTTTTGCTTTCGGTACTTAGTTTCGCCTTCGCACTTAACTTCGCCTTCGGCAACTTGTCTTCGCCTTTGCCTTTAGCACTTGTACTCGCCTTCGCCTTCAGCACTTGTACGAAGTGGTAGGGGCGGTCTTCTCAAGCTTCAAGCTTCAAGCTTCACAATGGGATCACCTCCCAAAGAAGCTTCAAGTTTCACCTTGCTTCAAGCTTCACCTTGGCTCTGATACCAATTTGTTAGCACAAGAAGAACTAGAAATATGAGGAGGAGGAGTAAGGAGCAAGAACACAAAAATTTCTTTTATCAAACTCTTGCTCACTCATGTGATTGCTAGCGCCTGTATCGAGATACCAGACTGAGTCACTATCAGGAATAATGTCTTTATAGGCCATCATGAGAACACCATCGTCTCTTATCTTCTCTTCCGTGACTAGTTTCGCATTTTCTTCTATCTTTTTGTCGGAGTAGCACTCTTTTGCGTAGTGTCCATATTTGCCGCATTTGTAGCACTGGACATTTTGATGATTTGACCGGCCGCCTCTACCACGATCGCGTCCTTGACCACGCCAATTTTGTTGGATCGGCTGGTCCTTTTCTTTCGAGTTGTCTCCGCGTCCGCAGCCTCTACCGTGACCACGACCTCCACGGTCGCGTCCTCGACCACGCCAGTTTTGCTGGGCATACATCGTCTTGTCCTCCTTGATAGTTGCCTTAGATTGTAAGGCCTCTTCGAGCAGATCTTGTTTCTTCTTCTTCCGTTGCTCATGCGCCTCGAGAGAACCGGCGAGATCATCTATGGTCATCTCCTCCAGATTCTTCGACTCCTCAATTGCGCATACAACATTTTCGAAATTCTCGGTCAATGACCGCAGAATCTTCTCCACGACCCTAGAATCGGTTATGGTTTCTCCATTGCGTTTGAGTTGATTTACCACCGTTTGTACACGCGTGATGTAGTCAGATAAGTAAGTGTAGAACAAGTTTTCTCCTTGGTTTGAGAATGATATCCATTCCAATGTTGGCTGGTACTGCACTTAGCTTTCTAAACTCAACACGAGTTCAGGTGAGGGAGCATGCTGCTGGGGTTCTTGCAAGCTTACTGAAGGGTGGGATGGGGAGCTGTCAAGGGATTTCGGAATCGAGCATATCCTGAAGCACAATCAATTCTCAAGAAACGAAAGCAAAGGTTAAAATATTTTCATATTCTTTTGGTGTTTTTTTGGTTTAGCTTCAAGTCAATAAACATATGGAGATTGAAATGGAAAGTACATGATTTCAATGAAAACCAATTTTTTCTGATATATTGGATTGAAATTTTAAATTCACTAAAAATGGACATTATTACAGAAAATTGAGTTCGGATCAATCTATAGCTTCTGTACATGGTGCTGTCCTTGCTTTGGCTGCTTCTGTACTGTCAGTTCCCTATGACATGCCAAGGTATGTAGAGCGTTTTTAGTTAGTTTAACCAGCTATGAGTTCTTGATTCTGTTATGTTTTGATCTTATTGCCAGTCACAAGCTTGTTTTGCAATGAAAGCTAAGAATTCCTAGTTTCTTGTGATTTATTTCCAAACTTTGACGAACTTATTATTGCTAGAACTTTGAGTCCTGTCTCTTACTGAACCTTTGCTGATTGGTGAATTAAGACCTAAATTAGTAGCTATCGCATTGAGTCTAAAAATGTTTGGTTCAAAACCTTCGCAGCTGGCTTCCAGATCATGTAACCTTGTTTGCTCGGTTCATCAATGAGCCATCCCCTGTGAAATCTACAGTCACAAAAGCAGTTGCAGAGTTCCGGAGGACTCATGCAGACACTTGGAATATCCAGAAGGATTCATTTTCTGAAGAACAACAAGAGGCAATGCTCTAACCCATCTACCTCTTTACTTTTTTGAAATTTGGTGAAATTTCCATTCCCAATCTGACATTTTTGTGTTATTCATGCTTGCAGGTCCTGGCTGATACATCATCATCTTTTTCATAGTTCGCTTAGAAATGTAGTTTAGATTCTTGTACCATTATAGAAGAAATTGTATTGAGAAAAAGAGAGTTCAATATTCATTATGTCAATAGTCTACAGAAATAAGCTCTCCTTTTCCTTCCACTTGCTCCCTCACAGGCTCGTACTCGTGCCAGTTATTCATCTTGAACTCTTTTTATAGGATTTTAGTTAGCTTAACTTTGTGACCATCAGTTCAATCAAACAATGTGATTCATGAGATCATCAGACAAATCCCATAAAAACGCAGTCGGAGCCAAACATCTCTGCGTCCGCTTTCCTTCCAGCCTCTCCACCCTCAGCCTCCTCTCCATCGTCATCATCACGTTCTTGTGTGACATATTGCCGTGCTGCTCTGCCACTCCCCCGCCTCCGGTGCACGTGCTGCTGGTGCACATGCTCTGGCTCCAGGCTGATCCGTCGCCGTCATTCCCATAGGATGGTCCTCTGTATCTAAACTCATTCTCCATCATTGGATACGTAGTATTGTTGCACATCACTGCAAGTCCATCTGATGGCTCTCCATTTGTCCCTGTTAGGGTCCAGCCCTTATCAGATCCAGGCTCTTGCATGATGGCCCTAGAGAGCCCAAGCTTAATCTTTTGAATGGTATCTTCCTTGTCATCCATGGGGTTCATGGAATGGTGATAGGCTCTGTCAGCACCAGCATCAGTACCAGTGGCGACTGGCCCTGGTGGCTGGGGAATGCTGTAGGTGAAGTCGATGCGTTTCTTGGTGAGGAGGTGGAGCATCTCATCCTTGAAGCAGCCGAGGGCGGCTTCAGCAAGGTGAGCAACTTGAGGTGGAGGAAGGGTGGTAGCAATCTCAGCCATGAGGTGGGAGAAGGGTTTGTGTGTCACGGGGTCGATCCCATCCCTGACAGCTTCTTCTTCAGCTTCGTGTTCCAGTGGTTCTTCACATCGTTATCGGTCCGGCCTGGCAACTGTGCTGCTATCAGTGACCACCTGTAAATCAAAACATAAAAGGCATAGACTGATGATGAGGTTCATTGTACTACAAGTATGAGCTGAGAATTAGGCTGAGTAATGTAATGTACCTGTTTCCAACAACAGAGTGAAGCTTGACGATGTTTGCTCTTCAGAGTCGGCGAATTCCCCGAGCTTGAGGTCCGGGCGGAGGTAGTTGGTCCACCGGAGCCGGCAGCTCTTCCCACATCTCTGAAGGCCGGCGTTCTTGGGAATGAGGCGCCAGTTACGGGTGCCGTGCTGTGCAATGTAGGAAGAGAGCTTGTTATCTTCTTCAGGTGTCCACTGACCTCTCTTCACATTATCCTTCTCACAGCATGGAATCCTCCCCATGTTCCTAGCTCCTCTCTCTTTTATCTATCCTTTTTTCTACTTGAGATTCTTTCTTAAAACACCGACAATTAAATTACTCCTATACCTAAGAAGAAGGCCTTTAGAGAATTGGGCCTACGAGGAAGAGGAAATGATATGAAATGCAGGTTGAAATCAATCAATATTTATACAAGTTAAATGGAGAGAGAGGGGGATGATGTGTTGGGGGTCACGTGTGGGTGCATGGAGGCTCAAGCAGCATGATTTCTATAAAGAATTCAACGCCCGTTGAGCGTGAAGCTAAGGGGTAGGTTGCTCACCCACAAGACACCCGCAGGTCAACTCTCTCTCTCTCTCTCTCTCAGCTCTTAGGGTTTTCATCTCTTGTTAACTCTTCTTGCAATTGGGCATTGAAAATTTTGTAGCTACTCTGCATTTGAAATTTAGCTTTATTCTTATTAACTGTAACTTTTTACGGTTAATGTCCTGGATAAATTCTTCTCTTTCTAGATTCTTGAGATTGTCCTGAATTTCTTCCCCATGTTCTTTGGTACTCTGATAAATAATAGTTAAGCAGACTTTGTGTATGTGCATTATACAAATTACCCCATTTGAAGACATAATGCCAAAGATTGTAGCTCAGGTTTGGACCAATCTTTATCACCAATTTAAAAGGTTTGGGCACATATTTTGCCTTTGAACTTAATTCTCCTTAATTCTATTTGTGTTGACGATAAGATTAAAAGGACATCTTGGAAAAACAATAGCTTATGAAAGAAGACATTAATTACTCTCAGGTCACAAGTTTGGTATTCAGCCTAACTCCGGGGGTTTCAATTGGGAGTTTGAAAGATCATAAAAATTTCTTGGAAGCTACGAAAGAAATTGCGGTAAAGTCTTTAAGAAAACCTAATACAGAATTGTTAGCACAAGAAGAACTAGAAAATATGATGAGGAGGAGCAAGGAGTAAGAACAAAAAATTTCTTTTCTATCAAACTCTTACTCACTCTTTTCATTAAAGAATGACAACACTATTTATAGACTCCTAATGACTCTTGAGATTCCACACACATTGGAATTCCACACACAATGACTCTTAAACTTTCTCACAATGACTCTTGGTAATTACAAACTACATAATGCATTTGACCTCTCATCTCCTTAATTAATATTGTATTGGGAACTCCAAGGGACTTTGTTTGAGTTTATCTTTCAACAAATTCCTCCCTTAAACTCAAACATTTTTCATCCTTCATTCCAATCATCTTCTTGCAATTTTCGAATAGCGCTGTTGGTAGTGGCTTTGTAAAGATATCTGCCACTTGATCACGACTCGCAACGTGACTCAGTCGCACTTTACCTTTCTTCACATGTTCCCGTATGAAATGGAAACGAACATCTATATGTTTTACTCCTTTCATGGTGCACCGGATTCTTTGCCAACTCAATTGCTGATTTGTTGTCAACTCGTATTTCGGTCGCTTCATTTTGCTGGAGTTTTAGCTCACATAGCAAATTTCTCAGCCAGATTGCGTGACACACGCACCATGATGCTGCCACATATTCTGCTTCGCATGTTGATAAGGTTACTATTGGCTGCTTCTTTGAGACCCATGTGAAAGCTGTGTCTCCCATATAAAACACATACCCCGATGTGCTTTTTCGATCATCTATATCTCCGCACCAATCACTGTCGGAGTAACCCACCAGTTGTATTCATGTGTCTCCGAGTAGAATAACCCGAGTGATACAGTTCCTCGAATGTATCGAAGAATCCTCTTGATAACCTTCAAATGTGAGTATTTCGGTTCCTCCATGAACCGACTCACTATCCCGACACTATATGCAATGTCAGGCCTTGTGCATGTGAGATACCGTAGGCTCTCAACTAAGCTCCGTATTTGTTTGCATCCACTCGATCTCCTTCATCAAATTTTGAGAGTTTCGCACCAAGTTCCATCGTGTTGCTACCGGGTTGCAATCTTCCATCTTGTTTTTCTTCAAAATGTCTTTTGCATACGCCTCTTGGGACACAAATATTCCCGATTTTCCTTGCTTAACCTCAAGACCAAGAAAATACTCATCAGCCCCAAATCTGTCATCTCGAACTCCCGAGTCATCGCTTCTTTGAAGTCTTTTATCATCTCCTCATTATTCCCCATGAATATAAGATCATCAACATAAAGAGCAACAAACAGCAAGTTACCTTTTTCTTCTTCACGTATAATGCATGCTCATGAGGACATTGCATGAACCTGTTCCCTTTGAGATAGGTGTCGATTCGGGTATTCCATGCTCGCGGCGCTTGCTTCAGCCATATAGCGCCTTCTTTAACTTCAACACTTTTTTCTCCTTCCCGGCTTTCATGTATCCAGGAGGTTGCTCCACATACTTCTTCTTCAAGCACACCATTAAAAATGCTGACTTCACGTCCATTTGATAGATTGGCCACTTGAATTGTGCTGCTTGGGATATAAGAAGCCGAATTGTCTCCATCCTCGCGACTGGAGCAAAGACTTCATCATAATCAATCCAGCTTTTGTCTATAGCCTTTTGCTACTAGACGTGCCTTATATCTTTCTATCTCACCTTGGGCATTCATCTTTTTCTTATACACCCATTTTACTCCTATGGGTTGATGTCCTTTCGGCAGCTCCACCAACTCCCAAGTTTCATTCTTTCAATAGCACTTATTTCTTCATCCATCGCGGCTTGTCATTTCTTATCTCTCACTGCTCTTCAAAAGTGATATTCTCAGCATCCGCTAGAAGACATACCAAGTGTACTTCGCTTGTTGTCTCGTATAGATCTTGCAAGCTTCGCATCTTCGGTTGTCTTGGTTCTTCTTCATCATCAGATGTCGGAGGGCTTGTCTGTTTGATTATCGGTGCAGAGGTTGATTCTTCTATTTCTTCCTCTGCGTCACCTCTTTTTTGTTGTTCCAATCCAGCGCTTTCTTCATTCACTTGCACATCTCGGCTTACAACCACCTTTTCTTCGATCGGGTCGAATAACTTGAAAGCTTTTGTCTTCTCGTCATACCCGATGAACACGTACTTCTTACTCTTGTCATCTAGCTTGGTTCTTCTTTGATCCGGTACGTGCGCATAGGCCACACTACCGAATACTCTCAAATGTGATACGGTTGGTTTTCGTCCGCTCCAAGCTTCATGGGTGTGTTTGATCTCCCATCTTCGCATGTGGGCACCGATTTTGCACATACACAGCACATTGCACCGCTTCTGCCCAAAATTCTTTTGGCATGTTTTTGCTCTTCAACATCGACCGAACCATATCAAGAATAGTCCGGTTTTTCCTCTCGGCCACACTATTTTGCTGAGGTGAGTATGGTGCAGTCAAGAATCTTCTGATTCCTTATTCCTCGCAGTAACTTTTGAAAGCAGTTGACATGTACTCTCCGCCTCTGTCCGATCGTAAGGCCTTGATATAAAGACCAGTTGTCTTCTCTACTTGGATCTTGAATTTCTTGAACACCTCGAGTGCCTCGGACTTTTCTTTCATGAAGTAAACCAAGTCTTCCTTGTGTAGTCGTCAATAAAGGTGATAAAGTACCTCTTCACACTGAATGACTTAGGTGTGATCGGGCCACATATATCGGTATGTACCAACTCGAGAGAACTCCTTGCACGATATTCCGCCTTTTCTGAAAAGTGTTCCTTGTTTGCTTGCCAAGTACACACCCTTCGCAAAATTTCTTGGTGTAGTCCATATCTGGTAACCCGTGGACCATATGCTTCTTTGCTAATTCTGTTAGGCCGCCATAATGTAAGTGTCCGAACCGCAAGTGCCACAACGAGACTTTGTCATCCATGTTGACTTGCAAGCACCTTTCTCGCACACTTCTCAAGTGAGTTTGAACATCCGATTCTTGGCCATCTCCACTCGTGCAAGTAACCGGCCTCCTTTGTCCTTCAAGTGTAACATTCGATCTTTCATGAAGATCGAATATCCCTTCTCTAATAGTGGCCCATGCTAAGGAGATTACTTTTCATGTCAGGCACATAGTAGACATCCTCAATTGTCCCTTCTTTGCCATCCTTTTGAGAAAGCGTATTTT